>CM024240.1:88544510-88664153 GCA_013421045.1 Propylea japonica
AACTGACAGAATTATCTGTAACAGAAGCAAGCTGTTAGTATCAGAGTAGGGGAGCTGTAAACCAATTATCCAAATACTGAATAAACATACGGAACGATTTCGCAACGCCGGAAGTTTGTTCGGTGCGTATAAACAGATTCTACTTGGCTGCATAACAAATGCGTGAAGGAAACTCTAGGTTTACTTTTTACTCTGAGTGCTACCCACTAAATCAATTAACTGTAATACGAAAAAGTTCTTTATCCACGCTATTGTAAATCCGTCCATTGTACTTCTCTGTGCTTGGCCATAATAATACCCTAAATCACAAGGAATAATGAGATATTAATCGCTGCTGTCAGATGATTCATAGATTAAGCTTTGATATAATATTCCTTATATTTGTATTCTTCAGTTTTCTAAATACTACCAACTAACAAATATGGTATACCTTGTCAATCGAGGGCCAAATCTACTTTCATCAAATCAATTAATGCTTTTTTTACAAAATATACAATGACAGTTCTCCAAAATTTCTCATATGTCATTTGACTTTTTCCACGCTTGTCATAGAAGGGTCTTGTCGTGGTCGCAAAATGTTAAAATCTTCAAGAAATATATTCAGTAGTCGTGGATAAAGTATAGTATGCTATTGCCTGTAATGGCTGTTATTCACTCGGTGATTTGGGCCACTCGCCTACGGCTCGTGACCTAAACTTCACCTCGTTAATAATAGCTATCATTATACGCTCGTTGCATAATATACTATTCTCTAATGCGAACAAGTGCGCAAAAATCGATTTCACGTCAGTGCATTCTTCATTATTTTTTTAACAATGAAATAATATACCTAAGCTTACCTCCGATCAACCAACGTGATGGAAAGCATAACAAATTATATTTTCGGGTGTTATACGATAACTTAAAGGATTTCCATCTGCCTTTTTTTCTGGCATATTGGCTTCATCAGAAGCGTCAAAAGCTATACCTATATTCTCAATGTGCTGCTCATCCATAATCACATTTGTGATGGAAGCGCAGAGCAATACAGTATCTGAAGAAAAAAACAAATAACAACAAGTGAAGCTGAAAGCAAGGGTTCCTGAGGATCTGTAACAGAGAAGACAAATTAAAAAATTCACGAGTTTTTTTATTGAGACGTTATTAATTCTAAAACTGGTAATAATGATAGCAGCGCTCAAATATCTAACTTTTATGTTGACCGTAAAATGGAGCCAAAAATACTGCGATGGTGTACGTCATGATTGTGGTTTGCCAGGCAAGTCAGGCAAGTACGAGGAAAAGGCTCGATAAAGTACAGAGGCTTGCCTGTGTGTGCATCACTGGAGCTATGAGAACGTTTCCACTAGGGCACTGATGTCATTACGGATCTCACACCTCTACATCTAGTGATTGATAGGGTTGCCATGAGGCTTTCCTCAGGTTATCTAAGGAAGGTACAGGTAAAGAGAAAATAAAGAATCAAAGAGTCTGGTCCTCTCTGAACAACTACATCTCATCTGCGAACATCCGTAGTGATTAATGATCAAGAAAGTAAACACTGATAAAAACTTTAGGATTTGCTGAGTAAAGAGAGGAAATGAACGGGAATACACAGACTATAACCTCAAAGAAAATACCGTAAAATAGTATACAGATGGTTCCAAAACACTCTACAGAAGCTGGCGCTGGGATATCCACCAAGTCCAAGTGTGCACTGCGCGCTAGGCTCTTGTATGAGCGTCTTTCAAGCGGAAATCTTAGCTATCGAAAGATGTCTATAGTCCGTTCAAGAAAGTTGAGCAAATAGTAGGCGTTTCGTTATTTATCTGGAGTTGGCAGTATTTGCGGCACAAAACGTAAAAAAATTGTACTCGGCCTCGTCCGACGAGCTTTTTGCGAGATATCAGAGAACGCTAGCAATATTGACAACATTGCGTATCAATCTGACAAAAAATAAAGACATGACCTAAAATTTTAATATACACAGTGGAATATGCCAAATTTTCCATGGCCAACCGACGGCTCAACCTTTCGTGAATGGAGTATAGATATAAATCTAGAAAGAAACTATCAGAAATGCGATATATCTCATACACTCAGATAGTCAAGCTGCTATTAAAGCACTAAGATCCTACGTCATCGACTCAAAGACGATCTGTGAGTGCCGGAACAAACTCAATGAGGTTGGCAAGAAAACAAGGGCTTTTAATCTGGGTTACTGGCGATTCGGGAATCGAAGGAAACGAAGAGGTCAATACACTTGCCAAAGAGGGCGCACGAATGTCACCCCTTCTGTGGTATATAGATGTACCTATTAGAAGGAGTTTCTTGAGAAGGAGAAAACCGAGAGGGAACAATTCTGGCGGAATCTCCCAGGGATGGATCATTCCACTAAGTCCTTGAGACAGCGGGATCCAAAAGATATCTGAATTTAGTTAAGAAACAATTACACCTCCTCACTGGCTTTCTCACAGGACACTGCCGCCTCAGGAAGCCCCTGTTGAGGATGGGATTATCGGACACTTGACGAGTGGAGGGTTTCTGTTGGAGGAGGAAGAAACCACCATTCACGAATGCTTTGGCATGCGAGCCTAAGGGAGAATGCCTTGACGAGAAACTTGTAAGAGTGAGAACCAGCCTCGTTGAAGCCTTCACAGATATTAGATTTCATTAGATCTCTGGAACTGGATTGCGAGCTGTGAAAGATGTGGTCAGAACAGCTCTGTAAGAGGGCACAATAGACCTTGAGGTCGCAGTGAACTGTAACCCCTTTTAAACTAAAGTAAACTAAACTAAAAGCACCAAAGACCTCACTGTTCCACAGTGCAAAAGAGTAGTAACCGTGGCGATTGTCCACACTCTTATCTATTTTAATGGATACCATTGACGTCTTTACTTTTTCCATGCCAGGCACATTAACATTCTATTACAGAACAAGGACACATCTAAAATAACCACCTTATGTTGGTTTCTACTATATTTAAACTTTTGGTGTATTATGTCTATTTATATTCATTTATATTTTTTTCTTGTCAAGTAAAATAATTTGAGCCTTTTTAATGGTTACAGACCAAAATTAAATGCACTTTCTAACACACTTCTTGACTTGCATATACATACATATTTTTAACAAAATGTATTATGATTACACAATTAATATCACTTACCTTTTCGTAGAGAAACAAATAATGGCAGTGTTAACCAAAATATTCACCATAGGATACACAGCTTCAAATCCACATAAATACAGTAAAGCCAAAAAACCAACAGCTGCTCCATACTTGCCCTTATGCTTATCGATTACATAACATTTATCAATATAGAAGCCGCTATTGAAAAATAAAAATATGCAACATAGAGTAAATCGTTGTTATCCATACTGCATAATGCGTATGTCTTTACAAATGCAAATATAGGTTAGTAATTCAGGTAGTTGCGACCATGGGCTTAGAGATAAGGAATAATTAACTATATGAGTTATAATGCAATTGTATCAATTAATGGTGATAAATGAAGATAAAACGTTTGAACATTAATATGAAAGTAGACAGTCGAACAACATGAAATAAAATAGATATGGTTTTTGTTTGGCTTCAGAAACTTTCGCAAATTGAGGAATAAATGTAACGGGTGTTTTTTTTTCGAGATATAGAACTTTAAGTTGGCTTTACTGTTCAAGATGGCGACCGATTTAACAGCTGTCAAGTGATTTATTCTCAGTTTGGTTTGGCACTCTGAAAGAATTCAAATATAATAGACTCACGCCTGAACAACGCTTGCAAAAAGTGCAATTTTATTTCGAAAATAATGGTTCTGTGTGGAATACGTATCGCGCACTACGTCCATTTTATCTTCGACAAAATCGTCCATCAGAGCAGTTAATTCGATTAACCATGGAACGTTTTCGCACCACGTTTTACTATTATTGATAACTCGCATCCCCAGAGACGCAGTACGGTACGTACAGAAGAAGCTATTGCTACTGTAGAGCGTAGCATTGAGGAAGACCTTAATGAGTCCATCCGCCATCGAGCACAGGAATTGGATCTGTGTCCATCCACTTTATGGAGATTTTGCGAAGGATCTTGGTTTGCGTGCTCACAAAATCCAACTCGTGCAAGAATTGAAGCCAAACGATCATCAAGCAAGGCGTAGATTCGTCGAATGGTCCCAAAACGAGATTACCGTTGTTCCCGATTTTCATGAGCGAATTTTGTTTAGCGATGAAGCGCACTTCTGGTTGAATGGCCACGTCAAAAAACAAAACTCTCACATTTGGAGTGAAGCTAATCCTGAAGTGTATGTCGAAACAACGTTAACCCCAGAAAAACTGACTGTTTGGTGCGCTTTATGGGCTGGTGGAATCATTGGTCCATACATCTTCAAAAACGATGATAGCCAGAACGTTACAGTCAATGGTGATCGATTAGAGCCATGATTATTAACTTTTTTCATTCCTGAATTGAACAACCATAATGTCCAGGAGCTGTGGTTCCAACAAGGCGGCGCACATGTCACACAGCTCGTGCCACAATCAATTTATTGAAAGACACGTTTGGTGACCGCCTAATTTCACGTTTTGGACCCATGAATTGGCTTCCAAGATCTTGTGATTTAACACCACTAGACTACTTTCTGTGGGGCTATGTAAAGTCATTGGTCTATGCGGATAAGCCATAAACGCTTGACCAATTGGAAGACAACATTCGCCGTGTTATTGTGGATATACGGCCAAAAATGTTGGAAAAAGTCATCGAGAATTGGACGTCCAGATTGGACTACATCCGAGCAAGCCGTGGCGGTCATATGCCAGAAATCATATTTAAAATTTAATGACAAAATTTTATATTTCGGATAAATAAAATTAATGTCAATCGAATAAATAAAGAATAGACTTTTCTAGAAATATCTCAATACGTCTTCTAAGTGTTCCTGTTCTTTCCCATCGAATTCCCCTAAGAGTTCAAATCGGGCTTCTTTTACTTCTTCATTTTACAACCATTGCCCAACACAGGCAAATTTTTTAATGGCTAAAGAACCACCAACTCCATTTTGATACAACACAAGGTAACGAAGCTCTAGAGCAGCTCAGTGGCTCACAACACAGAACTAAAAAATAATAAATCGACATAAATCTGACATATCTGTGCATACTGTGTCACCTTCAAGGTTGACAACTCAACACTTTCGCGTCAACAAAATCCAAAATTCCGGTGAAAATGGCTTCAAGTCGATCTTCCTCGCAATCATCAACAACAAAAAGGATAACTACAACAATACACGACGAATTAACATGGGGGTGTGATATACAGGAGTCAGAGAGAAAAAAATCATGAAATTCCTCTTAAATTAGCTTGTTCTCCAATCAGTGTACAACAGTGTAGCATGGATAAGATAGAGAAACGTGTTTGTATTCATCCACCTCCAGAAGAAAACCTTCTAAAGTTAAAAAAATGTCGCAAAAAGATTAAATGCGTTAACACTACCAATTTACACGCAGGTAAGTGGAGTTGTTACTCCCAAGTGATTATTATTTTTATTTGAACTGGGTCGTAGCTGGTCCGGGAACTGCGACCATGTAGATCTTTCGTACTCTACCCTACCCTACAAGTTTAGTTTAAAAGGGGGTACTGCGACCTCAAGGTCTATTGTGACCCCTTACAGAGCTGTTCTCACCACACCCTTTACAGCTCGCCTTCCAGTTCCAGAGATCTGATAAAATCCAGTATCTGTGAAGGCTTCACCAAAGCATTCCGTGACTAGGTGAATGGGGAATTCTTCCTCCTCCACACAGAACCTACACTCGTCAGTGTCCGACAATCCCATCCTCCTCAACAGGTGCCTCCTGAGGCGACAGTGTCTTGTAAGAAAGCCAGTGAGGAGGTGTAATGTTTTTCTTACTAAGATCCAGATATCTTTTAGATCTTGCAGTTTCAAAGTTCCAAAGGATCTTGGTGGAATGATCCATCCCTGGGAGATTCCGCCAGAGTTTTTCCTTCTCGGCTTTCTCTCTCTCTCTCTCTCAGAAACTCCTTATTATAGGTACATTTACATATACCACAGAGGGGTTCTGGACCAATGAGTGACATTCGTGCGCCCTCTTCGGCAAGTATATTGGCCTCTTCGTTTCCTTTGATTCCCGAATGGTCGGGAACACAGATTAAGAGGACCTTATTTTTCTTGGCTACCTCATTGAGTTTTTTTGCGGCACTCCCAGATCATCTTTGAGTCGATGACGTAGGAGCTCAGTGCTTTAATAGCAGCTTGACTATCTGAGTGTATGGCTATATCGCACTTCTGATAGTTTCTTCTAGATTTATATCTAGACATCTTTCAATAGCTAAGATTTCCGCTTGAAAGACGCTCATACAGGAGCCCAGCGACAGTGCACACTTGGTACTTGGCCCGTATATCCCAGCGCCAGCTCCTGAGGAGGTTTTGGAACCATCTGTATACCATTTTACGGTATTTTCTCTGAGGTTATAGTCGGTGTATTCCCGTTTCCATTCCGCTCTTTACTTAGCAAAGTCCTGAAGTTTTCTCAGTGCTTACTTTCTTGATCATTACTTCACTAGGGAGGTTCGCGATTGAGATGTAGTTGTTCAGAACAGGATCAGACTCTCTGATTCTTTATTCTCTCATTACCTGTACCCTCCTTAGATATTCTGAGGATAGCCTCACGGGCTACCCTATCAACCACTAGATTAGAGGTGTGAGATTCGTATGACCTCAAGTGACCTAGTTGGTCACATTCTCATAGCTCTAGTGATGCACACACAGACAAGCCTCTGTTCATTATCGAGCGCATATACATATAAACAGATCTCTGTCTGTAAAATCGAGAATCCACTTCCCAGGGCTTCAGAGATCTTCAGTTCAGGTCCACATACCGCAATGCCTGTGCTTGTTTCTGATTTTGATCTATCGGTAAACCATATGGATGGATTTTTATCAAAGCAGGTGAAGGCTCATGCAATGGGAGATGGTTATTCGTAAGTCCTCAAGAAATGGTTTTATTTCGTTTATAGCACCAGAAGCAATACGCCAGATCGTGAAATATAGGATTCTAGAGTACCTCACATCTTTCAGAGCTATCTCAAGAGTCCCAATAGAGCGAAACGTCTGTTTGTGGATGCTTTGAACGTTGACGAAGCTAGCTCGGAAAATGTGTTTAATATTGGTCGATTAACCGATTTATATTATTCTTTTCTTTGATATTTTCACTTGTGTGTCCGTATTCAACCTAATTTGTTTCAGTTTAAAAAGGGGTTAAAGTTCACTGCGACCTCAAGGTCTATTGTGCCCCCTTACAGAGCTGTTCTGACCACACCCTACACAGCTGGCCTTACAGTTCCAGAGATGTGATAAAATACAATATCTGTGAAGGCTTCAACGAGGCTAGTTCCTCACTCTTACAAGTTACTCGCCCAGGGATTCTCTCCTTAGTCTCGTAATGCCAAAGCATTCCGTGACTATGTGAATGGGGGTTTCTTCCTCCTCCCTACAGAACCTACACTCGTCAGTGTCCTCAATTGCTTCCTGAGGCGACAGTGTTCTGTAAGAAATCCAGTGAAGAGAAGGTAATTGTTTCTCACCAAGATCCAGATATCTTTTGGATCTTGCTGTTTCAAAAGTTCCGAAGGAACTTAGTGGAATGATCCATCCCTGGGAGATTCCGCCAGAGTTTTTCCCTCTCGTCTTTCTCCTTCTCCAGAAACTCCTTCTTATAGGTACATTAACCTATACCACAGAAGGATTCTGGGCCAATGAGTGACATTCGTGCATATTTAACCTAAAGTTAACATTGTTTCAGGACCAGTAGACCTTCTGAGCCGGAGCGTTCTGAACCAGAAAGACTACATGAACCTGCTCTCTGTCCCGGCCATTCGTTGCTTTAACAAACCAACAAGAAGAAGAAGAAAACGGAAGTGCGTACACCGTTGTTCACCGCGTTTAGTCAAACTGGCCATACCAACCAAGACCAACGTTCTGGCCACATGGAAGAATCACGAGTATTATTTACCATCCGAGTTCATTCAAAGATTGCACAATATGCTTCACGACGACAACAACATCAGTGTTAAAGACGCAAGTACTACTTTAAACGATGCGATAGACGACGAAAACGACTAAAAATAGCCCTGAAGAAGAAGAAAAGAAGACGGGAAACGTGTGACATGATGTGGATGAACTGCCAGGTCAGAACCATGGCCAGACTTATAGTTAACTATTTTATAGATGAACGTTTACTTGAACTAAGCTTTAAACAACTGCTTATTTCGTCAACATTGGCCAATTTTATGGGGAGAACTGGAAAAATACGGAGACCCTTGAAAAGGAGTGGAAAGAACCCGTATTTTCTGACGATCATAGAAATTTGTGACAAACTGGCAGTGTGGATGGATAACGCTATGAAGCTTGTTGATTTTCAACCGATTGATGATGATGAAGAAGAAGAAATACCAGATAAAGAAGACTGGAGTGAAGTGGAGGAAGAACAAGAAGAAGAAAATGAGGGGGAAGAATTATATAGAGATATGAACTATGAAGATGAGGAGGAAGAAGATGTGGATGAAGAAGATGATATAGAAGAATAACGAGTCCTAGTTCTGTATATATTGTTTGTTATTACATATTTTATATTTCGAAAAATAAATATTATAAAAAGTGGTAGATATAGTAACACTGAAAAGAGTTTATTAGGGTCCTGGTCATTCTGGAGTGCAGGGTAGTGAAATGGCTGATCAGCTAGCAAAAGAGGGGATATTAACCACCTTCATTGGACCAGAGCCATTCTGCGGCTTCCCAACAAGCCACCAAGCAATGGCGGTTAAAGATTGGGAACAAAAGAGGAAGACCAGATCCTGACAAATGGTCGAAGGACAGACTAAGTCACTCCTCTTGTACTCAACGGGCTGGACTGAAGAAGTTCTCTCACTTAGCAAATCAGAACTAAGGAAACTGACAGGCATGCTCACTGTGAATCACCATCTTCGGAGATGGGAAAGGTTCCTGACGGTACCTGTCGCTTCTGCCATGAAGCCACTGAGACAGAGGGATGTGACATCTTGGCTTCTACAGATTTGGAAATTCACATCTGAAACATACGATATACAATGCATCAGACAGAGAATTCTTCCGTCTAGTTGAACAGATGAATAGTCGAGATAATCACGTGTTGTAACTGAATGAATTCCATTGTCTATTTGCAATATCTAGTCTTGTCTCTTATCGCAGTATGGTAGGGAACCCGCAGTACACGTATAGAATTATTTAATTTGTCAGGCTGCCAGTAATACTCGATTCAAGTATTTACGTTGCCTACCATACTAATGAAATATGTTTTCCCAACGATAAGAGAGATACAAGATTAGCGTCATTGTCTCGACTATCACTGTGCACTGGACGGAAGAATTCTCTGTCTGATCCATTGTATATCGTATGTTTATATGTGAATTTCCAAACCTGTAATATTCCGTTCACGAAAGTTTTGAGCGCATAGTAGGCGTTTGTTTATTTTATCTTGAAGTTGCAGTATTTACTGTCATAATGTAAAATATATTCAACGTTTTCGAATGTACCCGCCGCGTCCGCGAGCTTACGAGTTATCAGAGCCTCTTGTATATGAAACATTGTGTATCAAATGTGACAAGAAAATAACCAACAAAAATTTTGATTTTTTTATTGAAACAATCTAGAGTACAATTCTTGAACAACTACAATAGAACATAAAACACCCAATAGGTGGCCAGTGAATACCCTAGACAAAAGTCTGTTTTGCATCACTGACCCCCTCAAGTGTCTCGTAAATTGTACACTCAACAAAACATGGCAGCAGTAACAAAACATTCGAATCACAGGATGAGAACCAGCATGATGGCTGGCAAGTAGTTCCATTTACTAACTCCAACAACATCGATCAACACGATGAAACTTATTTCCAACCAAACCTCCCCATATTTCCCGATATAAAACGCCTGGCCTCTGATTTAAAGCGATTAATATTTTCAATTTTTTTCAGATCATTAGGTAAGAGATTATAAAATTTCGGACCAAAAAACATGAATGACCTCTGGGTAACCGACTTCCTGAAAAAACTCACATGTAAATCCCCATTGACAGCTGATCTAGTTACCCCTTCTTCTGACTTCTTTTGGAAATATTTGTTTTTCTTGTACATTTTTATGACGCATTGATTTGTGAAAATAGCTCTTATATTTATTAAATTAGACTCATTGTACAGTAAACTTGTTGGAAACAGTCTACCTTTTTTCAGCATAATCTTAATAAGTGTGTTCTGTACAGTCTGTAGTATATTAAGCGTGGTAGTAAATGTTCCCCCCCATACAATTATACAATACCTCATTAGTGACTCGGCTAGACTGTTGTATAGTATGAGTAATTTTTTCTAGAAAGAATATCTCTCAACATGTAAAATCTGTGGTTTAATGCTCTTATTCTCTTTGTTACGTGACATATATGTTCCGACCACCGTATATGTTGGTCCAGTACGACTCCCAAATATTTAATAGATGATGTCTTTTCCATTACTGGGCAGGTGCAATGCTGGGAGACGCAATTTGGCGAATGTATTTTAAGCTCGAGATGCTTTGGTTGGCCAACCACAGACGGAGAGAAAGTTATGTACTTAGTTTTTTTTAAATTTAATGTCAACAAGTTATTGTTTAACCAGATCTTAATTTTTTTTGTTGAGGTGAAAATTAGTGCTGTATCATCAGCGTAGCAAACAATATGAGCCCGTAAGTCGTTTATCATCACAATATCATTCATATATATCAGAAACAACAACGGTCCCAACACCGTTCCCTGTGGTATTCCAATCCTCACAATTGCATTTGAACTCCTCTCACCCGCAACCCTCACACTTTGCGATCTCTCCGTTAAATAATCAGTTATCAGAGCCAAGGCTGGACCACGAATTCCACATCTCTCAACTTTATCGAGCAATTTATTGTGGGGAACAGTGTCGAAAGCCTTTGCAAGATCGAGAAACACTGCGAGACACTTAGAAGAAGCATCCATCGCGCCTATAGGCTTCTCCAGAAAATCAAGAACCGCATCCTCCGTACTGGAATTCCTCACAAAACCAAATTGTCTATCAGTTATCACTTTGTGTTTGTCAAAAAATTTAAGGATTCTATTTTTCAGTGCTAACTCAAATAATTTCGCGAAATTGTTAATTACTGATATTGGTCTATAATTTGTTAGTTCTCTCGGATCTCCACTCTTGAAGACTGGAGTAACAGTAGACTCTTTCCACTGTTTCGGAATTCTACCTTCTGCAAAACATCGATTGATTATATGTACCAAGGGCGTTATTATGTACTTATGAATTTGTTTTATAGTTTGAGCAGAATCTGGTGGGGACCAGGGGAACAGTTATTTTTTAAATTCGACACAAGAATGGTTATTTCATTTTTTGATATTGGAGATAAAAATATGGACGACTTAACTGAAACATTTCTCTGAAAGTTAGTAGGTACACTAGTTTTTTCAATTTTCTCTGCCATGTTCACCCCCAAATTGACAAAGAAATCGTTTAGAGCATTTGCTTTGTCTTTGCTTTCAGTAATCTGCTCACATCCTTTGTTAGTAAATGCGATATTCTCCAATGTACTGATATTTTTTCCCCCAGTTATGTTGTTAATTATTTTCCAAATTTTTTTATAGTTTCCAGCGGCCTCAGTAATTTGATTTTGGTAGTATTCAGATTTAGTTTTTTTTAATAAACAGTTAAGCCTATTTCTATAATCTTTATAATGTTTCTCAAGTTCGTCCGAGTGATTTTTTCGTAATTTAATTTTAAGGAGATTTCTTTTATTTATAGATCTTATGAGACCTGTTGTTATCCAGGGCTTAATTTTTTTGCATTTTTTTGAGGTAAACACCTCCACAAACGAGGCCTCGGCAATGTAAGAGTTCAACCTATCAGAAAATGCATCATATGATTTCTGTGAGTCATCACTACCCAATACATCAACCCACTTTCCCTTTCAATCAGTTTAATCAGTTTTTTATAATTAATTTTTGTTCTTGAAAGTGTTTTATTTATATAGAAGATTGCGATTTATTATATTCAGGAAAAATGCCAAGAAATGTGGCAAAATGATCGGTTATGTCTGTATGGAAAATAACCGGATCAATACCAACCTTACATTTAGAAAAACTTCTTACCCTAACAAAATATGATCAATAATCGACTGTGTATCTTGAGTAATCCTAGTCGGTTTATTAATGTAAGATACGAAACCATTAGAGTTTAAGACGTTCAGATAATTGTTGACATCATTTGAATCAGAATGCAGTAGGTTTATATTGATATCTCCTGCATATATTTCAATATTTTGTTGATCTATACTATTCAAATATAATTCCAAGTCGCTTATGTAACTCTTGGGATTGGTTGTAGGTGTTCTATAATAAGCGGTTATACCTATTTCACTATGGAAACTGTTCGATAGCATTATTCTGAGAAACTTGGTTTCATTAACCGGAAAAACAGTTACAAGAGCTTTTAAGTTATTTTTGTGTACACCACAACCCCATCGCATTTAGTGATATCCGATCCATTATAATGTACAGTATAATTTGGAATATTGAAAACACTTACATCTTGAATTGTTCTAGTTTCTGATAAAATTATGACATCTAAGAGGTCACCCGCCATCTGAATCTGCACTAAAAGTTCATCAAAATGTTTCCGGAGACCACGAATATTGAAATGAATAATATTAATACCATGCACATCATCCCTGGTTCTCTCCCTCATATAATCCTGAAAATTATCAAATGCTTTAGTGTCAATCTGAATGTTCCGATCGACGACATCCAAAAAATCTAACATGATGTAAAAATCACCGCAAATACCGAGAATCCCCAAACATATTTTCTTTTATTCAATACGATACATTTACACTAGAATATGTAATCTTAAAAAAATGTAGTAGTAATTAGTGATAATTCACTTGAATAATCCAAAAACCCACCCATGACCCTACAATTACCCAGAATATTCCCCCTTATAAACAAATAGACCCAAGATGACAACAATTTATAATTAATTTACCTCATCAAGAATTGCTCTAAATCATTTTTGTTTTTTACACCTATTACTTTGTTATTTTTATTTACATATATACTTCCATTCACAGTCCAAACGTTTTTTAATCCAAGAATTTCAACGGCCTCATTCAGTAATTTAACCCTTAATGTAGTCAAATCTTCTCGTATCACTATCCCTGTACCCTTGAGTAACTTCTTCTTCGAATATATTTCTTGCTTGATTTTATAGTTTACTAATTTTAAAAAGATTCCTCTGTTCCCTTTACCAGTTTGTTTACCAACACGGTAACATAATTCGATATCTGCTGTAGATAAGTTTGTTGACATGTTAGAATTCAAACTCCTAATTATATCCGTTTTAATATCTTCCTTTTGTTTCTCCTCAAAACCAAATATTCTCAAGTTCATACGCCTATTTTCTTGATCCATTCTGTCCATATTCCGTGCCATGTCGCAATTTCTCTGATTTATTTCATTTAATTCATTTTTCAAAGATTGAACTTTCTCACCATAGTCAGTTTTCATTTCCTCCTGACTATTTTGAATTTTGTCACAGTTTCTTCTATTTGCGCTAATGTGGATTCAATAGTTTTTATGACGGCTTCGGTCACTTTGTTGACAATCGATTCGATAAACGAGTCACTTTTTATACACTTGTTGACTGCAGAGCTAACTGAAGATTCGATTTCTTCTCTTATATCTCGTGTAATGACCATTTTGAAACAGGATTGATGTAACTTCAGTTTTTGGACTTTTGGTAGACAAAAATTCCAATTATTTTTATCGTACTTCAACGAAAACTATATAAACACCGGGGACCTCGAGAAATACGTTGTTACTCTTCGCTCGCCATTGTGTATCGGTCATTTAGACCGTCGCGTTACATGAAGTCCCAACAAGCTGAATTTCTGTGAAGTTGTTCAAAACATAATTATAACAACATGTCTAAAAGTTCTCATCATTACCCTGTGTGTAAAAATTTTATTCGAGGTCAAATGTCAAAAAAATGAGTTTTACGCGATTTTCAGCAAAACGGTAAGTTTTTCATAAAAGTACCTCAGACAAAAATTGTAGATCAAAAATTATCTATTACAAATGTATCAATACTTTTTTTCTTACGAGCCACCCTTTCTGAGATATAACGATTCAAAAAGATATAAAAGTCGTTATCGTCATAATATGCACAACGTTTTCACGCCAACCTATGAGATAGTGTACTTAGCGCGTAGTTATAACTTTTTGAATCGTTATTCTCAGAAACGGTGGCTCGTAAGAAAAAAGTATTGATACATTTTTTATAGATAATTTTATGATCTACAATTTTTGTCTGAGGGTACTTTTATGATAAACTTACCGTTTTGCTGAAAATCGCGAAAAACTCATTTTTTTTGACTTTTGACCTCGAATAAAATTTTTCCTCACAGGGGAATGATGAGGAACTTTTAGACATTTTTATAATCATGTTTTGAACAACTTCACAGATATTTAGCTTGTTGGGACTTTATGTAACTTCACTCTCATTTTTTGGTCTAAATAGACCGGACTAATACATAAATAAAAATATAGGTTGTTTCATTTGAAATGAGGAAGTACATATGTGTTTGAGATAGACATGGCAGCACTGTTGACTTGAAAATATTTTAAGTGAAGAGTTCCTTGATTTTCAAGGCTACACCTAAAACTTCAGAATGAAATATTCACTAGTTTTCCAAAAACGTCTAATAGGCCAGCTTAAAAGGAAAACACTGTATATCGGGATTTTTTTTGGTCCATCCTGTATAACTAACAACTTTAATTCAATCGTAGTGACATAGATCAGATCAATATCTAATGACTTGCAAAATTTCTGACTTAAATGACAAATATTGAGCGAACTAGAGTCATTTTCGTAACACGCCAATTTGATATAATAGGCCACTCACCTTGGGACACCTGATATGTGATATAATTATTGTTTCATGCATTGGTTTTCTTGATTGTAATTAAAGAAATAATCCCATACTATGAGTAGAACCAAAAGTTTTTCAAAAGACTATTTTAGGGCGAGACAGCATACCATCAACTATGCCGATGACGAAGAGGTAAAAAAGGTGAAAATTTTTAAATCGTGTATGGCATATTGCACAACGTTTAATGGCGTTACTGAAACGTGCTCCGTGTACAGGAGAGCGGGTCACAAAAAGCGTACAGATATATGCAAAGTCAGCATTATTAACAAGGTGCAACAAACTATCGTCCCGTTTCTGTTGCGGAACCAGAGACGGCTCCTGATGACCACCTGAAGGCGTTGGAGCAATTAGGTTGGAATATTTTCGTATAATTAAAAATGACCATAATAGTTTCGCGAATTGAACGTGTGGTATGCTACAAAAGTCCCTGCAATAATGGTGTAGTCTTTCGTATATTATGGCTATTTATTTTTGGGAAATAATATACTTCAGCATGTTGGACCGCGCCAAATTCAGGAAGTATTATTTACCTTATAAATTTGATGGTATGAGGAATAAATACCATCCATTCATTTTCGAAAATTCAAATTTAAAATTAGACAATTAAATATTCAGGTATTTGAAAACCTTCAGTTATTCGGTCGAAGGATTATTCAGATGGTTCATTATTCAAGCGATTAATAAACTGGTTAATACATTTGATATCCAAAACTACTTTCAAACATTCAAGAGTTACAAAGCTCAAATCAACATTCGTATACCTAATTGATGTTAAGGAAATTATATTATTGTATTTTTAGATAAACAACAGTACACTTGTATATACAAGTTTCGAAGTTCACATCGCAAACATAGGAAATTCAATGCATCAGAGAGAGAATTTTGACGTGCAGTTGAAAAGTAATGGAAAGGTTCACGTAATTCGGAACTCTCTGATTAGACGACCTGCTGGAATAACGTATTTTGGTCTTCCTCTTATCGTTTGGAGTGGCCTAATCGAGTAGAGTAGACATCGTTATTTTTCATCCGTTTTCCTCGCCGCGGTTCGAACCGCCGAGTCATATCGCGGAACTGTTTTGCCCACACACTCCGATAAATTCTATCAGTTATTTTGCTGTCGTTCGCGAATTAGCACGTCATGAAGATGGAACATCTCTTAGCAGTGGCGGCCTCAGTTTTCGGTGCTGAGTGAAAAAGAAAAAAAACTAGACTTATACCACGAAATCCCACACACAGTCAGTATGGCACGACAACCGATGGACCGTCGTCACAAAAATCAAGCATCGGCAGATATATTTACCGACGAAGCGTACCGACGGTTTTTAGCCACACACATCGGTTTTTGGCGCTTTTGTCGCTACGGTTCTCTACGCAGCGATACGGACGGATGAAAAATAACGATGTCTGTGGCCGTCTTAATGCATTTACGCCATTTACTGAATGCGTCGAACTGCCTGTGTTAGTCGATTTGAGAGACAATCATATTATTTGTTCATTGGACCATCCATCGCGTCAAACGAAAGAGAAACATAGCATGTAAATATGTCCAGTACAACACTGTCCAACTCCACGGCAAAATACTCTCTCTAATGCATTGGATATCGTATGTTTCCAATGTGAATTTCCAAACCAGTATACAATTTTGTTTGGGAAGAATAGATTCAAACATTAAATGAATTTATTTCCATTTCAGAAAATATTGAAGAATGCTGGTTGTAGTATTCTATCGAATGTCTTATTCTCATGTTGTAACGAGACTTGATATCCTTTAAAACTTAAATTATCACAATGCTTTTCATACACGTGCCACGTTGACGGTTAAAGCATCGGATAATCATAATCATAAGGAAGGATGCCTATGTTTAATTCCTAATAGTACTGGTATTAGGCAAGAACAACAAGGTCTCTTAGGTCTGGATTCCTGGTTACTCAAGAATCGAAGGAAATGAGGAGTTTAACACACCAGCCTCAAAGGAACACAGACGCCGTTCACTGATTCAGAACCTTTCTGTGGTGTAGGTATATGAAGAATGAGTGTTTGGAAAAGGAAGAAACTGAAAGGAAAGCATTCTGATAGAATCTTCCAGAAATGGATCTCATTTCAAAAAGTTCCATCGGAACTAGAAACCTGCAAGTTCCGAAAAGTATTTGGATCTCAGTAAGAATGAGTTACACCTTCAAACTGTTTTTTTAATAGAACACCTTCGGCTCGGCAAGCATATGATGAGAATTGATTTACAGAAACTGGGGAGTGTATATTCTGTGGGAAAATGGAGTAATAATAATAATACTTTCCTAATAAATGCTTGGAAAGGATAATGATTTGGCCACAATCAGCAGTATAGACATCATAGTTACTCTAGCCCAAAAAATAGTCATCCAAGGCATAGGGTTCTAATTGATTCTTTTTTTGAAGATATTCTGACCTCTTAGTTGCCTCAAATCGGCCGGTAAACTTTTATAGAACTTGGTGCATCTATAGTGGGTACCCCTCTCCGTAGATGTTAACAGTAGGCAGGATAGGGCATACTTGATTTTCTTGTCTCGTAACTGTGTTGAGCCTCCACTGGAAACCATCAGTATACCTAATGAGGAATATCAGACACTCATAAATGTATAAACCGTTTATGGTAAATTTTTTGCATTCTCTGAAAATTCCTATACAACTTTCTTTAAATTTCATGCTGTTCATAGACCGAATGACCCTTTTTTTGATGACAAAAATCTTTCGTTTCATTTTATTGGCTCCTCAGAATACAACACCGTATCTGATGACTGACTCAAAGCAGGCATGATAAAATACTTTCATTGATTCAGCATCCATATAATTTTTTACTTTGCTCTGGAGCAAAATATTTGCTGCTCAGTTTACGCAGACATAGTCAATATGATTTCCCCAGTCAAGAAATTCATCCAAGTATATACCGAGGAACTTAAAGGTTCGGTCCAGTGGTAACTCAACACCGTTCAGAGTTATAGCCTCAGGAATATCCACCACTGGCGTATATAGGGGGGGATCTTCTTTCACATGTGATTTTTTTCTTTCAAAAGTATACTCGGCAGAAATCGAAAACTGAATAGCCCCCATTTCAAACGTTTTCGAGGTCATAGCAATCGTGGGAAAATGATACCATCTGAGAACGGATTATTTATCTACGTGATAATCGCAACAGAACGGTCACCGTAAATGAATGTCTAGGTTTCGCAAAGCTATCTCAAGACTCGAACAACGGACGTCGAAAGAGCATAACGCAATATCAAAGTGTTAAAATCTTCATTATTTCTACCGATCATCTCCAGTGATGTCTTCATCGTAGTGCATGAGAACTCCAGATGATTCGTCTCGGTAACGCGGTTTTTTAAGCGAGACTGGAGTAGGAAATGAACGAGAAATATGAGGGGTCTCTTTGAGGAATATGACAGCTTCAGGAATGGGGAAGACAAGGGGCCTATTGCACCAAATACTTTGCAACTTTTCACTTTGAACTTTTCAAATTAATAATTTGGCACGAAACGCATTCATAACTGAAAAAGGGCAATGTGGAAATGCAAGTGCAAAGTGAAATTCTATTTCATGCCAAAATACGAAGATTATTACGTTATTTCTTGATCTGAAATTTCAACAAAAATCCTACATTGATGTCTTCATTATCCCAGTCTATAATTTCGAAAGGACGTCTTCATCAAGCCAGCATGAGAACTCCAGAAGATTCGATTCACGGACGAGTTTTTTTTGCGTGTAACAGAAGCGGTAAATGAATCGAAAATCTATCGTTGATTAAGTTCTTACGATTGAAACAAAATCGTAGGATAATCCGTTCAGATACGCGTGTTTTTCTGGGTCGAATCGACTGCGACATCTTGGAGTTTTTGCGTCTGTCGTACGATATCGAAGATAACGGCAATAGGAATAAGTGAACAGATTCGATGTTTTTCGGATGGGGAATTGTGAATTAACACAGTTGGTTTCAACGCTTTCTGTGAGTTAATTTCTTTGAGATTTAGCTGAACGTTTTCATTTGGATGTTTTTGCTGAAGGAGCATTTGTAATTCGATTATGAACTAATTTTGTTTTATCGTTGACGATCGGTGAATCTGAAAAATTTGGTAATGTTGTGACACGGCGAGTCATTCTGTAACTATGTGTACAGGATTTCGCTTCTCTTGCCCGCAGAATCTACACTGGTCAATTTTTGTTAAGCCAATAATTATCATCATATGTGGAAATCAGAACAACAGCCATTACCTACCTTTTTGTTGAAATATTTTTTAATCTGAACAGTCTCGCTGTACTGTACTACATATATATTTTTGGTCTGTTATTCATACTGCATAAGCTGCATTTTATTTGTGTTTTTTTCTTGCCATTTATTTATCAGTTTATAGGTTTTCCTCAACTCTAGCTTGATAAAATGAATAATATGCTTCTTAAAGCGACAATGTCCTGTAAGGAAGCCACCGAAGAGCTCCAAATACTTTGCTCCTTGCAGTTTTATAGTTTCGCAGGAAATTTTTGGAACAACGGATTAAACAGGGTTTTTCACTATAATTTTACCCCCCCCCCCCTTTAACTTTGTTTCTAAGAGAGATACAGAAAAGGTTTCATACAAAATTTCACGAAATCGACTGAGGTTTTACAATATGATTTCACATAATGGAACAAATTCATTTTTTCAAATGGAACACTCTGTATATTTTTCCATGTTTGGCTAGCTCTTTTTCCCCTGATGTAACATATGTTGGTCTATCTCTTTTATTCTGAGAACCACAGAGTTTCAAATTTTAAGAACCACCTGGCAAGATCGGTAATCAGTTTACAAGTGGCAGAGTGCGTTTACTGAAAATGCTCATTTTTGGAGTTGTGATAACGTCAATGGAAGATATACAGGGTGAACAACATTGAATGCAACTATATTTTTTCAAATGGGACACCCTGTCCTGTATTTCTTCTTTTCTTTTTTGATAGGTTATTTCCTCCTGATCCAATGTAAATGCGAATGTGGATGTGTCTCTTCAATTTTCAGAGTTTCAAAGTTTTGAAATGACGATGCCGAATAAAAAAATATGTGAAATACCTACTAAATTCTTTATATCCAAACAATCAACATAAAAGTATTATTTTAGAATGAAAACTCAACAATTACTTAACCAATGAAAAATGATAAACCATGGTAGTATGGTAAGAATAATATCAACTAAAGAAATTGCTCGAAATGGCCACCTTCATTCAATACACATAGTTCATATCGTTGTCTCAAGTTGTGAAGACTATTTTTGATAGCATTATTATGGCTTTTATTCAAGTCAGAAATTAAAGCTTCAAAATTTGTTTTTAATTATTACAATATTATCATTATTCTTTGTGCGTTGACGGGATTAGATCCGAATTATGGGTTTAATATTGGTTGATTTTATATCATTAATATTATTCTCCGCTTTCATTGATTGTCATTATTGGTGAAGTAATTTTTTTCTTTCAGGAACGGCTATAAAAACGTGTCCAACGGTGTTAAATCGTGACTATTTGTTGGCCATAAAATGGGTGCAGCATTACCAATCGAAAGATCAAATAGTCCACTTAAATATTCATGACCTTCCAAAACGCTATGCCAGATGGTTCCTGAAATTTGAAACTCTGTGGTGCTCAGAATAAAAAAGATGGACCAACATATCTTACTTATTCGAAATCAGGTGAAAAGAGCTAAACAAATATGGAAAAATATACAGGATGTTCCATTTGAAAAAATGAAGTTGCCATCAATATGTTGGCCACCCTGTATATATTTCAGTTTGTGGAGTCATATCAAAAAACCTCAGTTGTGTTAAACTTTTATATGAAACATTTTTTTGTATCTCCTTTAGTAACAAGTGAAAGGGGGGGGGGGTCAAATTATAGTGAAAAACCCGGTACGTCATGATTATCCTTAATCTTCTTTCTTTTGAGTGAAAATATAAAAATTTTTTTCAGCATTTTTCAGGAATGCAACATCGGCAGAATATTTCATTTCACTTTCAACTTTCTTCCCTCGCTTTCCAACCAAGATGCGCGTAAACGTAAAAAATAAGCGTCCGAAAATCCAGCCTTTCAAACATGAATCTTGGCAGCGGAAACAGGAAGTTAATCTGCAACTGCACGTAGATATATCGACCGGTAGCCGAGCGGAACTTCCGGTGGACCGGAAACATAAAAAGAGACCGCAATTGCTCTTCGACCGGGCCAGTCGCTTTGACAAATAGATACACCACCGCTGTCTACTTGATATAGAGCCAGAGGAAGGGGAAATACTGAGGAGGACATCAAAAGTTGGGAGGTCGATGGTCCTCCTTTCCTAAGATTGGCTTTTCCGACTTATATTGGAGACGTAGAAGTTGGTCTGCTTTTTTTTGCTACCGCATGACATGAGATCGAGAAGAATTTCCATTGAAAAAGCTATAAGTCTATGCATAATTGAATGGAAGGTGTTTCGAAAAAAGCGCATAAAAAATAAAATTTCTCATGGGAGGTCCTTGAGATGTTCTCGAAAAGCTCGCTTTGTGGAGGTCTCTTAAAGGGCCCACTCACTAAGAGGGAAGCGCGAAGACTTGAATGCGCGTTGTACGGGGTACAGTTAAAACATTGTGTGTATGGCGTAAATTTAGAATGCGCAATCATCTCCGTCGTGTGGCGTGTGCATTCTTCACCGTACGTGGAAGAATGACCAAAAACGACCGTGTATGGGCAACAAGTCTGTGCACGTTTCATATTTTTAGCAATACAGTGTCGGGTTCCCTATTTATACATTGAACATTTTTTCCTAAATAACAACACACACACACGCGCCACTGCCATTAACACAGATCTTTTTTCGACGTCATCTCACGCTTGTCGCACATCCAAACCAACACGCAAAAGTGTATATGTGTGGGAAATATGAATGCACACGTTTACTTTACAGCAAACGATACTTAACTGCGCATTCTTCCTTCTCAGTGAGTGGGGCCCCCTATAGATATTCTCAAAAAGCTCACAATGCGGAGGTTGTTGTGAAGTTTTCGATACTTGTCAAGATGGAAAATTATGCGAATATCCCGTAGACCTACACAATGTGAGCCGTTTGAGAATTTCCACAAGGGATTTCTTTGAGAACTCTCTGCGAATATCCTTGAGGCGGAAATTTGGAGGAGATATAAGGCTCCCACCAACCTCGCAGGGACATCACAAAAATACTCACAATCTCCCGAATTATATCGCTGGGATATCTAAGCGACGTCTTCGTGTTGACTGGGAGTTGTTCTATTTATAAATATCAAGATGATTGAGTTATTAGATTCAACATTTGCAGAGCAATTCTTTATTTCACACTTTTGTTGGAATTTATAAACAGCATTGTGAGCATATAGGGGCTGGCTTTTTATTTCTTATTCCAAATTGTAGAACTGAATCAAATCCATAATAGGTAATGAGCATAAGTATAATGATTTATAGCTGTTAAATATTTATCAAAAGTTCCAAGATAATCCTAGAAGTTATAGATCTTTCACGGATTGATGAGCATACTAAAATAAACGATTTGTTCTGCAATTTGTTACAGTGAAATCCAAATGCAATGTCATTGTTTTCTTGATTGAATCGTCAATGTTTTTACTCAAATGCGGTTTGTCTTAATTATCATAACACAAACCACAAGAACAAAAATTAAGTATTTCGGATTGAATACTACAGAATTAAGGATCAGAATAATCTTCACAGGGTTTCCCATTCTTTGGGGAAGATTTGCAAATTCCGCAACATCTTGTACCAGAATATACAGGATGTCTGTAAAAAATACGAGGTACTTGGGGAGATGATTGCTCGATGAAAATAAGCAGAAGTAGTTCATATAATTTTTTTTTCGAATCGCTCTCCTTTCCAAAATACAGCCTTTTAAGTTTAGGAGTCCTAAAAAACACTGAGCCATAAAACTATACATAAATGATTCATTAAGTAGATGTTAGATCAGATTAGATTAGAGGAGGGGCGACAGATCAAAACCGACCTTGCGAGCACTTTGACCTTAAGATCTATTGTGCATCCCCGCGCTGTTTACCAGTCCGGCAGCAAAGTCTCAATGAACTTCACCACCTTTCTGGGGGCCACATCCATTACTTTTTCAGGCTTTAGGAACCTGGAGCCAAGATGCTGTAACCGTTTCTGGTGAACAGCTTCACACTCACATAGCAGGTGTCTAGCTCTCTCGGTGGCTTCTTGACAGAAGCGACATGTTCTATCTGGTGCCTTTCCCATGTTTTTTAAGTGATACCTCACGAGACAGTGCCCAGTGAGAGCGCTCGTCAGTTTCCTCAGTTCCAATTTGCTGAGTGAGAGGACTTTCTTGGTCCAGCTCGTCGAGTGGGAGAGAAGTGACTTAGCTTGCTTTTGACCATTGGTCGTACGCCAGGACATAAGCTTCCTCTTTTGTTCCCAGTCCTTAAAAGCCATTGCCGGATGACTGGCTGGGAAGCCGCAAAACGGTTCTGGTCCAGTGAAGGGGGTTGTCCCTCCTTTCCTGGCCAGTCGGTCTGCCGCTTCATTGCCGTGAATCCCGGAGTGACCAGGCACCCAGATGAGATTGACCTGGTTCTTTTCTCCGAGTAGGTTAAGTGACGTTTTGCATTCCCAGACCAACTTTGACTTCACTTGTGGAGAGTCAAGCGCTAGCAGGGCTGCTCTGCTGTCAGATGCTATAAGTATATATTTCCTTTCTTTGGTAGTTGCGTTCCGCACTCCCTTATAGCAAGTGTCTCTGCCTGAAAAACCGAAGGACAGAGACCCATTGGTATGGCTAATTGGATTGAGGGACCGTAAACACCGGCTCCGACTCGTCGTAGATGTTACTCACACAATTTTTTTTGATACCATAACTTCATTATAAGGGGTTGAAAATAACAACCCCTTATGATTTACATTCAAAAATTGTATTCGTGATATAGATTTTCCAGAATTTCGATACAGTCAATACTTTTCTCGAAAAAATAAAAACTCACAAGTAGCTATGATAACTGTGCATTCGATTTCATCGTATATTCCATAATTTTTTCTCCAGATTGAATGTAAAACCATAAGAGCATTTCTCGAAAAGCTATCCCGCGATTTTTGAACGAAAATCATAGATGTTTGTTATTTTCAACCTCTAATAAAAAAGTTATGAGATCTAAAAAAAATGTGTGAGTAACATCTACTTAGTGCTTCATATTATGTATAGTTTTATGACTTAGTGTATTTAAGAAACCGTAAAATTAAAAACTGTCAACTCGTCATCGCCTTCCAAAGGCTGTATCTTGGAAAGCGGGTCAATTTCGAAAAAAATGTATATGAACACCTGCTTATTTTCATGGAAGAATCATCTCCCAAAGTCCCTCGCATTTGTTTACAGACACACCCCGTATAACCTTCGATCCTCAATGGAGATATTGAGTGGAACATAAATCATCAGAAATGATGACATCGCATCCTTCAAACCATTTCAGTTTCTGAGGTTCATTAGGACTTATCTGGACTGAGAGCTATGAGGCGGGAACCCTATACAGCTCCAGACATATGTAGCATGATAGACCATTTGGTCGCAATGCATCTCTTTGTTTGAATTTCAAATCTTCAAGTCAACTTTGATTTAACCATAGAGCTGCAAAATATCTCAGAGAAATATCCAAGTTTGCAAACTTTGCATAGCTGGAAAATGTATCTGTAGAACGGTGAGGGAATTGTGCCTGAGATGGCATACCAGGGTGAGGCGGTATATTGGGATTACTGTGAAAAAACTTTGAATCTGCCAATTGAGAGCATCCCTTCTATTCATTTTTTAAAATAATAGACGCTGTCTCAGTTTCTTCTTTCTTCTTCTTCTCTGTGCGGTTGCCTTACCGGCCGAACTGAGGCCTAGTGGCCCATTGTTCACACCCGCATCGTTCTATAGAGACTCAGCTCTCTCAGACACGAAGACAGAAATGTCGCGAGCCTAGCTGCCAGGAGTGGTCCCTCCACCATAGGAATAGAAGGTGTTGGATTTCTAGGTGTGTTGACCTTAACTCAGTAAGGTTTCCACAGTTGAACAAAATATGCTCAACCGTTTCATCAGTACTACTCTCCTGCACCACCGCATAGGAGCAGCTCGTCAATCCCATTCTCTTCAATGCTTGTAAACAGGTGACCAGTCAATGCACCAGTCACCAGACTGAGTTGTCCTCTCCAGCAGCAGAAGCCTATTGACCTCAGATCGCGAGGACGGTCTCTCAATGAGAATCCTCGACCACCTCAGGCCCACCCCTGCGCTCCATTCCGAGGAAAATTCCCTGTTTAGCCCGTTCCTGAAGAAACTTCTAACAGATGTGCGACAGATTGGCAGCGAAGGCTCCGGACCAACAAATGCTAATCCGGCTCCCCGCCTAGCCAGTTCATCTGCCTTGACGTTACCAGGTATATCCGCATGAGCCGGACACCAGATCACTTTCACTTTCAAAAAGTTATCAGAGCCCAGCCCACGCAGAGCTTTCCTGCATTCTTCTACCAAAAGAGAATCAACCCTAACATCAGATAGAGATTTCAGAGTTCCCTGGCTGTCGCAACATATATAAATGCTGGCCAGAGTATCCCCTGCGAATGTTTTCCATTGCGCATGCAAGAACCGCAAATAGCTCAGCCTGCACAATGGAACAGTCCTTCCCCAGAGGGATAGCCTGATTGAAGTGAGGACCCACGATTCCGGCCCCAGACCCTGTGCTGTGACAGAGCCATCAGTGAACCAGGGGGACCTTCTGGACTAAGAAGCCTGTTTGATGACTCAGTCTTAGTTTAGTTCTCATGCAAACATCGAAGGAGTTGCTACAGTCAATTGTAGAAAATCGTTTCGAAAGCCTTGTGAACTAAACGTTTGTAGCTTGTTGAATTGGAAGTTGATATTTCACAAAATAAAGACCCGTGGAAGGACCAGTAAGCAGGCTTCACTTGTATTGTTATAACAAAAGAGCTTGACGTTGAGCCTTCTCTTCTAAAGGTTCGATAAGTTCTTTTCCTTGTATTAAACTTGGTGTATTAATACAGTAAAACAGTTTCCCTAGGACATCTTACCTATTCCCTAATCCATATGAATCAGCTGATTCAAACAAATGGCTAACAACTAAAAAAAGAAGAAGAACCTTCGAGGGGCGGCCACCTCTCTGCACGTCACCGGAAACTGATGCGTCCTATACCTACCCCGGATCTGGTCCATTGAAAACGCGAGTATCCTATGGCAACAACGTCGGAAAGCGGTCGTGGAAAGGTCCTCGCAGGAAGCGGATTTGGGATGGGTACCCGCCTAATTCCCCGTTTGAATCGACAATCGGATTGGCGCAATTTCGAACGTGCCTCTGATAATTGAGAGATGTTTGGGTATTTAGACAGGAGCAGCCAGGAGAGTTTTCGGGACGATGCTTTGCGGGTATTTGCTAATGTGCTGCGAGGTTGGGTCGTTGCTAGGACGATGTCTAACTGTACAGAGTGTTTGATCATGCATATTGGAAAAGGGTAAAATGAGGCAATGTTTCTGAACGTATAGATGTGCTCCTCTCACTCATTATGTTGCTTTCGATATTTAGAGCGAAATACCTCTGTTTGGATCTATGGGAGATGTGGACATCTGAGCTGAGCCCTGCGAGATAATCATTTGGAAAGAAAGACCTTGGTTATTCTGCACACTTCACCAGAGTGTTTGATCGTAGATATTGGGAAAAGGAAAAGCTAGGCGATCTTTCTAATCGTACCCGCCTAATTCCCCGTTTGAATCGACAATCGGATTGGCGCAATTTCGAACGTGCCTCTGATAATTGAGAGATGTTTGGGTATTTAGACAGGAGCAGCCAGGAGAGTTTTCGGGACGATGCTTTGCGGGTATTTGCTGATGTGCTGCGAGCTTGGGTCGTTGCCAGGACGATGTCTAACTGTACAGAGTGTTTTATCATGCATATTGGAAAAGGGTAAAATGAGGCAATGATTCTGAACGTATACAGGGTGATTTTTTTAAGTGTTTCATTAGACGTTTTCGAGGACGGAATTGTAATAGAGATTCAAGATTTTGGATTTTCGTTTCAGAGTACATGAACTTTAATTGTAAAATATTTTCAAGAAGAATCTACTTCCGGTTTCACCGGAAACGAATGTAACTTCGTTATTTCAAATGCAACACCCTGTATATTTATACATATTCGAATTCTACACTGATTTGATGTATGATATGTGCAACCACTCAAGCGGTTCTTAAATTATAGCCTGATTATCAAATTTTTTGAAAAAAAGGTTGTCACAAATTAGTGTCCATATTTTCAAAATTCCTCATTACAAGAATTTCCTTTTGCGAAAGTGGAACAAAAGAAGTACGCTGATACTGTTTCTTGTATAACCTATGAGGAAATATTATACAGGGTGTCTGAAAAAAGGCCCCAAAGTGAGCCTCAATAAACTATGAAATCTCACTTTTTTCAAATGGCAACCCTATAATTTGTAATTCCAATCGATGGCTCGTCAAAAACCAGTTAGGGTGTCCCGAACATTTCATCCCTCTAAAATTAGTATTTTTGCCGTTATTCAATAAAATTCGAATTTCACGATTAAAGACAGGTTTCGCACAGTTTGTAAGCTTGCATTTTTGAAGAAGGCTATGTAAGGAACTGTCATTCTTACTTTTTCTTACAGATGAAGCACTAAGCAAAACATGCAATAATTTCACTGGAATGATATATCAAGGATATGTTCTTTATTTGCGACAAATGTAACAAATTCCTAGAAAAGGTAATTAGAAATTCAACGAATGAAATTCACATTTACTGACTTTTTTTGTTAATGGTGGTAAATGTGTATTTCTTTCGTTAAAAGTTCTGACTGCCCTTTCTAATATTTTGTTACATTCACCATAAATGAAGAACATATTCAATACATCACTGTTACTGTACTTCATAGTTTGCATAGTGCCCGATTAATCAAAAAAGTTTAAATGACAGTTCTCTAAAATGAACATACAACAGACATAGCCTTCTTGAAAACTTCTATCCTAATAAATCTATGGTTAGACTAAGAAACCTTGATTCAATCCTGAAATTCGAATTTTATTCAATAACGGCAAAACTACTGATTTTAGAGGCATGAAATGTACGGGACACCCTGACTGGTTTTTGACAAGCCATCGATTGGAATTACAAAATTATAGGGCTGCCATTTGAAAAAAGTGTGATTTTATAGTTTTATTGAGGCTCCCTTTGGGGCCCTTTTCAGACACCCTGTATAATATTTCCTCATAAGTTATACAAGAAACAGTATCAGCGTTGTTTTTTTGTTCCACTTTCGCAAAAGAAATTCTTGTAATGAGGGATTTTGAAGATATGGACACTAATTTGTGACAACCTTTTTTTCAAAAAATTTGATAATCAGGCTATAATTCAAGAACCGCTTGAGTGGTTGCACATATCATACATCAAATCAGTGTAGAATTGAACGAATAATTCGAATATGTATAAATATACAGGGTGTTGCATTGAAATAACAAGTTACATTCGTTTCCGGTGAAACCGGAAGTAGATTCCCCTGAAGATATTTTACAATTAAAGTTCATGTACTCTTGAACGAAAATCCAAAATCTTGAATCTGTATTACAATTCCATCCTCGAAAACGTCCAATGAAACACTTAAAAAATCACCCTGTATATGTGCTCCTCTCACTTATTATGTTGCATTCGATATTTAGAGCGAAATACCTCTGTTTGAATCTACAGGAGATGTGGACATCTGAGGTCTAAGAGATCTTCAATTGGAGAAGCCAGACCTTAGTTACTCTGTACACTTCACCAGGTGCCGTATTCTCGAGAAGTGATATTCGTAAACGTATACGAACTTCATTGCGCGGTGTGCATTTTTGCAGGTAAAAGAGGGACTCGCGCAATGAAGTTCGTATACGTTTTCGATTATCACTTCTCGAGAATACAGCACCTGAGTGTTTTATCATAGATACTGGAAAAAGGAAGAGCTAGGAGATCTTTCTAATCGTATAGGATATACTCCTCCCATTATCATCACTTAAAAAACCAGACTTTCGCTATTCAGTAGTATATTTTTTCCAAGAAGTTTCGTTGCAGAAGGATAATTCATGTCTGAGTTCCATCTCAAGATAGTTCATTACTCAAAAAGTAAACCTCTTTACTTCTTGCTCTAAGGTTCATTATGATTTAATGAGAATAGTTAATGAACGCTCGTTCTAGTTAACGAGTGGTATATCATTTTGCCCAAATGTCTATAATTTTCGAATTTCGATGGTATCAAACGATAGTGTTAGACGCCTTGATGACGAATTCTTGGTGAAATTTAATTCTGTCCGTGTGGTCTTCCGACTAACCGGCCGTACGTAAGAACAATAACTTTCGAAGGGATTATCCAAAGGGCTTGCAATTTTTTAGAATGAGTTCGGTTACCAAATGGCTCGGTTAATTTCGTTAAGCAGCCAAATCGTACAGGGTGTTCCATGAAATATGGCGATTCAAAATTTTTCTTCCCCAATATCTCAAAAAATACGAAACCAATCGGAATGAAATGCTTCGGCCAAATGCAAGATGCTGAAAACAAGTTTCATGCAAAATTTTGTGGTCATAGTGTGAACAGAACTATGGAAAATTCAATTGGAATATTGAAAAAAAAAACTTCATATTTCCATGAAAAGATATCCGATTCGAATGAAATTTTTGTTGTGAATGGAGATCAATATTCTGAATGTTCATCCGAAATTTTGGTGCCATAGTGTTAACAGAACCATAGAAAATTCAATTGGAATATTGAAAGAAGAATATTTACATTTCCATAACAGGAGATCCGATTCAGGTGAAGTTTATTTTGAAAATAAAGACTACTATAGGACTGAATGTTCATGCAAAATTTCGAGAGAAAAGCATCTTCAGAACCATAGAATTTAATTTTTATTAATTTATTTATTTTACATATTCCATTTTTCGAAATATTTTCGGAATATAATTCATATATAGGGAGAGCGGGGGCAAAGTGGGTTACCTAACACTTAAGTGTACGTACAAAAAATATATTCGTGATTAAACAGCAAATTTTTAGTCAAAATCAGTGTTTAACTCATTACGAATGACTATACATATTTTTCTCTCACTTTTCACGAGAAATAAACAAAATATGAGGTTTAAATGTCAGATGGCATTTTGTCCCGCTTTGCCCCATATATAGGGGTAAAGCGGGGTACCTTATGGGGCATTGTGGGGTAGCTATAATAAGTTAATTAGGAATATAAACTTCGAACTTAATAGTCATTACTAACACGAAAAAAATAGAATACGAATCTTTGGCCTATATATTATCATTATAATCTTATAAACATACATTTTTATGTAAGAACAAAAACATCAACCTAACAAAATGAAAATAATGATAATATTCATTCATCAGCACACATCACACATATATTAGTGCTTTCGTCATCGAGATCATCTTTCCCCGCACAAGAGAGGTGTGCCCAAATTTTTACACATTTCAGTTTTGAATAATTTCCAAAATATCATTCCGATCGTTCTGAGATTTTGCATCTACATATTTAGTATCAATCTCAAGTCCAATACAGAATTTTGAGGTAATAACTTCATTGTTCCCCCAATGAACGTGCGCTCAAAAGTACATGCTTAGGGCTTTCTTATTTTTTCTTCAGTGTAGTTCAGGGAACGTTGTGTAACTTTTTTTTTGTTGTCCATTTCTCCCGACACAACATTTTGAAGCACTTTTTTCATTGCTTCCATTGAACAGAAATGCTGTTCTGTAGTCCTTTTATACGTTTGAACCATATTTAGTGATAATAAGTTACTTTAGTTGATGAAGGAAATTAATATTTGAGGTATTTCAAAAAGGAGCGAAGGGGGATACCGTTCAAACAATACCCCACTTTGCCCCTTTCAATGTATCCCACTATGCCCCAATGTGACTTCAAGTACTAAACATGAACTGAAAATATTTAACTTTTTCGCAATCTCTCTTGAATTTTCAATAATTGATTCTATATGGAATCTCTATAAAAAGACATATAAAACACAATTATTCGAGCTCAGGATTTCGTAAAAACTGAAGTTCAATGCTGAAGATTTTATTAACAAACTCACTCGTTGCAGTTTTTCAGTCATACTGTCTAAATTACTTTAGAAGTGGCGTGTTTAGCATATGAAGACCACGTGCTGATCGATTACCAATGAAATCGAGCTATTTGAAACTGTTCTCAAAAATTCGTTTGGCTGTAATGAGGAAATTCCGCTTTGCCCCGCTAGCCCACTATGCCCCGCTCTCCCCTACATTCATATATTTGGTATCAATCTCAAATTCCATATTGAATTTTGAACCAAATTAAATTTGCACCAAAAAACGAGCGCTCATATAAGCTTCTGCTCAGGGCTTTTCTCAAATTTTTTCAATTGTCCAAAAAGATATGATAGTTCACTCTGATAATTGAGAGATTTTCGGGTGTTTAGCCAGGAACAGCAAGGAAGCTATTCGGTCGTTTTCAGGAGGCTGATGCTTTGCGGGTATTTGCTGATGTGCTGCGAGGACGATGTCAAACCGTTCTTGATCATACAAAAGTCAAAAAACGTTAAATCGCAAGAGCGTTATTCTGGTCACTAAATCTGGAAAGGACCAGGCCCCGTATTCTGGACAAGTGACCTTTCAAACGTATACGAACTTCATTGCGCGAGTCCCTCTTTTACCTGCAAAAATGCACACCACGCAATGAAGTTCGTATTCGCTTTGAAGGATCACTTGTCGAGAATACGGCACCAGGAGTAAACTCGTTCAAGATCGTAATGTTTCAGGGGCAATATGACATGTGTCTCCGTCCTGGCGAAACCACATGCTGTCAAGATCATTTGCTGTAACGTAAACGTGTACATTCATATTTCCCACACACAGACACTTTTGCGTGTTGAGTGAGGATGTGCGACAAGCGTGAGATGACGTCGAATGTTAATAGCAGTGGCGTTTGTTGTTATTAAGGAAAAAAGGTCCAATATATAAATAGCGAACCCGACACTGTATTTCTAAAAATATGAAACGTGCACAGACTTGTTGCCCATACACGGTCGTTCTTGGTCATTCTTTCCCGTACGATGAGCAATGTACACGCTAAATTGCGCATTCCATACACACACTGTTTTCACTGTACCCCGTACCACGCGCATTCAAGTCTTCGCGCTTCCCTCTTAGTGAGTGGGCCCTTTAAGCGTCAAAGACTGGAACGGGCAAGGCAACATATCAATTGGAACGATCAATGGCGTAGTGTCCTTTTCACTAATGAATCCAGATATGGATGAATTTCAGATTCTCGAAGAATAAGGGTATGGACAATCCCACGCATACCCCGTAATCGTCGCTATGTCCAAGAAATCCATCCATTCCGAGGGGGTAGTGTAATCGTATGGGCCGAAATGTTTCGTCAGGCGCACAAATCTACACATTTGTCCCGGGAATATGACCGCCTTACATTATAGGGAGCATGTCATTGACAATGTTATGCCAAATTTTCACGCTGATATTGTTGAAACTTTTCAATTTTTAGACGATAACGCTAGACCGCACCCTGAAGCCATAGTTGAGAATGCGCGCGCGGAACTTGGTATTCCATATTTACCAATACTTTCGCACTCATGATCTGAGAGAGCTTTCGCCTCGTATATGGAAAAGAAATTCCTCAAGAAATGTTCATCAACCTCGTGGGTAGTATGCAAAGAAGATGTCAAGCTGTTATTGATTCATCGCATAGTCAACGCAATCTCAATAAGTCTCGAAGAAAACAAATTTTGCTCAGCAGTATTCCTAGACTCGTCCCAGGCGTTCGATAAGGTATGGCACCAAGGCCTACTATACAAATTGAAAAAACTTCTTCCTCAACCGTATTATCTAATGAATAACAGACACTTTGCAGTGAAATATGGAGAGGCAAAATCGCATCGATTTGGAATAACTTCCGGCGTACCGCAAGGAAGCATACTTGGGCCACTTTTATATCTTCTTTACACATCTGACCTACCAACACACCAGAAAACCATGATGGCTTCCTTCGCAGATGACGTAGCCACACTTGCATCCCACGAGAACGCTACTATAGCTTCCGAATATCTCCAGCAGCACCTAAATGACCTGGAACAGTGGTATCGAAAATGGCGTCTGAAAATCAACGAAACAAAAACAGTCCAAGTAACATTCACGAACAAAAGAAGTATCTGCCCTCCCGTCACCATAAACCAGAATCAAATACCAGTCAGCAGCGATACAAAGTACCTCGGCATACATTTGGACCAACGTCTCACTTGGAAGCAACACATCCAAGCAAAAAAAGACCCAAATTAATTTGAAGATTCGCAGCATGTATTGGCTCATAGGCAGAAAATCCAAACTCTCGCTTCAAAACAAGATCCGAATATACAAGGCAATCATAAAACCGATATGGACCTATGGAATACAATTTTGGGGATGTGCAAAACCGTCAAACGTACAGATTCTACAGAGAGTTCAATCGAAAATTCTACGATCCCTAACAGATGCACCCTGGTACGTCTCCAATTTTACAATCCACAACGATCTGAGAATACCTTTCGTCGCAGACGAAATTAGAAAACACTTCAATAAATATCAACAGAAGCTGCAGGGCCACGAGAACAACCTCATAGATGAGCTGTCAAGAAATCCATTCGAATTCAGAAGACTGCAGAGAACTTGGCCGATAGACTTAAATTAAATTTTGTAAAGGAGGATTAATATTTTAATTTCTTCTACATGTCAATCACTTTCATCATGTTTGCTTAATACTTCAATAGAAGTAGATTGTAAACTTCAATAAAACGCTAAAAAAAAAAAGCTGTTATTGATGCCCGTGGATGCCATACATTGCATTGATAGTCTTAAAATGCTAACAAATATCTCATTTAAACTATATTTTTTTGCAGTTTAAGTCAACATCCCTAACTCATGTTGAGCAGTTTATTTTCACCTTCACGTTGTGATTCTACCTTTCCATCATCATCTCTCGAATACGGTAATAGTTCCTTTGGTCCTCCACATGGGATGTAAGCCTCACTCATTAGGCAATATAAGCGTATAACCACTGATTCCATTTCTATCCCTGGTAATTACCCGCACAAAGTGCCCAGGGCTGCGCAAAATGCATCGGACCGTATACTAACGTTTTGGGGCACACTGCTATTGTTACTTACGTATTTGCCCGGTATAACGTGATGAGGGAATTAAGGCTTCGGCTGCACTACCGGATATGTCGATTCGTACATAATGTTATATAAGAATCGGTAAGGACTAAAACAGGTTGAATTACAGTAGAGACTCGATAATCCGGATCAATTAATGCAAGGGATGATCCGGATTAATGACATTTACAATTTAGTAAAGATGTAATTTAAAAAAACGGTTGAAATAAATATAGGCTTTATTATCGAAATCATCAAACAAATATATTATTTGGAATAATTAGATATTTTACGTTTTTTACTATAAGGGAAAAAGAATGCTGAACAATAGCTTTCTCCTGTATATCTTTCAGAAGCTGAATATCAGTAATTGCCATGAGTTATGGAATAAACAGACTGCATCGAATTGATCTATGCTCTAAATGCATTTGCTAACATTATCCCCGTCTTCGAGGATCGAAAAAATATGAGCTAAAAGGCCTTTTCGGTATTTCAGTTTTGTTAATTTAATATCAATATGATCCATATGCTGTATCAAAGCTGTATGGTTTGGAGGAAGAAACATTCCATTTCACTAATTAATTATTCTTGTCTGACTTTTTTGTCTTATACCATTGTGCACTATTATATACCAAAAGAACGCCCGATCGTCGTCATAGAAATTGAGTTACGACAAGTTAGAGCCGTAAACCACTTATGCATCGATCGGAAATTCGCATTATTGAGTCTTGCAATCCGGATTATAAGGACATAATACAATCTTGACGGCAATCCGAATTAGTAAATATCCGGATTATCGTTCTCCGGATTATCGAGTCTCTACTGTATTCCTCTCTCACTGAATGATCGGGACCAAAACAGTCCTCTCTTTCAGAAGGTGAGAATTGAAGAAAATGATGAGCATATACTCAAGGGACACTATCATTTGAACTACCACTTGCGCTTCAGCAAAAAGCCAACCAGGCACTTGCCTTGCAATTGTTCAGCTCTCTATAGAGAAATGATGCGACACCTTGGTTTGTGTTTCCTGAAACTAAAACTTATAATGGATGTGGTAGCCAAGAAATTACTAGGGTTAATCAAGACCTTGCTGCAGGAATGTTGAATAGCGGGGTTGCGCAATATATCCTTGGTTGGTTTAACGACAATAATTTATAAATGAAGAGAATGAAGAAAATGCTCTCAGGATATTCGAATTATCGTTTTTCCAATATATTTAAGCGCGCAGAAGCTTTTGATTTCACGTTAAGGCTTGCTCCAATTTTCCCATTCTCAAGTTAACCTAATCGAACTGACGATTATAGTGATGTATCTACAGAATGTTAACCCTCTAGCTCGATTCGAAAAATATAACATTCAATTGGTAAGTGTTATCTTTATAGCTTTTATTTTGAGCTACATTTCAAGTATAATCAGTAACTCGGTCAAAATTGATACTTATAGTCCGTTGATATTTCACCTGAAAGTCACTTTTCTCACTACAGAAACACTGGATTACCGCTTTATTAAGTTCAAAGCCTCTCTGAACATTTTAACATGAAGATTTGATTCATTTTATTTCAGATATATTAAATAATTATTGCAAAAACATCGAAGAAATTCGAGGGGAAGCCCGCCGTTTCTTATGGTAAGTTTGGCACTACCGCGAATTATTTCGCGCGAATATGACACGATGCATACCGGTAAATCCCGCTATCATTTCTTAAAGGCACTCCCTGAAAGACGCGGTAGTGCCAAACTTACCATAAGAAACGGCGGGCTTTCCCTCGAATTTTTTCAATGTTTTTGCAATAATTATTGAATATTTCTGAAATAAAATGAATCAAATCTTCATGTTAAAATGTTCAGAGAGACTTCGAACTTAATAAAGCGGTAATCCAGTATTTCTGTAGTGAGGAAAGTGACTTTCAGGTGAAATATTTTTCGGACTTTGGGGGCCCATATCTCCCAAACTGAGACAGATCACCAATTTTTGTCTTCACTAATATTGTTCAGGGAGCCAATATGAATACAACGGCACCAAAATTTGATGTATATCTGTTGAATCCTAAAATTCAAACAGTTTTAATTTTTTTCAAAATGTTCCACCAATTTTGAAAATGTGAAAACATTCCAGGGTATAAAGGGTCAAAGAAGACATTTTATGTCAAAAAATGGCGGTGGACACTTTTTAAGAACACCGAAAAACAAATGACAATAACTTTATTTTTGTTTCTGAAAATAGATTTCTCTTCTGAAATTCGTGAAAAAATTATACGTCTATTCCTTTAATAGCAAAGAATCAACAGAAAAAATCCCCATTCGAAAATTTTGGATATCACAAGAGAAAAAAAATAAAAAGGAAAAAAATGTTTTCGACAGAAATCTCAAAAATGGCGACAGATGAAAAGCTGAAAAGTTGGCTGAATTATTTTCACTCAATGCATAATCGATCCCCTCAATATGAATCGAAAAGGCCGAGGGGGCAGATTTACCATTGAAATCTGGCTATACCCTTCAAAAAATAATTGTGTAAATACAAATCTCACGAGTACGAATCGTCATTCATCCTCAATATCTTCGGAATCCATCAAATGTTCAATTAGTTTTATTATGTGCGGCAGCACCTATCATCTGTGACACCCTTTAGGGACATATTTGTCCGGCATTACGTTGTGAGTGGTATAATATGCTTACCTAGAGACAAACGTGCCATATATGAAACGCATTCAGATATTTGTTGTTTGATAACACCATGGAAGGTTTAGGGGTTCCCCAAATCGAATTTAATTTCAGTAGAGGGGGCAGATAATTACTATTCTGATTCACTAAGGTGATTTCTTCATTAGAGTATAAGTTTTACGCCTGAATCCCGAATGTTTATTACACAACGAAGATCACAGGGTATGATGACTGATACAGATTTTATTAATCGATAAGTTAATTTATTTCAACCATTTATTCTAGCTAATTCGCTTTCGCCTCCAATTTTGTGAATATCTCTAGGATTTTCTATATTGGAGTCATATCAGAGTCCTTTCCATTTCAATTTTGCTATCTTGTTGCCAAATACTTGTAATTTTCGATTTTCGAACCGGGAATGATCTCAAAAGACGCGATTTTTAGAAACAAAATAATTTATCAAAACTTTCTCGATTCCATCTGTTTTGGTGCAGTTTGGCTTTTTCATCAAATCATTCTTCATAAGCACAAAACAAGTTGACAGATCCTTAAATCAATCCCAAACTATTGTAACAAATTCAAGAATTTTCAAGGGTCAACTCGCCGCTTGACTGCAGTGAGAAATGTGTGTGTATTCAAAAAACTAAATGAAAATAATGTAATGGCGCAGGTGGTTTGGATAGAATTACTATAACCTTGAAAATAACGCAAGAAACCACCAAAATAATATGAATTGGAAGATTGACAAGAAAATGAACTACTATAAAAAAGTATAATGAAAATTTAGAAGAGGTATGATATTGTATCTCATTCAAATTTTAACCAAAAAAAAAATAATTGTATACTATTGCATTTACCAGCACACGGTACCTCATGACGTTAAAAAAAAGGAATAAACTAGTATTGTGGGAAATCTAACTAACACACAGCAGTTTTTACTGGATCTCACGCCGCTGCCCAAATATGCGAAGAAAAAAGTCTTATGAGTGTCCCCAAAATGGATTATACAGCGTTTCTCTATTGCCTTGTATCATCTTTTCTGATGCAGTTTTCATTATGAAGATGTTGTCCCCCGTTGAATTCTCTATATAGTCTGTATCGATACCAACATGATTGTATCGACTATCGAGAGTGTCCAGGTGGACACCAAAGCGAATACCGATACCAACTCGATGAAAACCGGTCAACGGCGTATCGCTTGCATTTAGGACCCTACATGAACATTCGCCACATACCTACTTAACATTCGGTCCGTAATTTATCGCATATAAATTCATCGAGGGCTTTTTCAGCGCTGAAGTGCCGGGAACCAACGGCGTACCCCGGCGCGTAATGTGACAACTGTAAATCTTGGACCAGGCGGGCGTACCTCGCGCCCGCGACGATAATGCAGATGACCATCGCCGCCTCCATTACGACCGGCAATTGTTATTGTTGTTCACTTGTTTGGCTACGTGCCGGGGGCGCTCTTCTTCGTCCGTTTTTACCTCATTGAAATTAATAACCTCTTCGCCTTGTTTGGTTTTGCTGCGGCTTGGATGGCGTATGCGCGCACATGGACTGAAACTGACCGAAATGAACAGCAGACAATGCCGTTATTTATGTGGAAACGAGAAATCATATTCATGAACGGTATGAAATATATCAGGTGACTTGTTACGCGTATCTACCTACTGCCTGCCTGCCGAGACTGGGGAGATATTTTTATTTATTTTTTTTTGTTTCTTTTTTTTTAACGACGCTAATGTGCTCTATTTCTGATTTATGCCAGGGGTAGTTACCACGGATTTAGTCGTGTTCCTTTTGTCTAAATACTCTGTAATTGAATTGAATGGCCTATATGGCGTGTATTCACATACGAAAGATTTGCATAAATGCTTCTGTATCATTTTGAGCTATTGTTTTGTGTTTATGATGCATGAACAGACAAAATACTCGAAATACGCTTCAAAGTTTCAGGCTTCATTTCTATTTACGTTCAACCTGAAAGTCCATTCGAAAATCCGTAAATATACAATCATTTGGTGTTTTGACACGTCTAACCTTTTGAAGATTTAAAAAGTTTTGTGGTGAATTCAGATATTGAAAAGCATAATTCAAATCTTAATACATAGTCTGAAAACTTTCAGCATGTTTCCTATTCATGTATTTAACATTCTTGTAAGAGAGTTTTTTGAGATTTTTTGGTGAGTTCAAATCTCAAACGAGTGAGTTGAATTGATAAACATTAACGGAAACGAAGATTGCCTTAACGATGAATGGCAAACGTTATCGGTCTATAATAACATTTGTTTTGCCCCATTTGGAAGCTATTGATTGAGCAAACGTGCAGATACTTAACTGCGCATTCTTCCTTCCTAGTGAGTGGGCCCCTTTAGGCTAGGCGCAAAATGACTCGCAGTTTCGTGAGGTAACGCAGCGTAAGTCGAGGCAAAATATTGAGAAGGTTAGCTGCGAACTCAGAAAGCGCGCAAATGCGATCGCAGTAAAGTAATAGCAGTGTGACGTGACGCAGGTCGATCCCGCATAAGAAACTGCGGGATCGACACTGCGTTCCGCAGAATCACGTTAAGCAAAACCTGCGTCACGTCACACTGCTATAACTGCGATCGCATTTGCGCGCTTCCCGAGTTCGCAGCTAACCTTCTCAATATTTCGTCGCGACTCACGCTGCGTCACCTCACGAAACTGCGAGTCATTTTGCGCCTAGCCTCATGGTCAAGTGTTAATGGAACTCCCCTTAATAAATGTCTATAACCTAGATTCACCTCTCTCATACGTCGTCATTATTATGATAGATCTTTATCTTTATAAACTTCGGGAAGATCAAAATTTGGATAAACTTTGATTTTTTCTCTCTCTCTCTCTGATCTCTTGATACATTGTAGGAAGCATTTGCTCGCTTGTACATATCGTAAACGTATATGTTCAAAGCTTGAACCTACCCTGAAAATTGGTACGCTTTCGAGAAGTTCTTCACTGAAGCCTGACGATCGATGGTAAAAGGATTATGTATGGAAAAAGAATCACTTTAGAACTAGACTTCTATGAGTTTGGTTGAGATTTGAACAGAAAAAAATTAAATCCTTTTTGCAATATGTGCAGACGTCCACAAGTTTCCTATATCTTTAATGGTATTTGCCGCGGAAATTCGTTTGGTTTATGCCACCTCGATTCGTAGATGTTCTGAACATTTATGATCCATAAAAATGATACTGACAGAAAATATATTCGAATTTTGACAAAAAACAGTTGTATTTTTTGAGTGCTCGTTCTCCTTAAACGAGTGCTGTATCGTTCTGCCTAAATGTCTGTTTTTTCACATTTTGAGAAGAAATTGGTCTAAAATGAGTTCGACTCAATGATGACGAATCCGTGGTCGAATTCAATTCTGTCCGTAGGTCCGTCCGGACATCCGTCCGTCCTTAAGCACAAGAACTTTCTAAGGAATTGTCCTAGAGACTTGAGATTTTCAGGGCGAGTTCGGTTCCCAAATACCTCGGTTAAGTTCGTTAACCAGCCAAATCGTGCAGGATGTTCCATAAGAATATGGCCATTCTTGTTTCACAATATCTCAGACGAAACGAAACCAATCGAGATTTCGGCCACATGCAAGATGCTCATAATAAGCCTCATGCAAAATTTTCAATTTGTTCATAAGCTTTGGTTATGACCAAATAATTTTCTTAGTAGTGTTAATAATACATATCCTGATAGGGTTTGGTGAAAACTTGGTTATAGCGAATTGAAAAACTTATTTCATGGCAATTTCCAAACAATAAGTTGCTAGAACCACTGCATTGAAGCATTAATACCGAAGGAATTTTTAAATGAAGATAAAAATAACATTGTCATTATGATAGCCTTAATAGGATGGAAATTTGTATTGGATTCAAAAATCCAAATTATCAGTATTGATATTTTCATAATGATAAGCATGCAGCTGAAAAAGTAGAGTTTATAAGATTAATGTTTTCTTTGTGATAATAATATTTTTCTGATGTGCCTCATCATTTTATTCAGTCCAAAGCCGCCACTGTATCAATCTCAAGCCCTATACAAAATTTTGCCCTTGTGAAAATGAATAACCAAGATTTTACAATTCATAAATCGCCTAAATAAAACGGTATCATTCGCAAATGACGTTACCTATTTTTATTACATATATCATAATAGTAACGAGTTACTAAGAAACTTTATAGGTTTTCACTCCCAGTCTCTGAAACATAAATAATTAAAAAATGTTTGATTAAGGTGAAGTGCTCCTGCGAAAATCTTTGCACTTATTTGTCAGGAGCAAATTGGTCTTGAAAAAAATTGTTGCCTAACAGTAAAACTGAAAAATGAAACAAATTAAAAGGATATTGTAACGTTTCGGTGGCTATATCAGACACCTTCTTCAGACAAACTCTAAAATTCTTCAGAATTGTGTATTTCTCATTTGTAATCTGATTGACATTGATAGTTGAATTGAATTGAATTGAATTTTAGAGTTTGTCTGAAGAAGGTGTCTGATATAGCCACCGAAACGTTACAATATCCTTTTAATTTGTTTCATTTTTCAGTTTTACTGTTAGGCAACAATTTTTTTCAAGACCAACTTGCTCCTGACAAATAAGTGCAAAGATTCTCGCAGGAGCACTTCACCTTAATCAAACATTTTTTAATTATTTATGTTTCAGAGACTGAGAGTGAAAACCTATAAAGTTTCTAAGAAATGCAGAATCCTCCCAGAATATATTTCAATCGATATAGTAACGAGTTAATTAGTTAATACAGACTAAAATAGAAGTTTAAATATCAATTCACAATTGATTATATTGAACTGCGAATGTTCTATAGGCTATCCCAATTCTGTCAAACCTTCTAACCAGTAAGTATGCCTCTCAATAATGAATACTACTTACTCACTTAAGTTAAATGATTCTAACGAATGAAATGATCCTAACGAATCTCTAAGCTAAGTATGACCGCATTGCAATTTTTCCTAGAGATGCTTTCTCACCAAGAAGTGCAATTGCAATAACAGTGCACAATGCTACGTAATTATGTATTTAACCTCAACGAGCAGTACTCGATGATTGGATAACAGGGGGGCTAGAATAAAAGAATGGGCCCCATTCAGAGCGCAAATAAACGGTGGTATCACATGAAGTTTGTATGGAGTGCCATATGGTACATAAACGGACTACCAGAAATCGAAGCAGCGGGGAATGAATTGCAGCCTTGCATAATTGAGGAGGTGTTCCGTATGCCCGAATTTATCTGTGATTGTTTGCAGTGGCGTTGGAACAAGGGAGGAGGAGGGTTGTTCCGACCAGTACAATTGTTCGATATTCATATAGGCTGAGAACAGGCTATTAGACAAAAAAGTTTTGACAGAAAATCTGGAAGAAAACAATTTTTTCCTGAAATATTTTTGCATCGCCATTATTTCAGTCGAGAAAAGTTCATTGTTGTTGTGAAGCTTCCATAATATCGAAAGAAAAACAACTGAAACGTAGAAAACTGAAGGATATCAATGTCAATCAATGAAAAACGATTAAATAAATTGTTTGACTCCTCAAAAAATCAAAAAGAGATCAAAGTCAGCGATGATCGTTTTCTGAGAACTTTAAAAAATGACAAGCATTTTCGAAAAGTGACGAAAGTTTTTTTTTCCTGACGATACCTGGCGAATACTGGTCGAAACGTTGAATAAAAGAAGGAAAAGTAATGAAAATAGCCCAAATAATATTTCACTAAATAATTCGTCATTTAGATAAACACGTTAACATTCAGAATATCCTTCAGCTCCTTTCCCTGAATTTATAGTGCGCACGGGAGGTCTTAACTGAACAACAAAATTCATATCAGTGTAAGAAAATCTCAAATGATTCAAATTAACTTAAAAAAAGAATATCCTGGTTTGAAGTCAGATGCTCTTTCGCATTTGCTCCTTTTTTTTAGGACTATTGTTCCTTTTCGGCCCAACTTAACCGAGTTTTTCCGACCCTAAATTAAGTTATAGTGGATGGTGGAAGGCAGAACATAATTGATTTTGGCCTTGAGATTTTCGTCAGTTAACTGATTTGAGATCACTCTCAGCACAAGACTCCAAACGTATTGAAATTTTGGTGAAACTATAGAATGGTGGAAAAAAAGCACCAAACTAAGCATATATACTCAGTTCTTCTTGGAAAACTAGGATGAGGACTTTCTTGGACATGACGTGAAACTGAATTGACACACGTCCTCTGTAAAATCATCTACATAGAGTTCTTATAGGTCCTGAATAAATCACAAAACCTATAGATTTACAGACAATACTTTAAAACATTCATAATTCGAATGATCACCTTATCTATACAATTAATACCCAATCAAGATACCAAACTCTAACTAAGGTACACCTTACAAGACATGTTTGAAATTAAAAAAAAGGATATTTGACAGCAGAATTTGAATTTTATTCTTCTAGTGTCGAAATATTTTTTCTTTATAACTCTATCAGTAGAAAAACGATCTGAGTGAAATTTGAAATATAGGGTAAAAGCTATAGTGATTGACACCTTGAGGGCATGGATACTTTCAGTAGGCGAATTCGGTTAGTTATTTTACTGTAACACCATGGTTATTATTACGGAACTATAGTTGAATGTTGCTATTTTGGTATTACCTTCAAATTTTCAATAAATATCGATTGAGTATTCGAGGAGACACCAATTCCGTCGAAATTACATATTTGATAGTCATTGACATACTTCGATATTAATTGACACCCAGTATGATAGTCGTTGACATAATTTCATCTTACTTTTGCATAAATTTTGGTTATGATGTCATCCTGCTTTCTCTCATTCATACATTCGCATTATATGGGTCACTGAGACATTCATACTGAAAATACTAATTAAATAAGGTTAAGACAATTTCATTCCATATAAAGAAATAACGAAAACACACATATATACCGATGTAATAAATTATTGGTGCTGCCTAGGGTTTCTCATCTGTGTCCCCATATTTCAGAAAGTTTCATTTCTATTTGAGTCCTCAGGTTATAATTCTCAAAACGGCATCCAGATCTTATAGTTTTTCAGTTGAGTGATTCCACAACAAATCACGATTCTTGTAAAACCATCCTACATTCCTCGATCAAATCCAACAACCTTCTCCATATCCATCTCTGAACATTCTTTCTTCTCCGAGTGTAACACCGGGAGCTACTTATGTTACAACGTCAAGCAACGTCGTCCACCCTGCGGCGTAAGCCGGATTCCCACGTCAAAACGCGTGTTTTAAGACGACACGCCACTGATATGTTTATGTCCACAACACATTGTTTTATACGCGTCATTAGATTTCATCAGAGAGCCCAGAGAGGATGTCAGATTTGATGTGAGGGCGACATCACAGAACATGGCCAGAAGGATTCGAGTAAGGGTGTTAGGTTTCCCACACGGAGCAATCTCCAAAGATTTCACGTAATGTGTTTCTGGTTTCGTATGAGGGGGTGATTCATGAATTAGGTTTTTATTATATTATAATACACTACTGGAAAAAATTGAAGGACAAATTCAAAAATTTTAAGTTTCAGTGGTTTTCGAGTAATGATAGAAAAATCAGCAACAAAAAATCTCAAAATTTTACCACTTTTTTTTTCTTGTCTGCGAGCGTGGAAATTTTATTTTTGCATAATCGTTATAATGGTGGGATACTTTGTTAATTCAGCTTTAATTTATTTTTTATTGACCTCAATACGTCCACTTCTCGCCGAGATATCGGTCTTCAAATGGAAAGCGATCCATTTGTATTTGATTATCGATTAGCAATACAATACCCGTTATTAAATTAATAAAGAGATAAAGAGCAAACACGTGATCCTTATTTTTTTTCAAAAATTAAATCGAGTCAAACAAAAAAACGGCTCGCTAGATTGAGTTGGCTCTTCGTAAGGTTTTAATCAACATATTGAACTGTGAAAGTCACACTTAACATTATTGGTTTCCTCAACATTTTCCATCCAGCGGTAGATTATCCAAGAAACTACCAAAAGCCCTTTTTTTGTTAAATTTTATATTGATGCGACATGAAGAAAAAAAATTATTATGAATAAGCAATGGTTGTTCATTAATGGGATTTCATTTAAGGTCTTGAAACCCTCCATCAATTTTCTGTGCGATCATTGGTTGCTGAGAAATCGATAATCAAAGACAAATGGATCCTTCTCCATTGAAAATCGATATCTCGGCGAGAAGTGGACGTATTGAAGTCAATAAAAAAATGAATTAAAGCTGAATTAACAAAGTATCCCATCATTATAACGATTATGCAAAAATAAAATTTCCACGCTCGTAGACAAGAAAAAAAAATGGTAAAATTTTGAGAATTTTTTTGTTGCTGATTTTTCTATCATTACTAGAAAACCACTAAAACTTTAAATTTTTGAAGTTCCAATCCAAAAACTAGACACTTGGAGCTACAATTTCCTTCTTTTAAATTTATTGTACGACCATTCCTCTCAAAGTTACGGCATGTTGAAAATTGCCGAAAAATTTAGAATTTTTTTTTGATTCTTTAATTTTTCCCAGTGGTGTAAATGAATTCGAATAACTCAAAAACTTAAAATGATATTGAAATTTTTTCAACAGAACTAATTGGAACAAATTCGGACCTATTTATTGACACTAGAAGATTTTCGAAATTTGAAAATGTTGGTGCTGAGTGTGAAGATAGCACCAAATAATAGGAATGGTAAATACTGAAGAACTATGGTGGTACTTGAAAAAGTTAAAGTGAACAAATTTACTCAATTTTTTTAGACATTTTAATGTGCAATCCTCATGGCAACCGTACACAAAGTATTCAGAAGCACTACGAGAAATGTCAAAACTCTACTGGAACATAGAAACATAGAAATTCCTTTACGTCAAATGTATGTCTTGTTCGAATTGAGAATGTATTTTAATCAAGAATTTATACACTATTTATGTTCAGATCGTTGGAAAAATCTTGTATAATAAACTATTTCCGCCGACCTCGAACTAAAAGGTGATTTTAATGTGTACGAAATTGAACATTAATGACCCATTTTAATGCTCAATTTATGCAATATTTTAATGTGTAATCCTCATGGCAGCCGTACACAAAGTATTCAAAGCCCTACGAGAAATGTCAAAACTCTATACTGGAACATAGAAACCTAGAAATTCCATTATGTCAAATGTATGTATGTGCGATATGAAAATGTATTTCGATCAAGAATGTATACACAATTCATGTTGAGATCGTCGGAAAAATCTTGTAACCTAGTTGATTAAATAACTATAATTCGTGAAAACAAATGCGATTAGAAACTACAAATTTATTTGAGGATAAAAAACTTATTTCGCAACATTAACTCGCATGTCAATTAATTTCAAATTAACGAAGCGAAATTAATTTCCAATCCATTATGAATCATTCATTCGCCCCCTTCCAAGTGTTTTCGTGTAATGGGACATTCGGCACGTGACCGTCAGTCGTTCCAAAATCGAAACGAATACGAACAGTGTTAGAAAATTAATTATATTGAAATAAACTTAATAATGCATTCAAGTGGGACGACCCATTAACACCCACCTTTTCAACGCTCGAGTGACTTATGTTTTGTTTGCATGTTGTCAAGAGGTGCGTGTTCGAGGGTGAACGAGATCTCTCGGAAAAATATATAACTTTTTATATTTTCACTCGTTTTTATGTGCGAAGGTTTCGGGAAACATTTCAATAATCTTGAAAATGTCTTTAACAATGTATACAAAGAAGTGTCATTTCTTCTTATATTTGCACTGAGAAGTAAGAAGTTAAATGAATAATGAAATAACATTTTTACTTTATACAAGTGCAGGTGGTATTGAAATCTTTTCACGGAATCAAAACTCGAACAGTACCCAATTCATGAACAAACGAATTTCAGTCTGACTGACGCCTTCTCTATGAGTATTTTATTTGAAACTTCAACTTTGTTATTATTATTCAGCGATTGAATTCGATAAACGGGGCGAAATTCTGTTGTTGAAATTTCCTAGATACCTGAGGTACTGAAAAAACATCTTTTGGAGAATCAGACTAGGTTTTATAGAAAAACATTTTGGTGGAAGAGCTGCTACTACCGTTTTCACTGAGGTTGTTCCTTTGTTAATTCTGTGAATTACACATGCTATTGTTTGATATAAGTGAAATTCACTGTACTTAATATAATAATAATGAAGTCAAATTGTAATTGACGAGACAGAAACAATTATCGTAAGGGAGGGTTTCCAATAAGAGGTGTTATTTTGATAATCGAAGAGAAATGCCATTTTTCGATAAAAATGATCGGATGTTTATTTCATTATAAAGAAGAAGCTATGCCGTTAATAGTGGAAAAAAACATCAGGCAAATGACCACCACGACCACGCTTACAGAACCATATCCTTTTAATTAAATTTTCCTTAACCAAATCGCAAAGTCCTACCCTATGTCCTCGATAGCCTCACGAATTCCATCTTTGAGGTCTTGAATCGACACTGGGCTATTGGCGTGGACCTTCTCTTTCACGTGGCTTCAAAGGAAGAAGTCGCATTGTGTTGAATTACAAGATCAATTGTGATCACCTCTTCGAAAGGAAAAAGAGGAAACACTCATCTAATTTTTTTTCAGCCTACCTATTATAACTTTAAACTGAACCATATCAAATCCCCTCAAATTTTTTGACATTTCGTTAAATTTTGAACATAATTTGACAAATGGAAATAAATTTCACGTTTTCATATTGCCCTACTTATACTTCTTTAACGGGTCTCCATACAATAATTGTATCTTGAATTTATGTAATTATAATTTATTTTAATTTTAATTGGGTGCAAAATTACACGACCTAATAATTTACCTCGGCTCTTTGTAATTAATTATATTGACTCTTCTCAGGGTGGATTCAATTGTAGATCTTTCGTGACATTTCTTTATTAGTTTTTATCTCACTCATAGACTAACTAAACGGAGAATAGATGAGACACTAGTAGAAACAAGCTTCAACGCCATCTATTTTTGTACAACATTACTAATTCGTGAAAAAAGCTCAATTGAAAAGGAATCTGTATCGTAAAGCTGCCTCAAAAGAATTCTGTAGTGCACCTTTTGAATAGGTATAGGTACACCCATATACAAGAGCAAAAAGTTTTTGAAATTCAATTTCCAAAAGGAAATCAGAAATGGATTTCGTGCAAGTTATCGATGAGTGAGGAAATTTATTTTCATGGAAAATAATACCTGCAACGAACTTTCATCTGATTTTCTTTTGGAATCGAGAAATGAGGATCAATAATCAAATTCTGGATAGAATAAAAATTTATTACTGAAATAGATATCACCAATTGAAAATACAGATTTATTTCATAATTATCTAATCAATAAACTAATAATTGCATTGAAAACATTCTCAAAAACTAACAATAATGAATTCAATAATACAAAATATGAGTATTTACCTACTAAACTTATTCAATACATGAAAAACCCTTTTGAAAACTATCTTAATTCTTATAGGTAACAGAATATATATAATATATATTTTGAAATTACCTTTTTGCATCTCGACTTTCACATCCAATAACACAGCACGTCTTCACTCTTGCAGGCATATCGAAATTTATTATATTTCAAAAAGAATGTGTCAAACCACTCCTTGTGTCAGTTGACAATTCAAAGGTTTTCTGATAATAATGATTTTACATACTTACTATTTTCTCGATAGGATTTCCATGAATGCAACGACATCTAACTATCAAATTGAAAATAATTTTTTCGTGTATTAGTATCCTCCTCCGACAGATGGCGCGAAATATACGAGTGGCTCATCTATTATTTTAGTTTGTCTATGGTACACATCGGCAACTGCTCAATAGACATCCTGTCAAATGAAACAAGAGGTACTTTTCACCTCAGCCACTTCCATCAATATTTAGCCACAAAATATTTGAAGTAATCGATCTTATTTGAACACGAGAACAGTTTCACATTCCCAATTTGATCCCACGTATCCCAGGTAGGTAAACAATCCACAATCCACAGTCGAAGGACCAGCTCTCGGTGGCATGCCACGGCTTTACGACAGACTTCGTGGAACCGCTCTTCGGGGGGCAGCCGAGGCCTTAAGGACGATTAGTCAGGCCACATATAATTTCGTATTGACGGGCTAGATGTCAACCTGTCATTCGGACTGAGAGACTTTTACGATTTCCAGGGAACGTAATGGCAAAAACTGAAGTTACAATGGTCCTAACACCCGCTTGGTCACGGTTCATCTTTGCGAAAACAAACTTGGCCTTGACATTTCACTCAGGACTTTTGGACGGTTCGGTGACTGTGAATGATGTGTGAAATGATCGGGGTCAAGTCTTTCTTTATAGAATTTTTCGTAGAAAGTGGAGGATATAGATATAAGGGTTGTAACCAATGAAAGCAAAGAATAATATTAATTGATTAAAATTAACCAATATTGAATTCATACTTCGGAACTAATATTGGCTGATTTGAATCAATTAATATTATACTCTGTTTCCATTGTTCATATTATACCTGCGTTCCTTTTAACGCATTAATTTTCATTTCGTATAATGGTTGTATATAATGATCTTGATCAATATTACAAAATTTTAGTTAATATGTATTGAGTAGGGATAAATACAATTTTTCAAATCTATGGCAAACGAAAACTGAAAGTCACAGCGATCTGTGGTTCTCACCACTCTGTTTTTGCGTGCTGGGGTCGCAGATTTTTGAGCGCTCTGGTTTTTTAACCCCCTTCAAAGAGCCAGTCACTTTTCGTTACATAGGGAAGAAACACAGTTTCATTGAAGTTTTTGAGCGCTCGTTCTACTTAAACAATTGCTATATCGTTTTGCCCAAATGTCTGAAATTTTCGAATGTCGAGCCGAAAATGGTTTCAGACTAGACTACCTGATGACGAATTCGTGATCAAATTCAATTCGGTACGTCGGACCCTCCGGGCATTAGGACAATAACTTTCGAAGGGATTGTCCTAGAGACTTGAAATTTTCAGGGTAAGTTCAGTTCCCGAATGGCTCGGTTGAGTTCGTTAACCAGCCAAATCGTACAAGGTGTTCCAAGAAATATAGCCATTTGAAATTTTTGTTCCTAAATATCTCAGACAAAATGAAACCATCGAAATAAAATGTGCGGACACATGCAAGATGCTCATAATATAAGCCTTATACAAAATTTTGTGGCCATAGTGTAAACAGACCATAGGAAATTCAATTGGAATATTGAAATGAAGAAACTTCATATGTCCATAAGAAGTAATCCAATTCGATCGAAATTTATTTCATGAATGAAGATTGATACAGTGAATGCTTATGCAAAATTTTGTGGCCATAGTGTTAACAGAACCATAGGAACTCCAATTGGAAGATTGAAAAGAAGAATCCCCATATTTCCATAACAGAAAAACCGATTCGAGTAAAATTTATTTTGTGAATAAAGACTGACATACTGAATGTTCATGCAAGATTTCAAAGGGATCGTATCATCAGAACCATAGAATTAAATTTTTGTAATATTTATTTTTTACGAATTTCATTTTTTGAATAATTTCCAGAATATTATTTCGATTGTGCTGAGATTATGCATTTATATATTCGGTATCAATCTCAGGTTCCACATAATTAATTAGTAGGAAAATGTGGCCAGTTCATTGAGGAAATATGTATTTGCTCAGCAAGAGTTGAAAAATCAGCCGGTTAGTAATAATTTTTTTAGACCTAGTGGTTGATACATGTTGAGAGTGGAGGACACTTTGATAGAATCATCATTTTTATAGGACAATTATTGTTTTCAATTTGCAATGAAAAATGAAATTGTTTCAAGATTTAATTTATAAAGTAGCTGTTAGTAATTAAATTTGAACGTTCACTCATTTAACACTTTTGACACCTCCATACTGTATTAGCCCTCACTATCGAGAATTTTTGTAGAGGAAAAAGTTGGGCGTCTCGTCAAAATGAAGCTACTCACAAATATTCAGATTGTTAGTAATCATTATGAACAGGCGGTGGCCCATTGACTGTATCATTCATTTGTTACTTTGTATTATGATGGCTTTCGAGTGTATATTCGTCAAACCCTCTGTGAAGAACTAGGATCTACTCCATCTAAACCTCAAAAAACTATCGACTACAACGTCTCAATCTCGCCCATCAAGCATCCACGGAATGCGTGAAAATCGGTCATGTTCCAGTAAAGATAATTCCATTCCAGCATGTCAGCGTCGATTATCTCAATCGTAGTCGCATCTACGGAGCAGCGAGTGGCACAGATTTTATTCGACCAGTGATTGATGATGGCCGTTTGCCGGAGCGGAACGAAATTGAACAGAAAATATTACAAATATCCCGGTCTTGGTCGGTCGGCAGCCATTAACACTTCGTCTGAGCGCTTGACTTGTACAAATGACGATTTCCATACTAGAAAAATTTGTTGAATATTATTTTATGAATTTTTGGCCATATTGGAAAATTAAAGTATTCCCTATGTTTTTTCGTATGATGCGCTGTTTTCGAGTTACATGATTTTCAAAATAGAAAATATCTGCGAAATTCCAAAAATTGGATACTATTGCTGAATGCAACTTGTTTGAAAAAATCAGAAAAGCTTAAAAATCAAAGTAGAAATGACAGAAATCCATACAACACAGTGATTTGTTTACAAGGTTCACAATACAATTACTAAAGAGAGGTTTAACGCGTAACATCGCCATGAATATCAATATAGGGAAAGCAGAGAATGATGTTAATCGATTGAAATCTACCCATATAAAACTCATACTCCGGAGCTAATCTTGTCCTCGTTCAAGAGAAAATGCAAGGAAGTGGTATCAAACAGAGCGAATGAGCTCAACACTGTCTTCGACGAATACATAATATTTTCATATTAGGCCAAGCAATAGAGGTTTTTTACGTGACAAAAATACTACCTGAAATCTGACTGTGCAGTCATGCAATAGGTAGTTTCTACATGTTTTTCATGATAAAATCCACTCCTGAATCGTCTTAGGTTTTTTTTGGGAAGCGAAAAATAGCCAAAAAAATCCAAAATTTTGATTTTTCGCTTATAAAACGTGAATTATTGATCTGATCGAAAAGCTGTAAAGGCATAATTAGTTTCCGAGAAATGTCCGAAAAACTGGAAAAAACATCAATTTTTCGAAAATTCATAACTTGGTCAATTTCTGAGATGAAACGTAGTTGCTCTGAATTTAAGTAGTTATTAACATATACTTTATTGGTGCACAATAACAAAGCTGTCGGATAAATAGTTTTTGCACAATCGCAGTTTTCCGAATTCGACGTACTTTTTTCAAGAAGGTCGTGATACTCGGCTACTTGTCGGATTTGAATTTTACAAAAATTTTACAAAAATTTAAAGAAGAAATAAAATTCTTCAAATCGTATAGTCTCTCGACACCGACCGATAATGTTTAGTGGGTGAAAACGGCGTCAAACAGGAGCAAAATGGCTCGAATGCATCAAACTAGTCGCGGAGTGGGAGTCGCCCGCTACGCGACGCGCGAAAGATACAAGGTATACAGTTTTCCCCTCGCGTAGCAGGCGACTCCCACTCCGCGACTAGTTTGATGCATTCGAGCCATTTTGCTCCTGTTTGACGCCGTTTTTCACCCACTAAACATTATACGATTTGAAGAATTTTATTTCTTCTTTAAAATGCTTTTTGTAAAATTCAAATCGACAAGTAGCCGAGTATCACGACCTTCTTGAAAATAGTACGTCGAATTCGGAAAACTGCGATTGTGCAAAAACTGACAGCTTTGGAATTGTGCACCAATAAAGTATATGTTAATAACTGCTTAAATTCGGAGCAACTACGCTTCATCTCAGAAATTGACCAAGTTATGAATTTTCGAAAAATTGATGTTTTTTTCCAGTTTTTTGGACGTTTCTCGGAAACTAAATATCCGCTCTCATTTTTTTGTTTTTGAATTCTCTACTAAAAGTGCCTTAACAGCTTTTCGATCAGATCAACAATTCACGTTTTATAAGCGAAAAAGCAAAATTTTGGATTTTTTTGGCTATTTTTCGCTTCTCAAAAAAAACCTAAGTCGATTCAGGAGTGGAATTTATCATGAAAAACATGTAGAAACTACCTATTGCATGACTGCACAGTCAGATTTCAGGTAGTATTTTTGTCACGAAATCGACCTTTCGATAGCTCTATTGCTTGGTCTATATCTGTAAGAGAATCCTAAGCCATGCACTCGAAAGCCTTGTTTAGATCTTAAAATAGGGCCAGTGAATACTTACCCTCCTCAAGGCACCGAACCACAGAATCTACAAAACTTATCACAGAATCCATAGTATTTCTATGTTTACGGAACCCAAACTGTAAAGATGTGAATAAATTATTTGTCTCGAAAAAATATTTTGTTTATGAGTGAAACTGGTTTTAGCCTTTAGCAACTATTTTAAAAAATATATTATTATCTCAATCATAGTCGCATCCACGCAGCGAGTGGCACAGATTTTATTCGGCCCGTGATTGATGACGGCCGTTTGCCGGAGCGGAACGTAATTGAACAGAAAAAATTACAAATATCCCGGTCTTGGTCGTCGTCGGCAGTGGCCGGGCTAAGGCAGTCATTAACACCTCGACTGTGGTGACCCTCAACTGAGCGGTCGGACGTGTACAAATCACGAATTCCATACTACGAACGCCTCATCACCGGATGAATTTATCTACTGTCAAACCTTCTAAGTACCGACCATTAACCGGGGAAATTTGTATTATGAGTATTGCTTTTTGTGCCCGGTGGCGGCAATTATTAATGTCTTCTTCGAAACGTGGAGATGAAGAGACTGACGTTGTTGCCGGGCCAACATCAGTCGGGGTTGAGATAACTTTACTAATGCGAGGTGTTTTCGAAAGATAAGTTTTTTTGTGTTGTTACGAACTGGTTACAACTGATCAAACGCATAGTTGAAACGAAATTTTAGAGGCAACGATTTCATTTCATTTCTAGTATTTATCAAATACCATATAGAGCAGCCATGGGCAACCTACGGTTTAGTTTAGTTTAAAGAGAGGTTACAGTTCACTGCGACCTTAAGGTATATTGTGCCGCCTTACAGAGCTGTTCTGGCCAAACCCTTCACAGCTCGCCTTCCAGTTCCAAAGATCTAATGAAATCTAATAACTCTCACAAGTTTCTCGCCCAAGGCATTCTCTCCTTGGGCTCGTAATGCCAATGCATTCCGCGACTAGGTGAATGGGGGTTTCTTCCTCCTCCCCACAGAACCTACACTCGTCAGAGTCCGATAATCCCATCCTCAACAGGTGCTTCCTGAGGCGACAATGTCCTGTAAGAAAGCCAGTGAGGAGGTGTAATTGCTTCTTAACAAGATCCAAATATCTTTTGGATGCCACTGTCTCAAAGTTCCCAAGGAACTCAGTGGAATGATCCATCCCTGGAAGATTCCGCCAGAGTTTTTTCCTCTCGGATTTCTACTTCTCCAGAAACTCCTTCTTATAGGTAACATTAACATACACCACAGAAGGGTTCTGGGCCAATGAGTGACATTCGTGCGCCCTCTTTGGCAAGTGTATTGGCCTATACGTTTCCTTTGATTCCCGAGTGGCCGGGAAACCAGATTAAAACGACCTTTTTTTTCTTGCCTACCTCATTCAGTTGATGATGATTTTTCGCCCGAAATTGGGATCCTCTTCCAAACGATTCGATGCCCAGGCAGCGAACAAACGACGTTGTCTATGGTCATGAACTTTGAGCCCCTGGGTCAGTTGAATCTTATACGGGTGTAACCCTAAGTCCCGTCGCAAAATTCGCCAAGTTGAAGTTTGCGAAAGGCCGAGTTCTTGTGCACGGCGGTACTCTAGTTTCACAACACATTGAGCTACAGATTCCTCAAATTTTCAAGAAAGGTGCAGAGTCGGAAATCTCGGTTGAGTTCCTTTAATGAATTTCATCGATCGAAAAGTTCTCGAGTTATGTATAAAGATGTGACATTCTACTTGTCTAATATTCCCGAAACTAGGAATTCGATAGAGTGGAAATTCATAATCAGCTGCTCAATAACAATAAAAATTGTGCAAAATCGCTGGAATGAAATCCATACTAATATTATAAATGCGAAAGTAACTCTGTCTGTCTGTCTGTTACTCTTTCACGCCTAAACGGCTGAACGGATTTTGATGAAATTTGGTATGGTGATAGATGATAACCTAGAAATGGTCATAGGCTATAAATAATCACGCCATCGTTCTTAGAGGGTAGGCAGTAGGCAGATAACTAAATTGAGTTAGTGATTTTTAGTCGTTTTTGTTGGGACTTTTGCTCTTTCACGTCTAAATGGCTGAACAGATTTTGATGAAATTTAGTGAGGTAATAGATAGTTACCTTAAAACGGATACAAGATGAAAATGATCACGTCGTCGTACTTAGGGGGTAGGAAGTAGGTAGAAAATTGAATTGAGTTAGTGATTTTTTTATGGTTTTTGCTGGGAGTTTTGCTCTATCATGCCTAAACGGCTGAACGGATTTTGATGAAATTTAGTTAGGAGATAGATAGTAACCTAGAAAAGGATATGGGCTATCAATATTCATGCTATCGTACTTAAGGCGTAGGCAGTAGACAGAAAACGAATTAAGTTAGTGTTTTTTAATCGTTTGTTTTAAAAGTTTACTTCATTCACGCCTTAACTTCTGAACGGATTTTTATAAGACTTGGTTAATATAAAGATAGGATCCTAGGCACGGACACAGGCTACTTTTTACGGCGGGAAAATACCTCATTCCCGCGGAAATCTAGCGTGATCGTGTCAAGAAGAGCATGACGCCATAGCTACTGAAATGATTTTGTTTTTGATGTTTTTTTTAACTGAGTGTTACGAAGACTTCAAGTTAGTATTTGATCACAGGATCGGATGAACAGAGACCGATTTAATTTCATTAATAGATGAGAAAATGTCATTTTTCATCTCCTCCCAAGTTTATTCGATTTATTTTCAAAACGATTGGTTATGAAAAAGAGTGGTAAATACGGCGTTTGTAGAGAATTAATTAACCTATAAAATGAGGTATCAAACATTCTGATCGGATCATCAGAGAACGATTCCTTTTCATTAAAAGGTGAAAAAATGTCATTTTCCATCTCCTCCCAAGTTTATTCGATATAGGTTATAGAAAAAAAGTGGTCAATAGGGCGTTTGTAGAGAATTAATCATCACTACATAGTATAAAACAAAGTCGCTTTCTCTGTCCCTATGTTCCTTTGTATGCTTAAATCTTTGAAACTACGCAACGAATTTTGATGCGTTTTTTAATAATAGAGTGATTCAAGAGGAAGGTTCATATGTATAATAACATCCATTAAATAGTATAGAAGTACTGTTATTTTTGAGGTTTCTAATGTGATGTCCGTGCGAAGCCAGGGCGGGTCGCTAGTACCAATATAAATTTTAATGATTAATCATTTTCAATTGAAATTACATTGACACAATCAGCAATTCAAGTTGTACCCATTAAATTATTCAAAAAGCAATTCACTATGATCAAAATTGAATTAATGATTATGTTATTAGCAAAAAACGATAAAAGAATCCTCCTCACCCATAAGACTCCTTGGACCAAAACCATTCTTCAAGCCTCAGGCTACCAGAATCGAAGGTTATACGATTTAATGATACTGCTATAAGATGACAAGTGTCAGTGACGGCGGTCAGAGGTCAAAAGGCGGCCAACTTAAGATGTACTCTTTTCTGTGGTTTCATTGTGCTTCGATGCGCTTCTCTAACCAATGATTATCACATCTCGATGTCAAGAAGAATGTTCTGCTGTCCATCAGATGCGGGAATAAATGGTGGTCGGGTCACTTTTGAGTTACCATCAAGAGATGGAATTTTTGATTTTGGACGTTGATTGGTGGAGAATGCACTTGAGCCTGTAAAAATGTTGTGTTTTAGTGCTAAGTTGTTATAGATAATTCATATTCAATAAATTTAAGTGTTTAGTCCAAGGGCGTAGCCAGGGGGGGGGTTGGGGGTTCAAACCCCCCCCGAAATGTTTCAGAGTTATTTTTTGTTGCAAAAATAATCTTTCATTTTGCACTTAAACCGACTTATCTCCGAAAATCTAGTTAAGATTATCAATTCATATCAGCAATATGGATAATATTACAGTATAATTCCATTTCTAGAACATACTATCCAACAATTAACTGATAGATTTTCTAAACACCGAAAATTAATATCAGCCTTATCTGGTCTGCTACCCCAGAATTTAAACAGAAAATATGAATTAGAAGACGCATTGTCGATGTATTATTCACTACTCCCAGAAAAAAATAAAAACGTAATTAAAGCAGAATTTGAAATATGGAAAATGTCAATGAACTCCATTTCAAAATCGGCATTAGAATGCTTAGATGAGTGCAATCAGAATATGTATCCGAACATCTATATCCTACTACAAATTTCAGCTTCGATTCCAGTATCTACTGCTACTCCAGAAAGAAGAGGAGAATTAAGAATTACCTGCGCAATTCTTCTAGGAAAACTAGATTGAATGGGTTATTGGCGCTTATGAATATTCATTAAAGTGTGAAAATTGATGAAAATGAAGTGGTTGACCAATTCGCTAGAAAAAAAAAGACGGAATTCACCATAAAGAATATTGTTTGTGTTTTCTCACAGTTTCATTTTCAATACCTTTTCATATGTTTTTGGCAGTAGGTATTTTGGAGTGAAACATTAAAAAACTCTATTTAGTTCAATAAAAGCACACATCCACACTAATTTCATATTGATTCATCCTGTAAGTACTGTTTGGGAAATGAATATTGTTTTTTAAGTTTTTGTTTGAGTGAATAAAAATTAAATTCTGAAGCATATTTGAAAAAATAGGCAACCAGGAATATCTATGTTGAATATTGTTCCCGAAGTAGGAAAAGGATAATTGAATTCTTAAAAACAACAAATGCTACAGAAAGCGACCCTCACAATTGCCAAAATGTCAAAACCCCCCCCGAAATTAATTCCTGGCTACGCCCTTGGTTTAGTCTGGCAAACTGTTAATGAATAATAATTATACCGTTCTCGCTTCAATTCGATTTATTATTATCAGAAATATTCTCACCCAAACTTGATTTGATCTTTAATAGTTTGGAATAGTTTTTTAAGGAAAGAGATTTCCAAATTTCTTTCAGTTACAAGCTGTATAGCTTCTGAAATGGTTACTTTTTTACACTGTCACTTTTGAACTACTTTTCGTAAAACATAACCTTCAATGTTAAGATTTGATCGTGGAACTTTATGTATTACGAATAAATGGTTTTGATTTGAAATTGAAAATATATTTATCTGAAAGTAGTTTGCATTTGTTTCCATCTAATAAATTGAAAAGAGGAAAGAAAAAAATTTTTTGGTTAAAATTGCTGTGGAGCATTTTTTTACTCTGAACATATTCACAAAGTGTACATGTGGCATTTCTCCAATCTGAACATTTTCTGGGCATCCGGCATTTCTAATGGACTCATTTGATCACGCAACCTTTTCCTTTCAATACTCATTCAAAGTTTCTCTTTTAAAAAAGAATGATTTTCAGGTCATGAATAGTATTGAACAATGTTTTACCTATTATAATTTTCTTCCGGTAACAATCCAATAAACAAAGCCGTATTATTTCCATTCATCATGAGTTTCTTATATTAAAACGTTGGTGTTCGTCCTAAAATAAACAAACCATTCAACGTAACCTCACAATATATCATTCGATAAAGTTTCTAGTCATCCGTCGTAAACATTTAACGATTTCTGTAATCTACAGATCCCTTAAAGAGGTCCACTATTGCAATTTTCCTGTAGGCTCATGAAAAGTTACAGATTGTCTTACAGATGAAAGCGGAATACCATCATAACTCACCAGGAAGTTTAACAATTTTTATTGCGAAAGAACTAATCACTCCTCGTCAAAAGCCACGGCGACCATTTCATTCTGCAAAAATATTTTGAAGTTAAGCTGACAAATCCTACCGATAAGATCTTTCGGTTTTTGGTAACATCATTAAAATACTAGAAACCTTCAGAGACCCATTAGACGCCGGCCGGCCAAAATACTTCTTTCTTATGCTGGAAGGTAACAACCTGTTCAAGATTTCTACTTTCGAAACAACGATCTCATGGATAGCTCAAAATTCTGAAAACAAAATATTATCGGGAAAATTTTCCGCGTCTTTCGAATGTTCATGCTAATATTTCTTTAAAAAAATCACTGAACTGCCACAACTCTGCGAAAATAAGTTTTCGGATTGCACGCTTGTTTCTGAGGGGACAGCTTTCTCCAAAGGTTTGTAATTTTCGAATTTTGAGACGGGGATGGTCTCGTCTCAGACGACCTGTTTGGAGTCGCTGATGAAGTATCTGAACTCAAAAGTGATTCTGTTCGCCCGTCTGGCCCTAAAAAAACTGACCTAAACATTCGAAGAATTCAATTTTGAAAAAGTCTACTGCTGACCGTTAGTTGAACCGTTATTGAAAAGACGACTTCAAAACTTGTATTTTCAGATTAAGTTTTCGTTTTGAATAGAAAATGAGAATATTGCAAAAATCACCTTTTCTTTTTAATAAATATCTATGTGATATCCCACAACTTCTTCTGAAAACTTCGTATACGCCGATGATATAAAACTATTGAGAATAATCTTTCTGCAGATTTAGAAGTTTTAAAAAATTATTTGTTTGACTGGCGTTTATGTCGAAATCCTAATGAAACTGAAGTCTCGTGTTTCCTTTCAGTTAACCATCAGAAATATAAAAAATGAAAGCTACTTTTTGGTAATTCTCCTCTTAAACATAATTTCAATCCTTAATATAAAGGCGTCAAACTAGACTCTTCTCTGAATTTCAAGCCCATTTGGATAATTACGTATGAAATTAAAAACCAGAAATAATATTATTCAAAAATGTTCTTTGTTCGTTGACGGGATTAGTTCCGAAGTGTGGGTTTAATAAATAAAGTATTGGTTGATTTTAAATCGATTAATATTATTCTCCGCTTTCATTGTTTATATTATTCAAAAACTTGCCAGTACTTCATGGGGTGCTGACGCAACAACTCTTCGTACGGCAGCTCTAGTCTTAGTGTACTCTACTGCCGAATTTGTGCATATAGGTATGTACATAAGATTGATGCACAATTAAACTTTTCCATGATAATAGTAGGTAACTGGAAATATAAAATGAACACCAACACCATGGTTACCAGTTCTTTCAAACATTACTCCTCCACATTTTTGAAATAAATTCAATTCTTCTACGAATTCATATCAAATACTTTCCTTCATTCCAGATAATAAGGTTCCACGATTAAAATCTCGTAAACCATTTTGGTCCAATTATTTTCTGACCTCGAATGAAAGCGATAAAGCAATTTGGCAATGCGAGTGGAACACATGTAATATTCAAAATAAAGATTTAATAACTTATCCCTAAAATGAAGTTCCTGGATTTGATCTTCCAAGGAAAATTTGGACTGTTCTTAATCGTATAAGAACAGGTCATGGCCGTTGTAATAGCATGCTTTTCAAGTGGAATTCAGTTGAGATTCCTAGTTGCGAATGCGGAGAAGCAGAGGAGATTATAGAAAATCTGATAAATAATTGTCCAATATTTAAATTTCAAGATGGCTTAAGTGCCATATATGAAGTTATAGAGTCGTTTTTGAATTGGGTTATTAATTTTAAATCAATTTAATACAGTTTCAATCATTTTATTTTTCTGTTCCTTTTTTCTGCTTCGATTTTTTGTTTCAAATTCAGAATTTTGAAGGCATTTTAGAGAGGTTTATCGGTTAGACTGAATAAAGAAGAAATCCTTCAATATTCGAATAGATTCTAAGTGTTATTTTTGTTGGAACGGCGAGACAGGATTTTTTCTACTGGGGTTTTTCCCTGAGCTCTGGTATCATAAAAAAAAGTATGGTACCACGTTTGCACTAACCTCAGTTAGGGATTTTTGTTTTAGTTCTATGTATTGTATTATGTTAGCTCTTGATTTCAAAAGAACATATATATTCCAATTCGAAATATCGTTTTCCCAAAATGAACAAGCTCGCGAGATCGTCTGAGTTCTCGTCAGGGCTTTCTTCATTTTGAGTACCTACTCAGTTCATGAATTACAGCAATATTTATAGAGGTAATCATCTAAATTTTCGAATCATGAAGCAAAAGTTGAAGAATATTTTGATTGAATTTCTTCAGTTGCTATAACGGCATCATGAATGATTTTACCGTTTCAAGTTATTGCTGTTATTGTTATCTATTTCAACGTAGCTCTTTCTATCTCTCGTAAATCGGTGTAAAAACTTTTGAACTTCTCGAAGAAATTATATCAGCAAATAGAACTACAGTTAAATTGCTTTTTTCCGTCGACCTCAAAAACAAACGTGATATTTATGTGTACGAAATTGAAATGAAATGTCATTTGCACAGCATCCTGTTTCCAGTTATTCATCAAAATAGCTCAAAAATCTCTTGAATTTTTCAATACTGCTATTCGTTGTGCTCTCCAAAGCTATCTGGCAACTAGAACCTTATTTTGTTATAATTTGATGTCTCGTTGTATTTATATAGGGTTTCTTGATATATATTTAAGTATTCTCTGCTGAGATCTCATCTCCTCACATCGCAAAATATCTCGATCCAACGCTCCTCCCAAGCATTCAGGGACCTCTCTTCCGCTTCCGGAAGCAGTAATCTCCACACAACAAACCCAAATTTCGAAATTAATCAACCTCAACGATATCACAGATCGAAGAGTACCCGTTCTAGATTCGGCAATTTCCTGCGATTAGGCTTGTGCGACGCCTCTGACGACGCCAATATAATCGTCGGTAGGAAGCCATATCGGTCGAACGGGTCTCGATCTATAATAGTCAAAAATCTCGAATATTTTCAACATAAAAAATCCAATCTTGTCAAAATTTTATATTTGGCTGCTCAAATACAATACGGAGGAGACTTGACCAGTCGGTAGAATCCTCTAGAATGAATAAGTCAAAGTTAAAAATTTCCTTCATGATTCAGAATTGGTTTCACATATTATATGGCTGAAATTTGGAGATACATGTCAAGTGTCAACTATCTAGCTTGACCACAAGAAAAAATATTCGGGTTCTTTCGATTCGGAAATGGTATATTCGGTTATAATGTTCAGTATTTTTCGATGGCTGGTCTACAATTTGCATTTAATGCCTAATAGTAGATAGTGCAAGGAAAAGAGTTTCACAATATTTTAAAGAAATTCTTAGAATTACGAGTATAAGTTGCACCAGAAATATAATGCAAATGAGTCAAAAATTGATTATTGGAAAATAGTTTTATAATTTCAAGATTTTTCATCTAATTTGAGGCTTTATTCGTTGCTTCATCTTACTGATGTTTAACGATCAAAATTCTTAGCTTTCTGAAGAGTTTATGACGCTATATTCTTCAAAATTATCGGGAAAGTCCTGAAGGTGAGAGAATTATGTTTTATCTCTGAGCGACTCTAGATGAAACAAAAGAGTTCCATAAACACACATGTCTTTACTGGGTTTGTTGTTCCTACTAGCAGATTCCTATCATTTTGCGCATTGATTCTCGGGGTAGCATCGTACCAGAGTTTCACTCAAATCTCTGCAAATCTCGAGATTTTATACATACTTACATATTCATCTTCCGAATATTTGTGAAAAGTTTCATCAATATGCTGAGAATAAAAAACCAAAGAAAAACTACAATATCTACAATATCGACCTTTAATTCTGGAATTTGAACTGCACATATGAAGCATCTTTGAATTCAGGTGTCATCTGATTTATAGAACATCTTTATCTCCTGCCATAGACATACAATATCTTGAAATATTCATTCTATGGAACACTTATACGATGGAATGGAATGAACAGTGATCATAACTGCTTGTAAGTTTTATTTTTTCCCAGAAAAGTATCGACTGTATCGAAATTTTGAGGGAGACTTTTTTCTCCAAAATTGAATGGGAAAACATAAGAATATTTTATTTTTAGGAAATCTATCTCACGAAAACAATTTCTCAACGAAAATCATTGGGGTCGTTATTTTCGAGCTCTAATAAAAAGATTATGAGATATAAATAATAAGTTTGAGTAACATCTACTTAGTGCTTTATATTATGTATAGTTTCATGACTCAGTGTTTTCGAGAAGCCGTACAAAAATTAAAAACTGTCAACTCTTCATCGCTCTCCAGAGGCTTGTAAGAGGGGTTGATTCCGAAAAAAAATTATATAAACTTCACCTGCTTATTTTCATTGAGGAATCATCTCTCTAAGTCCCTCGCATTTTTACAAACTTCCTGTATACATATTAATTATTTTGCACTCGGTTTTCTGCGTAGAGATCCCATCTCCTCATATCTCGCTTCAACGCTCCTCCCAGGCTTTCACAAACCTCTCTTCCGCTTCCGGAAGCAGTAATCTCCACACAACAAACCCAAATTTCGAAATTAATCAACCTCAACGATATCACAGATCGAAGAGTACCCGTTCTAGATTCGGCAATTTCCTGCGATTAGGCTAGTGCGACGCCTCTGACGACGCCAATATAATCGTCGGTAGTAGGAAGGACTGACCACCGGAAATTGAGGGCGTGCATGTACTTACATTACCACCAGGAAATGAAGCTTGTCAATTGGATCCGTGCTAGGGACAGCCGATGATAGCACGGAATTTATATAGAACAAACGCATTATCTAAGCCGGCCAAGATTTATGGCTATGGCATGTGTATGGGCGTCAAAAGCAGGAGGCTATGACGGACGGTGGCCGGCCGGAAAACCTGTGCTTGTAGGTGTTTCAGGGGTTGTAGAGGGTGAGTCGGGGTCAGACGTGGTGGTTTCTGATGGGTATACGAGTTGTTTTGGATGTCTGAAGGGTTTTGTATGACCAGAATTGATGAAGTTGATTTTGATTCGAAATTTTGAATAAGGTTCAATGCAAAAATAACATTTCGATGACAAGAAATACGTTGAGTCTTCAAAAATAATATAGAATTCTATCAATTATTGAATATTCACTTCAATCAAGGGATCGAAAAACCAGTTAGCATACAAAGTTGGGCGAGAGTCTACAATGAAATTAATATATTTCAGATCAATGGCTTGAAAAAAAGCTGAAACACGTGAATTGATTCTGAATTGAACATTATTTATATTTATATTATATTTATATGAAATCAAAACGGTGTGAAAAGATCACCATACAATGAGATATTTTTCGGCAATAATATGAAATTCTTTTTCAATCCCTTAGCTGCAACCCTACTTAAATTTTTCTTCAAATGCAAGCATGTACACTGCTCAACAATTGATAGGGATCACTTACTTATTCTGAATTTATATCTGAAAATATTCGCTCCAAGATTATAAATTTAGTCAGATATCAGAGTATTTTCAGTTGATAATATGGTTCACTTGAGAAAAGAATGAAAAAATGGAAAATTGGAGAGAAAAAAAGACTTTATTAGGAACACTCAAAATTCTGTGTTTGAATAACATAAAAATTTTATGATGAAACCACAAGGAGGCTGAAGTTTCGGTTAAGCTAGTACCTAGTTGGTCCCCCACGAGCTCGTATCAAGCATTCTACCCTACGAGGCATACTTTCGATCAAACGATTCATAAAATTTTGGGGAAAATTCGTCCAAATATCCCGTAAAGCGTTAGAAAGGTCCTCCAGGTTATTGATCGGTTGTTCTAAGGTTGACAATTGTCTAGACATCTCAGACCAGCCATGTTCGAAGCAATTCATGTCTGGAGAGCGAGCTGGCCAGGCCATCCTATCAATAGCATAAGTTTCTAGCGCTTCATTAACCAGACGACTACGGTGTGGACGGGCATTATCGTCAATTAAAATGAAATTCTTGCCCACGGCAGCCGCAAACAGAACCATTATGGGTTCAATAATCATATCGTGATATCTTTGGCTGGTCATGGTGGTGTTCTGCAGAACAACCATTTCTGTGCGTTGGTTCAAACAAATGCCTCCCCATACACATATAGAAGCTTCGCCAAAAGCTGTTGTGGGTACCATAAACTGTTCTGCATACCTTCGACCTCTTTCCCTCCAAGGAAGAATACGTCCATCGGAGTTGACCAAACGAAATCTAGACTCATCCGTAAATAAACATCGGCTCCAATCTTCAAGTGTCCAATCGCGGTGCTCCTCAGCCCATTGCCGTCGATGAACCCGGTGTTCTCTATTCAAACGGGATGTTGTACCCTCCTACGTGTTCTCAAACCACGAACATGTAGTCGTCGTCTTACAGTCTGGTTCGAAATTAGAACTCCTGTTGCAACTCTCAGTGATCTATTGAGCCGCGACGCCGGCTAAGTGGGATTTCTCCTAGCATTGAGGATCAAAAGAAGATCTTGGCAGCTGTTGTACTGCGCTGCCGACCTCCCCTATGAACATAAGCTACTGAGTCGTTTAGGATGAACCTATTCCAAGCCCGACTCACGACACTTTGCGAAACATTCAACCGCCGGGACACTTCTCGCTGGGACAAACCTTCCTGTATCCACCGTATGATTTGGTCCAGTTGCACAAGAGCCAAACGTCTTCTCGGCATGACTGATAAGCTGATATTGTTCTCATTTCTTCAATTATTGTCATCTTATGTGTTTGAACGAGAGAAAAAAACAGATTTAATAACAAATACCACATTGCTTTTCACTCCACCTGTAACAGCCTACAGATAATAATCGATTTTGTGAACAAAAGCCGATGAAGTGAGGAAGACTTTGATATAATCAACTTAAAACATCTTACTTTTCCTTAGAGAACATATAATGTGCAGATATTCACGAGATAACTTGAAAAAAATACAAATGAAGAGAAGTTCATAAGTGATCCCTAGCAATTGTTCATCAGTGTATTTTGTATAGGCTCGTTGAAAAAGTAGTGAAAGATGGGAATCCTACCATACTTTTCTCATTTTTTTCATGTGGATATTAAGAAATAAGACAAAACTCTTTATTTGCAAGTACACGCTGGATTGGAAGAAGTGGTACAATTGAATGATCACCAAGATCCCCATCTACTAGATTAATTTCTCTGGGTATGTCTCGAAGAAAAAATTCATCAAAAAAGGGCGACTAATTTTGAGGATATAAAAAGTAGAATTAGAGTGAAAATGAATATTTAACATACCAGCGGAGATCATTCGGAATTCCATAGACGAGTTTAACTTTCGCCTAGAAGCTTGCCAAGGTTGATGGTATTTTCAGCAGCTACTACGCTGAATTCGCTCAGAGAAAGCAATAAGAAGTATTTAAATTTTCTTAGTTCTCTAAACAATACAAATAGATCTCGAAAATGTCAAATTTTACGAAAAAATTGTGATTTGCCAGATTGCAACACTAGGGTTGTCATATCCCCTGCTATTCTGGATCAAACGTCAAGTATTAGAATATCTATCCAGAAAGCTCGTCGTTACTCTGTTAAAATCAATGGAATTCAACAAAAAATGCCCTGCTTTCTCAGAAGATAATTCCCTACAGGAAGCAAAAAAGTTCCTGCATGTAACCTAGCTGGCGCCACTCTTCAATCTGACCTCGAACATACTGTTCCAATGGGAAACAAAAGAAGTCGAGTACTCGTGACCCATCAAAATTAACGCTTGGTTATACCTTGTTCCGGAAACAATTTCACACATAGCTATGACGGGCTTTCCGTCATGCAAATGAGCTATTTGTAGACACGAAAATTTCGTTAAGGAACAAGGTGTTGATCGAATATACTCAATCTTGGCTGAATTAATGACCGAAGGAAATTTCGGCCAGATGCTAGACAATGACCGAAAGGTAATTTAAGGCAATGGAATTATGGTAATGACGATGTTGATTAGATCTGGGTGACGAGAAGGTCATATTGTTTTTGGACGACATTACTTATATGATTTGGTTTTAGAATTATTGTGGGTGTGACTTCCGTGTAGAGAATTATTTTGGAAATTAGAAAGATACCTACTGAGTTGCTAGTAGGTGTAGAAAATGGTCAAAGCTCGAAGGAAGAGACTGAAACGCAAAAAACCTCCTTACTCGTTCGTTTTGGTGAGATATTTTAAATATTTCTACCGAAAATAAACAAAAAGATTTTGATTTCCACTCTCGTCCATATTCTTTAAATATTAAAACTCTTTCTCAGGTATTTGGACAATGTTTATTTATATTCCTAGTTTTTTGTCATAAAACCGACGTTTCGGTCGCACATCGGACCTTTATCAAGGTTTAATGATTATACAGGAACAAGGTCATGCTACATTTTTGACCTTGTTCCTGTATAATCATTAAACCTTGGTAAAGGTCCGATGTGCGACCGAAACGTCGGTTTTATGACAAAAAACTAGGAATATAAATAAACATTGTCCAAATACCTGAGAAAGAGTTTTGATATAAACTAAAAGTTTCGCCCGCTTGTTCATAAGAATACTATTGTGTTTCTTGCAGTTTCAACCTGACTCTTCGTGAATCCTTGGTCTAATGAAATAATTAAAAAACGTTACAGGACCATGATTAACAGACTTCGATTGAAATGAAAGAGTTGGAAATGTTATAAATAGTATATTTTCTTACATATGGAATAGTACATTGAATAATATTAAGCATACAACGATTCTTCATTTTTCAAATGGCATCAAGGTTGTCAAACATCATTAAGAAAGTATAAGAACTATAAAGTGCTTTGAAATGCTTTTAACATATTTATAATATAAAACTTTCAACAGAAAAATGATTTAATGAAAATTTTCGCAAAAATGAAAAAATAAAAGCCTAATAGACAAAAATAATAATAATTTGAATTATTAAACAAGTACACAACTCAAAGACTAATTTTACTTTTAGAAGAGATTATTCAATTTCAAGAGAATCAACCTTGTCATACACTCCATAAAAAATATGTCATTGTTTACTCTGAAGAGGTATCTAGTTTTAAAACGAGAATCAATCGTCTTGTTTCAAAGTTTTTCGATTTCGAGCAAGTTATTCGAGTGTTCTGTTTTGGTTATCGATCGAGAAATAACTTTTCTCAAAGTGAGAGATTGGGTATTTTCAGTTGAATTGGCAATGATTTCTCCGAAAAAGTAAACTTTTCGCCAGAAATAATATTCTCGAAGAAATGCGCGGTCTTCACTGAAATATTTTTTGCTTTTCACTATGTATTAATTTTCGAGTTTCTAGGAACATCGAAGGAACCTCAGATCAATAAAAAACTATAGATAGGCCCCAAACACAATATCTAGGGAATGAATTTGAGGATATACAAAACATTTGTTCGTCTTTGTTTTTAAATCTGACAGTTCGAAGGAAGAAGCGTGTTTTTTTTAGTGGTACTGAAACGAAATGAATATAACTTCTTCACAAACTCTGATCAATTGAAATTTTCTCAAGAAATGAGTCGCAATGCGCCATTCATTTTTCTCTATCTCATAGGGTTAAAATCCTAGGGTCAACAATTCTGGTCACCCTGAACTATTGATGATTTTCTCTCGGTTTTCTCCGAACAACACCCTGTATGATGCCATAAAATAAAAGCTTCCATTCCTAAGCTGTAATGTGAATACATTACGAACCATTATATCAGAAAATTCAACGTTGACGATTTATTTACATATTTTATTAAACCACACGTATAAAAGGCACATTATTGGGTTTTACCTGCAAGTTTTATCCGTAACATCTCGGTTAGGGTAGCAGTAATTGCTGTAAATCTAAATTGTGTATCTACGTTGATTCGATTATAAAAGTTCATATGTCATAAGTACATAGCGTTTCGATCTTATCGCGTGGTGACATCTGTCACGCACTTTGATTATTAACATAGCAAGGTAGTTAGGGGTTATTTCCAACATGAATTGATTTTTTTCCTGTATTTATTGAAAGCATGTCTCAACAGCAGCTGGAAATGACACTTTAAGAAGTATTTTGCAGTTCATCAGTCAGTCAAACCTAATACCTACATAGTTTGAAATCAACTTCGGCATAAAATGAAGCAATTTGAAGACCAGATTCTGAAACGATTAGTTCTTCATCTATATGATTCGCATTTCAGAAAATATTCATAATATTCTTGTAATTATTAGTTTCGTCAGGAATATGATTACAAATAAGTCAAAATTCAATATTATAGTAGTATTAGTATTTTCATCGATTCAATTTGCCTGTGACTCTTTGTCAATTATGAACTTGAAATTAAATTGAATCGTTAACAACATTATAATAGGTGTCATGAGCTTTTGTACGCTTGTTTATTTACTCAACCTTTCGTGAACGGACTATATAATCTGTTCACGAAAGGTTGAGCACATAGTAGGCGTTTCTTTATTTATTTGAAATTGGCAGTATTTACTGTCATAAAGTAAAATAGAGTCAACGTTGTCGAATGTACTCGGCCTCGTCCGACGAGCTTGCGAGTTATTAGAGAACTCTATGCACGACTATTGACAACATTGCGTATCGATTTCACAAGAAAATAAAAAACATAACCTAAAATTTCAATATACACAGTGGAATATGCCAAATTTCCATGGCCAACCGACGGCTCAACCTTTCGTGAACGGACTATATCTATACTTAATTTCACTAGAACACACTTTGGTTCATCGTCCATGTTGAATCATTTCAAAAACATGAAAGACTCTTTTTGAAATCATGACTTTCTTCAGGTAGGTATTCAAATCATTTCAAATAATCATGAGTGAGATTTTTGGCTGAAGAACTTGAGAAGTTCCTATCAATATATATTCATGAGTTGTTGTTAAGATATTTTGAGCAGCATCACTCGAAGGTTATATTCTTTTGTATTGAAATAAGAGTCGAGTTTCATAAAAGATATTTCTTAATGAATATAGGGGACATGGATTACTTTGATGGAAGATATTTTTCTTCAGTTCGAGATTTTAATTTTTACTGTGTACCTAAACTGGAATAAGTAACTCCCAATTTCACGAATAATCATCTTTCTCGACTCTCCCAAAACGGAAATGCCAAAACGACTCTATCCAAGGCAATAAAAAATCATGATCCCACTAAATGACCCCCCCGTTGCATCGGTAGTTGGGTTCTCAATAACAATTATCCGTTTAATATATTCATAGATGCGAGTTTCGTTTTGTTCGAACGTCGTTCGTTCACGGAAAAGCCACTAGAGGCGCGTTAATGTTATTCAGGAACTATAAAACCGATAAAGCGATTTGTCGAAAAATAATTTCAGAAAGAAACGTGTCGTAAAAATCGACACTCCGGTCCGTGGCCGATCGTAAAAAATTTAAGCTCACCGCGAGGATCCGGGGCCCATTTGAATGCGAGAACACGCAGGGTTTAGTCTCGGTACTCGTCGATGTAATGGTACCTTAACGGTCGCTCGCGATGTTGTTTTGTTCGGACGCGTCGCGGACTTATTTGGGTTAACAGATGGGACGCGACAGAAGAACGGAATCGTGTTAGTTGTTGGAATTGAGAATTTATTTAGAAAAACGTGAAAGTTACTCTCAAATGCAAAATAGACTTGAAGGTGTAAATGATTTTAAATAAATTAAAATGAAGTAATCCATATATAAAGTTTTTCTATGTTATGCTGACATAAGTTTGTCTCAAGTTTTCCATAATTTTTCCTAACTTGAATTTAATATTCGGAGAGAAATAACGCTGTTTAAATCTATGGGAGATGATTACCAGGATATCGTCGGTTGAATGCAGAACTATAAATACTAAGTTCGAAATTCATACTTTTCAGCAGACACGTTTTCTGGGATACGTCGAAAGCTGATTGAAAATATGTAAAATTCCTTTCATTTTAAACTTTAACTTGAAGATCCTGATTGTATTATGATGGTCAAAATGTGCCCAAAAAGAAATTTCCGAAAAATTGTGATATAATATTGTATGTATGTCCACTTTCAACTAAACTATGTCCTTATTGTATGGGTCAGAACTATGCTATGTCCACTTAATCACTAGCTTGAACTATCAAGTGAGTTTATATGAAATTGAAAAAGTGGGGTAAGGATATAAGATGGACTTGCTATACTTCTGCATCAGATGGTGCGTAGTATCAAGCATATTTTTGGGCCATAAACCGATTTTCTGGAAAAAATGGTTCTGCACTCAACCGATGATATACATAAACATAGAAATTCCATTATGTTAAATGTATGTCTTGTGCAAATAAGAATGTATTTCAATCAGGAATTTATACACTATTCGGGTTGAGATAGTCGGATATATTTTGTAATCAATTCGGTTATTAATCTAGAGACTAACCCTTTACTGCATGAATTTTTATTTTGCTATGAAAAAATTTATTCCTAAAGAATTTGATCTCAGGTTGAACCTAAAAATATTCAAAAAAATTCTATACTCAAAATTTCGATATTTATTTCGAAAAAACTGCTTTGTGTCACATATGGAACATCATGCAACAAGAAAATATTAAGGCAAATCCAAAAAAATTATTCAGCATGAAAACAAAGGAAGCAGTTCCTGTCTCTGTCAGATACAATGGTATTTGGCATTCGAAACAAATTATATGAGTTTTCCCTGAGCAGCCTGGAGATTTGAATCGCATGCGATCTGATTCCTCCTTTCGCACGTCTATTTGGGGGATATTCTTTGTTGATCCTTTTCTCTGCTTATTTTCATACATGTGTTGCACTTGGTCTTCCCCTGTCTAGTTGGTTTTCCGGCTGTTCAAAGAGCATTTGCTATGGCTACCTTTTTATCTAGAAGGGTGTATGGTTCATCAGACAGATACCAATGCGAGTATTACCTACTGCTGCATGTATTCCATCTTCTTCTGATAAATTTCTTCATTGTCAAAATCAAGAATCCATACAACTTTAATTTTTCCCTAAAATAGATTTGAATCCATATCTAGAATAAATATGCAATGTAATTTCCGATTCTGACACTGCATGATGACGAGTATGAGACAAACTGTTTTTTTATTTTTTCTATAAATTTTTGGAAATCGAAAAGATTGAAACTTGCCTGAATAATGAATATATGTTCTTGAAATCACTAATTGAATTAAGATGTTTGTTTCTCCGCAAAAAACACTTTTCAATGATGAAAAACGACCACATGTATCATCGAACTCTCGCCCAAACCAGATTCAGTAAGAATGGACAAATGAAAGCCTATTGTAGGCATTCTACTTAGTCCAGCGCCTCTGCGTGTATCATAATGCTTCTTATGAATGTGCCAGATATGGTCTGTACTATGCAGTTACGGAAATATTCAGCTGAATTGAAAAAAAAATTTGGGATGGTGCCATATATGGCACACGAATGGCACACGATGTGGTAAAGGGCTAATGGTCTCGAACTATTAACGCGTGAGCGCAGAACATTGAAATATCTTGACCATAAGTCGCTGTCTTTAATAACCCAGTTGATTAAATAACTATTAAAGTAATAAGTCGAAAAGAAAAGTTGAAAGAATCATCATAATCTCATTCATTACAATTCCACTGAACCAGACCCCTAAACAGTAAAACACAGGATCCTTTAAAACACGAGTAAGGATCGGGGATCAACCATCGACCGCATCAGTGGATGTGTCATACTCAATCCGATGCGTATGGTAAAAAAAACCTTCAAGGGACAATTTCGCGTTAGATCACTTGGGTCGAGGGCCGTAGGGATCATTTTACCTTGGTACAGAATCGTGCAGCTGTGTACCCAGGTGCGTGCTCCCTTTTGTACCTACAGGGACAATGAGGAGTGGAAGATATATCGACGGGATGGCTGTTTCGTAGCCATGTTCGGGAAGTTATTGCGTTCTGAATTTATCTATTACCACTCGGTAAAGGAGTTACACTACAGGAAAGGTTGGGCACCAGAGGGATAAGTGTTTTCAGTCGAAATGATTTTTGAAAATAATATTTTTCTTAATATGGTTTTAAAGGTCGAAGAAGCGTTAAAAGAGGATGTGCTTCACGCAATATTGTACAAGGTGAAAATTTCGATTTTCTAGAACTATAACTTTATATCAGAAGAGATTGAAGAAGGTGATAGCCGATTCCAGGGGGTGATATTTTGGTTTGCGATTCAATATTTTTTTCTGAGAGCATTAAAAATAATAATTTAAAATTCTGTGGCGATACTATTTTAATTTTGTATTACCAGATCAACACACTCTTCGTCTTCAGGATTTTGAAAATATATTATGGTTCTTGCGATACGAAAAGGGGTGAAATGACTTTTGACTCCTATATGATGATTACAACAGAAATCTATTTAAATATATCAACCAATCATATCATCGCCATAGAAAATTATCATAGTAAGTTTTTGAATTAGTCCGTTAACTAAAGGTTGAGCTGTCGATTGGCCATGGAAATTTGGCATAGTCCACTGAGTATATTAAAATTTTAGGTTATGTTGTTTATTATCTTGTCAGATTGATACGCAATGTTGTCAATATTGCATAGAGTTCTCTGATAACTCGCAAGCTCGTCGGACGAGGCCGGGTACATTCGGCAACTTTGACTTTGTTCATCGTTATGATAGCAAATACTCTCAGATAAATAAACAAAAGCCTATACTATGCGCTCAAACTTTCGTGAACGGACTATGTGTTCTGCAAACAATTTTTTTTTAATCATAAAATTATTCTAGTTTCAGGAAATTTAGCATACATGAGCGCCTCATGAATTCGCATTTAAATTCTGAATTTCATATCGACAGGATAAGCAGTTATTGAGAAAAGGAAAATTTTCCAGTGACAATAACTTCGAAACTACTGAACTGGCGATCTGGCCCGCTGAAGAATTCGAATAAGATATTCAGGTCTCACACCTATCCTGAAAATTGAAACTTTCAAACTCTTTCCTTTCGAAGGTGATGTGTGTTCAATTCTAGACCAGCAATACTAGCCAGAATTTTCATATTTTTCAAAATCTTTTGATGTTTAGATTCTAACGAAATCTATGACGAATATGCTCGTCGCTGACCTGATTCATAATAAGTGTGACATTGATCGAATTCTATTAACAGTTAAAACTACAGACATTTGGGTAAAACGACCGCACCGCGGTTCCCCTAGGAACAAGCGCGTAAGAAATACTGACCGATGTTTTCATGTTTTTTTTGAAGAACTCAAAATCTTTCATAATTTCTGACATTTTTTTGAAGTATGTAATTTGATGAAATTTATTCAACTGTTCTGAAAATTTTCCAACTTTTTCCAGAATTTTTTTGACTGCTCCGAAATTTTGTCGACTGCTTCGAAAATTCACCAACTGCTTCGAGAATTTACTATATGTGATCAATATTTGGGACGCCCCTAGACCAACTACATTGACATTTGTGCAACTGCTTCAAAATTTTACCAATTGTTTTGAAATTTTTCCAACTGGTCTGAATATTTTCCAACTGCTTCGAAAAACCACTAACAGCTTTGCAAAATTGCAAACATTCAGTCGGTCCCCGTATCAACTCCATTGAAATTTTTCAAACTGTTTTCAAATTTATCCACTATTTTTACAATAGCTTCCAAACCCTACCCCCCTCCCTGTGGGTTTTTTTCACGAAAATTTTTCTCTCAGTTCTGGTATCATGTGAAAAAATAGTATGGGACCCAGTTTTGCACTAATCTCAGTTGGGGTTTTTTGTTTTATGTATGGCATTACATAAGCTCTTGATTGCACGAGTGCACGAGAAATGTCAAGACTCTACTGGAACATAGAAACATAGAAATTCCATTAGGTCAAATGTATGTCTTGTGCAAAATAAAAATGTATTTCAATCAAGAATTCATACACAAATCATATTGAGATCGTCGGAAAAATCTTGTAATCAACTCGGTTATTAATCGAGCGACTAATGGTCTCAAACTATTAACGCGTTCGCTCCGCTTACGCATTAAAATATCTCGACCGTTAGTCGCTGTCTTCAATAACCTAGTTGATTAAATAACTATTAATGATCAATTCAACATGTCAAATTATATGGTCTATATACCGGCCATTATGACCCATACATAGATTATATCTTCTCTTATTTCATTACACCTAAGCTACTTTGGCCAAAATATTAGGGCTCACTTGGACAAAGAAACTCATAATGAACAAAGGAAAAGATATAATTTATGTATGGATCATGATGGCCGCTATATAGAACATAATTATGATTTGACATGTTTCGTTTGTTATCGAAAAAATGTTTATTGTTATAAAATATAATATTTGATGAATATAACATTGTAGGTACTTCAAAATTTAGTATTCTTTATCTTTTTATTTGGAATATTTATGGTTTGGGTTTGAATAAACTTAATTATTTTCAATTCAAAATATCGAACTTCATTCCAGTAAACCTCATCCACCCCATCCTATTGCGAAAACGAGCAAATCTCAAGTTCAGAAGCGATATCAGTTGACAACAAAAGCGAGGCTGGGTGTAAAGGAGTCTTCTTTATAAGCGATGCCGAATTCTCAAACACCCTGTATACTCCGACCAACACTTCCAACAATGTCTGCTGCAATAGGACAACTTGTAGGTGTGTATAAGAACGCACCTAACTCCAACTTCGGAGGTCAACATAATTAGCCTAATAGTCGATGGCGATGCATTCGGTTAATCAATCATACCTAACCGAAAGTATCACAGGGTGTTTCGCAACAACGTTCGCGATTACCATCGCTCATTTGCGACGCACAATTCCAAACTAGTTTATCTGGATCTCTACAGCGTAATTTTCGAACGCCATGATCCGGATTTATTCAGTGACGGCAAAAAATTTATGGTCTTTCGCTCGCTTTAATTTGCCACTACTACCGGTGAACGCACAACCGTAGTTAACAGTTCCACCCACCTTTTTTGTGTTTAGGAAGATTATTTATGAGGCGAACGTCAGTTTTAGACGGGTTGTTTGTAATGAATCTTTTTACATTGATGAACATATTTAGCCTGGCGTGTCAATCAGTATGGATATGTTCACAATATAAACTGCAAATATTAGTGTCCCCTACAATTTATTAATTGATAACAGTATTTTGCGGGATAATGACAAACTCTCAAATGATCTCAAAGTAAATTCAGCAATGTTTCGCTTCATCAGGTCAAAAAATTTCATATAAATGATATACAAACACTTTTACAGTAAAATTTAGAAAGATTTAGAAAGGTTAAGAAGAAGCTGTTTATAAAATGTGAGATTGGATCAAGCAAAATCATTGATAAAAAAATTTATTGGGACAATTTCCTAATTACTATGGTGTTTGTACGTTTCTACTGAAGTTGAAAAGTACTAATGATATACCTTCTTTAGATCACAACCATCATTCTAATTTTTTCACGTGAGGGGGTTGAAAGTTGTGCATGAACAAAACTGTAATGGTCGACCTTCATTCGATGCCAAAGGGTATAGCCGGGTTTCAATGGTAAATCTGCCCCCGCGGCCTTTTCGATTCATATTGAGGGGATCGATTAGGCATTGAATGAAAATAATTCTGCCAACTTTTCAGCTTTTTATCTGTCGCCATTTTTGAGATTTCTGTGAAAAACACTTTTTTCGTTTTTATTTTTTTTCTCTTGTGATATCCAAAATTTTCGAATGGTGATTTTTTCTATTGATTCTTTGCTATTAAAGGAATAGACGTATACGTTTTTCACGAATTTCAGCTGAAAAATCTATTTTCAGAAAAAAAACAAAGTTTTTGTCATTTGTTTTTCGGTGTTTTTAAAAAGTGTTCACCGCCATTTTTTGACATAAAATGTCCTCTTTGGCCCTTTATACCCTGGAATTTTTTTCACATTTTTAAAATTGGTGGAACATTTTGAAAAAAAAATTAAAACTGAACAGATATACATCAAATTTTGGTGTCGTTGTATTCATATTGGCTCCCTGAACAATATAAGTGAAGAAAACAATTGGCGATCTGTCTTAGTTTGGGAGATATGGGCCCCCAATGTCCGAAAAATATTTCACCTGAAAGTCACTTTTCTCACTACAGAAACACTGGATTACCGCTTTATTAAGTTCAAAGCCTCTCTGAACATTTTAACATGAAGATTTGATTCATTTTATTCCAGATATATTCGATAATTATTGCAAAAACATCGAAAAAATTCGAGGGAAAGCCCGCCGTTTCTTATAGTAAGTATGGCACTACCGCGTCTTTCAGCGAGTGCCATTAGGAAATGATAGCGGGATTTACCGGTATGCATCCTGTCATATTCGCGCGAAATAATTCGCGGTAGTGCCAAACTTACCATAAGAAACGGCGGGCTTCCCCTCGAATTTTTTCGATGTTTTGCAATAATTATCGAATATATCTGAAATAAAATGAATCAAACCTTCATGTTAAAATGTTCAGAGAGTATTTGAACTCAATAAAGCGGTAATCCAGTGTTTCTGTAGTGAGAAAAGTGACTTTCAAGTGAAATATTTTTCGGACTTTGGGGGCCCATATCTCCCAAACTAAGACAGATCGCCAATTGTTTTCTTCAATAATATTGTTCAGGGAGCCAATATGAATACAGCGGCACCAAAATTTGATGTATATCTGTTGAATCCTAAAATTCAAACAGTTTTAATTTTTTTTCAAAATGTTCCACGAATTTTAAAAATGTGAAAAAATTCCAGGGTATAAAGGACCAAAGAATACATTTTATGTCAAAAAATGGCGGTGGACACTTTTTAAAAACACCGAAAAACAAATGACAAAAACTTTGTTTTTTTTTCTGAAAATAGATTTTTCAGCAAAAATTAGTGAAAAAATTATACGTCCATTCCTTTAATAGCAAAGAATCAACAGAAAAAATCACCATTCGAAAATTTTGGATATCACAAGAGAAAAAAAAATAAAAACGAAAAAAGTGTTTTTCATAGAAATCTGAAAAATGGCGATAGATAAAAAGCTGAAAAGTTGGCTGATTTATTTTCATTCAATGCCTAATCGATCCCCTCAATATGAATCGAAAAGGCCGCGGAGGCAGATTTACCATTGAAACCCGGCTATACCCTTCGATCAGGTACCATCGTCTCAAAGTAAATGAGTCATGACAAAGTACACATACTGAAAACCTCTTTGAACGAACTAATTTTTCAAAGGAAAAGAATATTTCTGCATGCCAGTAAAAGAGATACAGAGACCTTGCCAAAAAAGTACCACATGACCAACTTTCCCTATTCAAAAATTTAAAGGGTTGATAGGGATGGCACGAGGTGCAACAAAAATCCTTTAAAAATGCATAAACATTTGGTAAAAGTGAAACGAAAATTGGCCTTTATTAGGTTTTGTTGCCAAATATTTTTTTCCTCTGAGATATTGAATTTGTTACATAATTTTGAAGCGCGCTGTATCTACTAGAAGCCAAATCCAATAGAATATAGAAAATAAATTGAGAAAAGCCCTGAGTAGGAACTTTCGAGCGCTCGTTCTTTGGTGGAGCAATAAGACTATAACCTCAAAATTTTATATGGCATTTGAGATTGATACCAAATATATAAATGCAGAATCTCAGCACAATCGGAATTATATTAGAAAAATCTTTTAATAAATGAAATATCAAAAAAATATATAATTACAAAAAATTAATTCTATGGTTCTGATGATGCGATCCCCTTGAAATTCTGCATAAACACTCAGTATAGTAGTTTTCATTTTCGAAATGAATTTCACTAGAATCGGATATTCTGTTATGGAAATGTAAACTTTCTTCTTTAAATATTCCAATTAAATTTTCTATGGTTCTGTTAACGATATGGCCACAAAATTGTGCAGCAAGATTCAGTATATCAATCATGATTCACAGAAAAAAATTCACTCGAATCGGAAATCCTGTTATAAAGACTTTTTTTCAATTTTCCCATTGTATTTTTTATGGTTCTGTTAAAACTATGGCCACGAAATTTTGGATGAACATTCAGAATATCGATCTCTATTCCCAAAAAAAATTTACTCGAATCGAATATCTTTTTATGGAAATATGGTTCTGTTTACACTTTGGCCCCAAAATTTTGCATGAGGCTTGTTATCAGCATCTTGCATTAGGTCGTAACACCAAATTCAGGGGTAAAACCCGGATAGATGCCCCATTTTCAAAATATCTAACTTCCGAAACACGTATCAAAAAATTAATTTTATAAGTAGCTGCTACAGTCACCCTGGACCTTAGTTTTGTAAGGGTTATTGTAAAGTGAAGCCGTTTATCGCTAGTGTGTGCTATCATCTCAGCAGCGAACTTCACAAACATGCCAAACTTTTAGAGGTAAGTATTTGCCGCTGTATAACTTTTGAAGTGGTAATAAATTCATTAATTTTTTTTATTACGCCAATACAGTGTTTCATTGAGTACTGAGTACAAATAGTTTTTGTTTTCTTCTTAATTTATTGAAAAAATTCATGGGCATCTATCCCTATCGAAAAGGATAGTTGCCCTGATTTTTTGAGGTATAGGTGCACCTCAGGACATCTAAACTAAAACCATATCTTCTTAGCAGATTTTCGATTCATTGTGTTATTTTGATTTTAAACTTGATTCCTGATCATTTTTGTTGAGACTTATTATTTAATTAATTTATCATGAATGTGTGGAATAATGCTTTATGTAAATATGAAGAATACAACTTTTCGTTTAATATGTGCTTTTGAAATTCAATTAAAAATGCACAATTGTTGTTAATTCGATCCATGTTACGTACATAAAGTTGCTGTTTTAAGCACAGAAAATCTCATTGTATTTAGTTGGGTTTTTGGTTCACACAGTATGAGGGGCATCTATCCCTCCCAGTATTTTCATAGTGGGGCAACTATCCATACTTGTAGGCAACTATCCCCAAAAAAAGAGTTCTACAAAAATCAAATTTTTGTGCAATTTGGCATTGCTATGTCAGAGAAAAGTCTCAGTATTCCAAATCAAATAATGGGGCTTCCCTACACTGATAGAAATTACACATATAAAATCAATATTTTCAAAAATATGAGGCAAATTCAAAAAGTGGGGTATCCGGGTTTTCCCCTACTTCTGATTGCATTGAAATAAAGTATTGAGATGAGTTTTGAGTTAGTAGTAAGAATATAAGGATCTCTTCTGGAACATCCTGTATATATTTTTGTAGGTACTGCACGAGTTCTGTACCTGATCGAATCGATACATTCGTGAAGATCGTATAGAGATAATTTGAAACTAAATGGGACGAGAAGGTGAGTATGATGTTGAGATGAGAGACTTAGTATGGAGAACCTTCAACTAATCTAGCATCAACAATATCGAATGTATAATTTCGGTTTTAACCTTAACATTTTGCTGAGACATCTCGATGCCAATCTGAAGGCTTCTCTTATTGAAAGTGAAACAATTTTTCGATATTTTTTTTACCATCATTCAAATTGATATTTTTGCGTGTTTTGTTCTTAGGAAAAAAGTGTGCCACAGTTTTACTTAAATGTATCTAGAACTTTTATTTTAATTTTTAAGAATGATAGCTACCATTTCCAAAAGACCCGATGGACCGTCACCCCCTTTGGGTAGCCACAATTTGTTATACCGGCCACCACTGACAGGCCAATCTCGCTCCCGTAGCCAACCCGGAAGATTGATAAGTCCACTTGTTTTTGTAATATTTCACATGTTAATTACAGGCCATTGTAGATCATTTGCGGCCGGAGCGAATGATGAGCGTTCGGCTCCGGCCCTCGGAAATTTGTTTACCGTTTGTTCCAAAATGAAAAACGACACTGGGATGCTTAGAAGAGCGAAAAAAAACGAGTTAATTTTCGGCACCTGGTTGATAACCGGGTGGTGAACTTTCGGATCTCCCCTTGTACCGGGTGTTCTAAATTCGTTGTCTAGTGAGGGGATCTCAGAAACCGATGAGCTGGAACAAAATGTAATAAAGAAAAGCTGATTACTTCAATAAATTCTACTGAAAAAAGTGCCTGTATAATATTTTAGTTTAATGTTTATAACTTCAGTGAGAAAGAAGTTATGACAACTTTCTTTTGACGCCAATTTTCTCTAATAGCTTGAAAACGGTTTGACTTGGAAGGTTGCGGTTTTCACCAAATGAATTCTCTCAAAAAGCAAGGCCCAAAATGTGCCACTCATTTTGTTATAGCTCATAGGGTATCTGAGATCCCTTCTCAAGACAACGAATTTAGGACACCGGTACAATTCGCAGTTAAATAATAAAATACCTACATCCAACTGGCTAAACTTGCAGTTTAAGATGATAATCTTATGCACAATATTAGGATATTTAAATTTAAGAATGATAGCTACCATTTCCAAAAGACCCGATGGACCGTCACCCCCTTTGGGTAGCAGCTATTTGTTATACCGGCCACCACTGACAGGCCAATCTCGCTCCCGTAGCCAACCCGGAAGATTGATAAGTCCACTTGTTTTTGTAATATTTCACATGTTAATTACAGGCCATTGTAGATCATTTGCGGCCGGAGCGAATGATGAGCGTTCGGCTCCGGCCCTCGGAAATTTGTTTACCGTTTGTTCCAAAATGAAAAACGACAGTGTGGATGCGTAGAACGAGCGAAAAAAAACGAGTTAATATTTCGGCACCTGGTTGATAACCGGGCGGTAATTAAGGTGATTCGTCAATGTGTCGGCAGGCGCGATTCTCGCTGAAGAATCCGACCCGAACTTTCTATCGCCTCGAGAAAGGAGTAGACTGTTCAATTAAGATTTTGAGATTTCGTAAAACAAACAGATTGTGGATGCTGATGGTAACTGGTGATTCGTCTTGATATACAGGGTACAGTAGAATCCGTTTATTATGACGCCGGCTATAGTGACCAACCGCTTAATATGACGCAATTGCAGTGTTAAGTTTTGTTTTCATATAAAACTCCTTGTAACATTGTTCGGATTTAATGACTTCGCCTATAATGACATGTCGGTTTTTATGACCTAATTCGAAGAATTTTTTTTCGGTTATAGTGACGGCTCGATCGTTTTCGCTAACCAATCCATCCCTTTCCATAGGACGTTAGTTACGTGATATACCTAGGTACGCGTACCGACATATTCGTTTTTATTTTTCAGTCTAGTTGATACCGTTGATAGTGTTGCCGAAATGACATCGCAACGTCGTAAAGCATTCACTATTGAGGAGAAAGGTGCAATTTTAGCTAAACTAGAAAATGGAGAATCCAACTCAGCTCTCGCAAAAGAATTTGGTCACGGTCACTCGACAATTTCAATGATTTTAAAAAACAAGGACCAAATTAAGGAATCATTCAATTCAAATGTTTTAAAACCAAAAAAGCTTCGGAAATCACAACCTGATAACATTGATCAAACGTTATTGCAATGGTTCAAAATCACAAGAAACAAAGGAATACCTATCAGCGGCCCTATGCTACAAGAAAAAGCCAATGTTTTCGCCTCTGGTTTTGGCAACCCAAACTTTAATTGCTCTGCTAGCTGGATTAGTCGATTCAAACCTCCTAGAAAAAATACCATCTATTTTGCCGAAACTCTGCTTTATATGACGTCCGGTTAATATGACGTCTTTACAATTTCCCTTCAATGTCATTATAAACGGATTTCACTGTATTTCTAAATATATTACTTTGAATTGAGAGCCATCTAAATACAATGTATGAAATAAAAAAGTTCCTAGCTGAGGTTAGTGCAAAACGGAGTACCATACTAGTCTGCAAATGATACCAGAGCTCGAGGAAAAATCTCAGTAGGAAAACTGTCTCGCCGTTTTTAAAAAATTGAAACTTCAAACTACACCCACCGACAAAATAATCGAACCACTCAAAAAATCGATGAAATTTGTGAATTCATAAATATGTTATTTCAAGTCCGATTCGATTGAATTTTCAATTTTTTCAATTGTTGGTATGTTTCGTCAATCAACTGTCGGTTTTGAATTTCAAGAAAACTCGGCTTACGTCATTCTGTACAGGGTGAAACAAAATCCTTTTTTTACCCTAACTTTGGAACCATCCCTTCTGTGTTCTAGTTGCTCCACCGTGTGATTTCTCATTTCGTCATCAAGACACATCTTTTTTTGAGCATTCAATTCTTCATTTATAACTATACTAGCTTTTACCCGCGACTTCGTCCGCATAAGTTTTTTTGTTTTCTCCCGGCTGTATAAGTCCTCCTGCAACAATGTCACACTATCGTGTTCCAGTCCTCAACTTCACACCAAAATTTGTTCAAAAGCAACCTAAGCTACATAGTGGATAGCTCCGAATGTTTCCTTAGTAAATATAAAAAGTAAAAATCGTGTACAAATCAGATCAATAGTTTTGGCGTAATGTGATTCTAGACAGAGTTTTAATTTTGTAGATAGGTAGCTGTGTATAGATTCCTGTGGGAATGAGATATTTTCCCGAAGTAAAAAATAGTCTGAATTTTGGTACCTTCCTACCCTATAAGTTAAGTAGTGTGATGGAATGTCGCTAAGTTTCGATCCAAGAAAAACTGGTAAATACAGACAGTTGCATCAAAATTTTATCATAAATTCCCTAAATTATGGCACCTACCGACCCTCTAAGTTAGAAAAGTGATCAAATACTAACTTGAAGTCTTAGTAACACTCAGTTAAAAAAAAACATCAAAATCATTTCAGTAGCTATGGCGTCATGCGCTTCTTGACACGATCACGCGAGATTTCCGCGGGAATGAGGTATTTTCCCGCCGTAAAAAGTAGCCTGTGTCCGTGCTTAGGATCCTATATTTATATTAACCAAGTCTTATAAAAATCCGTTCAGACGTGAATGAGGTAAACTTTTAAAACAAACGATTAGAAATCACTAACTTATTTAGTTTTCTGCCTACTGCCTACGCCTCAAGTACGATAGCATGAATATTAATAGCCCATATCATTTTCTAGATTACTATCTATCACCTAACTAAATTTCATCAAAATCCGTTCAGTCGCTTAGGCATGATAGAGCAAAACTCGCAGCAAAAACCATAATAAAATCACTAACTCAATTCAGTTTTCTGCCTACTTCCTACCCCCTAAGTACGATGACGTGATCATTTTGATCTTATATCCGTTTTTAGGTAACCATCTATTACCTTACTAAATTTCATCAAAATCTGTTCAGCCGTTTAGACGTGAAAGAGCAAAAGTCCCAACAAAAACCAACTCACTAACTCAATTTAGTTATCTGCCTACTGCCTACCCCCTAAGAACGATGGCGTGATTATTTATAGCCTATGACCATTTCTAGGTTATCATCTATCACCATACCAAATTTCATCAAAATCCGTTCAGCCTTTTAGGCGTGAAAGAGTAACAGACAGACAGACAGACAGACAGACAGACAGAGTTACTTTCGCATTTATAATATTAGTATGGATAGTATGGATTACATTTTGTTCTAGCTTATTGGGTTTCTGAGATATCCGCACTAGACAACGAATTCAGGCAACCGGTACAAAGGGAGATCCAAAAGTTCACCACCCGGTTATCAACCAGGTGCCGAAATTAACTCGTTTCTTTTCGCTCGTTCTACGCAACATCATCAACTTTCGAAGGAATTGTCATAGAGACTTTTCAGGGTAAGTTCGGTTCCCAAATGGCTCGGTTATGCTCGTTAGCCAGCCAAATCTCACAAGGTGTTCGATAAAATATGGCCATTCAAAATTTTCTTTCCTCAATATCTCAGACAAAACAAAACCCATCGAAATGAAATGTTGCGACCATATGCAAGATACTCATAATAAGCTACATGCAAAATTTTATGGCATAGTGTTAACAGAACCATAGAGAATTCAATTGCGATATTGAAAAGAAAAAAATTCATATTTCCATGAAAAGATTTTCGACTTGAAATTTTCAGGGTGAATTCGGTTCCCGAATGGCTCGTTTAAGTTCGTTAACCAGCCAAATTGTGTTTCATAAAATATGGCCATTCAAAAGTTTTGTTTCTCAACATCTCAGACAAAACGAAACCCATCGAAATGAAATGTTGCGGTCTTATAAATGATGCTCATAGTAAGCCTCATGCAAAATTGTATGGCCAAAGTAATAACAGAACCATAAAAATTCCAATTGGAGTATTGAAAAGAAAAATCTTCATTCGTATTTTCATAACAGAATATCCGATTCAAGTACAATATTTTTTGTGAATGGAGACTGTTTTCAAGCAAAATTTCGTTTCAATAGTGGCAACAGAAACATAAAAAATTCAATTGGAATATTGAAAAGAAGAATCTCTATAATTCCATAATAGGATAACTGATTCAAATAAAATTTATTTCGTGAATCAAGACTGAAATAATGAATTTTCGTACCATTTCAAGAGGATCGCATCACCAGAACCATAAAATTTAATTTTTTCAATTTTTACATATTTAATTTTTTGAATAACTTCTAGAATATAATTTTGATTGGCCTGAGATTGTGCATTTATATATTTGGTATCAATCTCGAATCGCATATAAAATTTGAGGTAATAGTTTTATTGCTCCACCAAAAAACGAGAAATAATTGAATTTACCTAGCAGTAAAATGTGATGAACACTTCGGAATAATAAATTTAGGTAAGTCTGTGAAATTTTCAAAGTGACATAATAATATTTGGGTTGATGGTGTTCGGGTTCTGCATTCTGTTGTTTTGAAAATAATACGTCCCACGATAGACTAGACGGTGAAAACCAAGTTGGTTATGTAATATAAATGTTTTAATTTCGATCTTCCTACGAACTGACATTTTCAAGTGTTACACTATTATATAATTGATAACTGCGTATTTTTGTTATACTCGTACATAAACATTGTTATTGAGTTCACAACCTTTTATATGTGAAACATGGATGGCTAGGTCAATACGTTTTACTGAACAGTTTCTGAAAGAAATTAATTTTTCAGTTTTTTGGTACATCTCATAATTTCCATTCACACGAATATTCTCAATATTGAGCTTCTTTGAGCAACATTCAACTTTAAAGAATCCATCACACCTTAAAACGTGATCGATTTCACCTATGGTCAACAGAACCTGGAAGTCATTATATGGGGCGATGGACAGTATCGTACCAAATAAGAGCACTTCATCTGGAATTTTATTGTTAATGGAATTATTCTGCTATTCTGTGATTTCAATTGGTACCTATCCATTTCACTCAATCTCGTGAACTCGTTTTCATTTTGCGTTTGAGACTTTTCGCTATTCATGACAATTTTCATCATTGTAATTCAATTTTAAACAACTATTTTTCAATATTTCACTCTCAACCTTTCATTCGTAGGTATTTGAGATTTGAGCAATTCAGTCGTTCATTTTATTATTGATAATAAATCTCTGAAAGTGGAATAACGTGTTTTTGTATGGGAACCAAAGCCTTCAGAATTATTCTATTTCGAAAATATTTTTTTTTATTTACCTACTGCAAAAAATATTCCCGGCTAGCTACAATCTATTAATCCAGACCATCTCTCCGACTGAAGCTAGTAAGATCTCTGAAGACGGATAAATCACTTGGGTGGTTACAATCCACCAAAAGTATTTCCTATTGTCCGAAAAATTATCAAACGTTTTCATTTATATGAATACTAGCTTTTACCCGCCACTTCGTCCGCCTACCGACCTTTTAAGTTAGAAAAGTGATCAAATACTTACTTGAAGTCTTAGTAACACTCAGTTAAAAAAAATATCGAAATCATTTCAGTAGTTATAACGTCATGCGCTTCTTGACACGATCACTCTAGATTTCCGCGGGAATGAGGTATTTTCCCGCCGTAAAAAGTAGCCTTTGTCCGTGCCTAGGATCCTATCTTTATATTAACCAAGTCTTATAAAAATCCGTTCAGACGTTAAGGCGTGAATGAGGTAAACTTTTAAAACAAACGTTTAAAAATCACTAACTTAATTAGTTTTCTGCCTACTGCCTAAGCCTTAAGTACGATAGCATGAATATTAATAGCCCATATCCTTTTCTAGGTTACAATCTATCACCTAACTAAATTTCATCAAAATCCGTTCAGCCGTTTAGGCATGATAGAGCAAAACTCCCAGCAAAAACCATAAAAAATCACTAACTCAATTCAGTTTTCTACCTACTTCCTACCCCCTAAGTACGATGACGTGATCATTTTGATCTTATATCCGTTTTTAGGTAACCATCTATTACCTTACTAAATTTCATCAAAATCTGTTCAGCCGTTGAGACGTGATGAAAGAGCAAAAGTCCCAACAAAAACGACTAAAAATCACTAACTCAATTTAGTTATCTGCCTACTGCCTACCCCCTAAGAACGATGGCGTGATTATTTATAGCCTATGACCATTTCTAGGTTATCATCTATTACCATACCAAATTTCATCAAAATACGTTCAGCCGTTTAGGCGTGAAAGCGTAACAGACAGACAGACAGAGTTACTTTAGCATTTATAATATTAGTATGGATTTTTTCTTCATTAGACATTCCCTGGTTTTCGGTAGAAGTTCTCATTGTCCCGTTGGTCATTGTTCGAGAATAAAAATCTAACGATATGGTTATATAAATAATCGTCCTTTTAAGTGTCTGAATAATCAATAGCAGGCAGCTTCGCTGGTACAATGCCATTTACATATTTACAATCTCACTTTACAATTATTATTATTACTATTCAACCAACACCTCACTCGATAACATAATGGCATAGTGTAAAATTCCAAGTAGGTTCCCTAAATCATTTTCGCACACGTGGGAGTCCAAATCGTAAATCACCTGCCAGAATTAGGGCAAAAAATCGTAATGGCTTGATGGCTAAGCAGTGGGACCTTCAAAGTTAGGTATTTCTAAATCTTGTACAAGTAGTTTGGTCAAAAATCCACCCGTCTCAGGTAGATCATAAAATGTCTTTAACAGTTGCAAGTGTGTCGTAAAACTTACATTTTAAATCGAAATTCCGAGAATTACCCTCAAGAATTTTTCAATTCCGAAACCAGACTAGTTGGCGGCCAGCAGTGGCGTAGTTGGTAACATTGCCTATACATATATAAGCAAGAAATGATGTTGAATTTATCGAATGATTTTTTCTTTACTCTGTAAAATCTTAACAAATAGTGAAGTCTTATTATTATTTCGGTGCAGCTAAATTTGAAATTTTGACCCAGCAATCGGGGTTCTAGTTCCAAAATACACGGCGCAAAAAATTAACGCACATTGACTTTATAACTATGTTCTCTCGGGAAGGTCTTGAACGAAACAAGACACATTAAATGGAAGAAAAATTCAGGATTTCATCGAATCTTATGTGAAAGAAGAGAAATAAACAATTTTCAAAATACTGGAATGCTGATAAGTGATTTAATACTTGGTATTTCCACCCCTTGCGTTAATTACAGCTATGCAACGACGGTGCATACTCAAAATGAGTGATCTTAAAATGTTCTGATCTAATCCTTCCCAGATTTCTTAGAGTTGGATTCCTAAGTCATTAAGAGTAGCTGCATGATTTTCTGAACTTCTCAGCCTTCTATTGATGATGTCCCAAACCTGCTCAATCGGATTGAGATCTGTATCCATACTATCCATTCATCCAAGCACGGATTTTATCCAGGAATAGAGTTTCATACTGATGTGTTCATTTCTGTGCCCTTGTATTGAAAATTATAATAATAATTGATTTTCAATTATTATTCAAAACGGAACAACTTATATCAAATCAGTTATCAACAGAACTAGTGCTCACTAACTTTAAAGAAACATTTTTTCTCAACTTCTTCCTTGAATCTAAAGGGTTTACCAGTAAGAGGTGTTATTTTGATATTCAAAGAAAAATGCCATTTTTCAATATAAATGATCGGATGTTAAGATGTTTATTTCATTCTAAAGAAGAAGCTATGCCGTTAATAATGGAAAATAACATCAGGCAAATGACCACCACGACCACGCTTACAGGACCATATCCTTTTAATGAAATTTTCCTTAACCAAATCACAGAGGGGCTTCCCTATGTCCTCGATAGCCTCACGAATTCCATCTTTGAGGTCTTGAATCGACGCTGGGCTATTGGCGTAGACCTTCTCTTTCACGTGGCCCCAAAGAAAGAAGTCGCAAGGTGTTAAATCACAAGATCTCGATGGCCACATGTGATCACCTCTTCGTGAGAAGAAGAAACTTTTCCCGCAAAAGATCAATGGTTTCGATGCTTGTGTGGCACGTAACGCCGTCTTGTTGAAAGTAAACGTTGTCCAATACTATCCAATTTCGGCCATAAAAAATAATTAATCATTTTTCAAAAGCGCCATCCATTCACCGTAACTGTTGCTCCAGTCTCATTTTTGGAAAAGTAAGATCCAATGACCATAAACCGCACCAAACAGTCACACGTTGAGGATATAGAGGCTTTTCAACAATAACTCTTGGGCTTTCCGAGCCCCAGATGCGACAATTTTGCTTGTTGACGAAGCCACCGGGGTGAAAATGAGCCACATCACTCAAGATGATTTTTCGATGGAATTCCGGATCATTTTCATGCATTTCAACGACCTAATCACCAAAGACACGACGTTATTGATGATCGGCCGGCTTGAGTTCTGAACTCTATAAGCCTTGACCCAAATCTTTATGCAAAATACTGTGTAATGACGTTTTTAGAATGCATAATTCCAAAGAACGACTTTCGGCTACAGCAGCAGTTCTTGAGCGACGTGCCCGGGTTTATTCTTCACATCACTAACTTGTCCCAACAGCTCGAATTTTTCCACCAATTTTTTTTATTGCGGTCCGACAATGTGTTTCACGACGACCCAAAAATGTTCGAGTTTTACGAACCGTCTCTGCCAAATTTTCACCATTTTTATAGTGAATTTTAATAATTTCAATGATTTCTTGAAGCGTGTATCGTTCCATTTTGTCAAATGTCAACAAATGACAGCTTTAAACCTGACATCTGCCGAAATAGCGGTTTATTCAAAATAACTCTATTGAAAAACGCTTTTCTCTAAATCGATTAATTATCTTTATTTTTCTAGGTTCAGCACAGCTGTGTCTACCTTATCCTCTTCCTAACTACGCCCATGGCTATCAGGCGTTCAAGGGAACCTAAAAAGCTGGAGTAACACGTCAAATCACAACCTTCCTAGTTGTGTGAGGATTATTTCGCCGACTTAGTTGAGATAATCTTCGAAGATTATCATCCTTTTTTGAAGAAACTTCGAAAAATAATCTTTTTCGGCTTGATTTACACTAACGAGAGGAAGTTGCAGATTAAGCTAGCTGAAAAATATTGCGGTGTTTCTCTTGAAAAATATTAGTTATTGCACGCTCTAGAAATTTAATTTCTACAGATAACAAAGGACGAAACTGATACTTTCAAGCTTTCGAAAAGGAGAATGAAAAACACTTGAAAACTGTCCTTATCTGTGTTAAAGGCACACAGTTTTCTTTTTTGTTATTGCAACACACCAATTTGAGCATTAGTTTCTAAGGTGCTAAGTTTTGCTCAAGTGCCTGTGAGTGAAGGGTAATGAAGTCCGTGGTCAAAAATAAACACTTAGAGTAGAAAAGAATGAAGTTGCTCCGGCTTGAAATTTTCACAGCTCGAAAGTGTGAGAAACCGCCTACCCGATCAATTCGAAATTGGGTATTTAAGAAGAAGAATAAAATTCTTGCAAAAAGCATTAGTGATAGGTAGAGACCTGATTATATGCAACATAAAAACTTTGTTATATGTATGCAGATATGCATGAAAAATGCTTGAAATATGCACGAAAATATGCAGAAAAGGCAATATTTGATGATGAATTTGTGGACTCATTTTTATTTCAAAAAATAAATAGCTCTCAATAATATGGTATTAAAATTTAATTTAATGTTCTTGTGAACGCTTACAATTGAAAATTGTTCCAAGTGTCCATTTGTTTAATTTTGTCTTTTATCATTTTGAATATTTTTGTATGTGGAAAAGATTCACTACACATCCGCGGACGTAACTGGTGAAAATTTGGAACCTTGGTGCTATGTTCTCACTTTCAGGTAAAACTTCTGCCGTCCCATCAATAAAACTCTGGATAAGAGGAAAATCTTCGAAACCTGGATTTCCCTTCAATATCCTTTCAAACTTTTCTTGAAATTTATTTGGAAATGCCAATGGCAACGTGGAGTTTATTTGGCGTATTTTACTCATTACCTATTTGGATGCTTTCGTAGCGCGCGGCTACTAATACTGCATTCCGGAATGCGACAAAATTGATTCGCAAATCTGGCAAAAGTTACAATTATTAGTATTATTACTTAATAGACCTCCTAAATTGTTGAATTTGGTCGTATTCAGCACTTTTATCGAATTTCGGAATGCAGGGAAGAAAATATTTACCGATTATATAACTCATGTGTTTGAAAACCAATCAAATCCACGAATTTTACGTAGTTACTGCGTATTGATAAGTGAATATACCCCTTGACGACGTGATATAATCGTTTTGGTGTTTCACCTCCTGCCATATTGTAATCATTTCCATAGTAACGGGCAAGTTCAATGAAATGTCAGTTAATTCTTCAAAATGCAGCGCTTTGGTTTCGTTTCATGTGGTGAAATTGATCAAGAAATTGAAAATGCAACACCAGAAAATACCACAAAAACACATAATTATGTTTGGAAGCAGTTTACGGTGTTTTGTGAACATCGAAATTACAAACTTTCTGCTGATATTTCTAATGAAAAAGTAGCAGATATTCTGAAGGATTGGGCATTCAATATGAAACGTGCAGACGGAAAGGAATATAAAGAGAGTACAGTGAAAACCATTTGGAATATTTCTGCTAAACTTTTACAGAAAAAGTTTCATGAAGAGTTCGAAAGAGAAATAAATCCATTTAAAGATGTTATTTTCGAGAACGCAAGAAAGGCTCGTGCAGCAAAGAGAAAGAAATTACAAGCAATTCCCAACAGAAAAAAAGAGAGCTCAGCCGCTCTTAACGAGAAAGAAATAACCAGAATTATATTAAGTTTTGATGAAAATACACCAGATGGTTTGCAGAAAAAATTTTATCAAATTTGTGCTGTGGAATTGGCATGGCGTGGTAATGAAGCAGCCTTTTGCTTAACCGACTATTTCAAAAAGGAATTCGACAATTATGGTCAATCTATGGGACGTATCGAATACAATCCAATATCTCTAAAACATCACAAGGTGGAGAACAACGCACAACTGATTCAAAATGGTTGGCTCCGAATAAAGAGTTTCCTAATAAGTGCCCAGTACGTCTCTTGGAAAAACTGTTGAGCAAAAGAACGCCAAATATCACAACCAATCGCCTTTTTTTAACACCTAATATCGATTGGCAGAAAACAGGGAAATGGTTCAAAAATTGCCTTATTGGTTTGAATACATTGAGTAAATGGACACGTACAGCAGCTGAAAGTATCGGAATAGATACGAAAAAAGGAAAATTACGAATCATTCAAATCGTTCCTCTGCTGTGAGTATCTTGTCGCACTCTGGAGCAAACTTGCAAGAAATTACCAAAATAAGAGGCCACTCATCATCTGAATCTCTGAAACCATATTTGAAACTTACTGCAGAACACCATAGAAAACTTATTGAAAAAATGAGAAACATTCCTAATCCATCCACCTCAAGCGTCACCAACAGTACCAACACCAACACTACAAATAATGCTGAAAACAACAATACATCAAATATGTATTATAATAATTGTACTTTCAATATTAATATTAATCAATAAAAACAATAATTAGAATATTATTCGTTATATAATCTTAACGAATACCACTCGAGCATAAACAATATTTTACGATTATTCACCTCTTCACTCGACGTATTTCGCGAAACACCACTCGAGCTGCGCTCTCGTGGTGTTTCGCAAAATACGTCTCGTGACTCGGTGAATAATCGAATATTGTCTATGCTCTTGTGATATTATAAGTGATTATATGCATCATAACTGGATCTTTACTGAAATATGCGAATACGGCAGAAAATGTCTCGAATAAGCAAATGCATATAATCAGGTCTCTAGTGATAGGATCTACAGATATCGATTGAAATATATTCTGGGAGGATTCTGCATTTCTTAAAAATTAATAGATATCTAAATTTTTATTCCAATAATCAATTAAATGTAAAAAAAGGGATTATAAAACCCTTTATGATAGGACCTTTTTGATTTCATCTACACCTAGTTTCTACTAGACAATCAATGTTGGTATTGATTGTATTAGTCCGAGAGCTGGCACGAATTTTTGGGTAGGTATTTGAGGCAAGCTGAAAACTTGTCAGATTACTCTCTTATTATATACCAACTCGGGATTGCAGACCTGGCTGGTGAGTAGCGGGGCTAAATCAACCCCTACATTTTTAATGGCCTGGCAGGTAGAAAGCCCTACCGAAATGATCTGTCTTTTTGGGAATCTTATTTTTTAGTTATAAGTAACACTCCATTAAAATTTCAAGCTGCCAAATAATTTAATCAGGGTTTTAACATTGCCAGACGCGTGCAAAAATATGTTGCAAAAAATTATAAAAAATGTTTTGAGGCAGCTTGAAATTTTAATGGAGTGTTACTTATAACTAAAAAATAAGATTCCCAAAAAGACAGATCATTTCGGTAGGGCTTTCTACCTGCCAGGCCATTAAAAATGTAGGGGTTGATTTAGCCCCGCTACTCACCAGCCAGATCTGCAATCCCGAGTTGGGATATAATAGGAGAGGCATCTGACAAGTTTTCAGCTTGCCTCAAATACCTACCCAAAAATTCGTGCCAGCTCTCCTACTATATTGATTTTATAGGAAGAACAATTTCAAATTCAGAACGAAAAATATCTAGTCAAAATTCTAATGATGATCATGTACAAACAGAAAACCGTCAAGATCAACCAAATTTGTTAAACGTCATTCCTTATATTCCTGGCCTTTCAGAGAAAATAAGAAGAATTGGTTCCAAATTCAACATAAGAACTGTTTTCAAAATACAGAATGATTTGAAATCAATTCTGACTAGAACGAAATCAATGAATGAGACACAAAAATAAAAAAATTGTGTTTATAATATTCCCTGTATATGAAGAAAATCTTATACAGGGGAGACATCAAGACCTTTAGAAATAAGAAAACGGGAACATAAGAATAACATCAAAAATATAGACATTACAAGATCACAAATCGCTGATCATGTACTATGTTCAAATAGCGGAGATCATAATATACATAATATAAGTACATAATATGTATGATATCATATATGATGAACTGGAACAACACGAAGATCCTAATGACGGAACCTGATAATTATAAAAGGAAAATTAAGGAATCTACATGTATTTTGTTAGATGAAGTAAATAATTGGGCCAATTGTTCTGTTGAAATAGATCGTATTTGAATTGATTTATTGAGGAAAGAAATGACATCAAGAAATTTCAAAATTAAATAAATCAAATCAATATCAAAGATTATATAGTATACTCTATACTCTATAATCTATGATCAATATCTCTATAGATTGACAACTTTCAATGTCAATCAGATTGCAAATGAAAAAACACGTAATTCTGAAGATTTTACGAGTTTGTCTGAAGGAGGTGTCTGATATAGCCACCGAAACGTTACAATATTCTTTTAATTTGTTTCCTTGTTCAATTTAACTGTTAGGCAACAATTCTTTTCAAGACCAATTTGTTCCTGACAAATAAGTGCAAAGATTCTCGCATGAGCATTTCACCTTAATCAAAAAATTTTCAATTATTTCAGAGACTGGGAGTGAAAACCCATAAAGTTTTTAGGAAATAGAATCTATAGCTCTGGAGAGATCCATTGATACACCTATGGTATGACATTCTTGACCTTCCGAAATAATGCCACATGCGTTTACTTCTCCAGATAATAAAGATTGTTTTCGGCGAAATACTGTTCCTCAAGTGACCAACTCAATATTTGACTTCTTCAAAGTCGACATATTCACCACACAATACGTCCATTTCGATTTTATCAATCAACACTTTCAACCCCAAACATTCTGAACCCCACTCATTCTTAACACACCAATCCATCAAGCCATCGAAACATTCTTTTTCCCCGCGGCATTCCGCCCACGATCGATCGTCCTTATACGGCAGGACTTACAAAGTAAATTGACTTGATTTAACAAGGTGACAGGGTGGAAATTGAATCGAACGGCGAAACGAACAGGTGGCGGGTTAATATATCTCAGCCACGTTCTCGCGTTATCATCGAGTCATTAGATTATATGTCTGACGCTATTTTACGCTTTATTTAACGCGCCCTCGCTCTTGCTCTATGAGGATTCTTCGGTTTGCGGAAGGCGGGAAGGTTACGGCGGCACCAGGTGCGAAGATTTCGTCTATTGTGAAGGTCTACGCGAGGAAATGTGGACGTTTCGATAGAAACAATCTTCAGAAATGTTGAAATTTGTTGATGGAGATCGAGATATAGTATTTAGTCCGGTCAATTTAGACAATTGAAATAAAGAAAATTCCGACAAAGCCAAATTTTTGTAGAGACCTTAGGTTTACCACAAGGAATAAAGTCTCAAAAGTCCCCATCAGTCCCATGTGAGCTTAGGGACTTATTCGGGGTCAAAGGTCAAAATTTTAGGTTTTTTGGATTTTTCTCGAAAACGGTAAGTTTTATCGAAAAAGTACCTCGGAGCAAAGTTGTAGATATTAAAATTCTCTATAAAAATGGTTCCCATGATTTTTTCTCTAAGACCCACTATTTCCCAGATATTGCGCTTGTAAGAATCATGTTCTACATAGTATGCACACATATGCCACGTATATACATATTTAGGTACTCAAGCAAGCAAAAATGCCTACTCGTGCCTTCTATGTATAGGTACATTATACTATTCTAAGAAAATTTACTCTAAAATGACCGCCGGTCCCTTACCTTTACGTAATTTTTGAAAAATATGTTCAGTATTTACGTAGACATTATGGTCATACAGTTACGGTAGTATTTGATGGCTACAGTGACACAACAAAGAACATAAAAGCTGCAGAACAACGTCGTCGTGCTACAAAAACATCCTCAGGTACCGACATAATGTTTGACGAATTTATGACAGTTCCAGTTAATCAACAACATTTTTTTGCAAACATTAATAATAAATCTCGTTTTATTTCTATGTTGAGTAACAAATTAACAGCTGAAAATATTGCCGTGAAACAAGCTCCTAATGACGCCGATGTCCTCATAATTGAAACAGCAATAGAACAATTTAATGCAAGAAATACAGCTATTGTAGTGGGTGAAGATGTTGATTTATTAGTATTACCTACTCACTGCAAGGACTCCATCTGATAAAATTATTTACTTTTTAAAACCTGGGAAGGCGCACCAACGGACAGAAATATATTCTTCAAAAAGTTTATCAGCTTATCCGAAATGCCAAAACTTTATTTTATTTTTACATGCGATAACCGGATGCGATACTACGTCAGCAATGTTTAGAAGGGGCAAAAATTCAGTATTAAAATTATTTGAAAAAAATGAATTGATTGACTGCGCAAAAGTATTTACAGAAATTAATTCTTCACCTCAAATACTAATTACTAAAGGAATTCGGTTTCTTCTTGCGGTTTATGGAGCTCCAAAAAAAATTGATTGCATAGATACGTACAGATATTTAACATTCGTAAAAAATACACGAAACAAAAAGCAAGTACAGCTATCTTGTCTTCCTCCAACATCGGCATCTGCTACTCAACATTTGTTTAGAGTATACTATCAAGTTCAGACATGACAAGGCAATGAACTGAACCCTGAAGACTGGGGTTGGAAATTGATAAATAATACTTTGGAACCGATTCGAACTTTACTGCCCCCTGCTCCAGAAAAACTTCTTAACACTATTTTTTGCAATTGCAAGAAAGGTTGTAGTGCCAAATGTGGCTGTAAAAACCAATTGCCAAGGTGTCTCTTGCTCAAATGTTCAATTAAATACAAGAGAGGAAGATTCATGTGATTTTGATGAAGAGACAACTGATTCATCTTCATTTGAACAATTTCTAAGCGTTCATCAACAGGAAGGAGAAGAAGAAGAAGAACAAGAAGAAATTGAAGAAAACATGATTGTGAAGTTGAATATGAAGAGTATGAGTCAGATTAAAGTAATAAAAAAAAGTTAGAACGACAGTTAAACTCAGTAACCCATATCAATAATCTTCATAATATTAAATAATTATTGTTCCTGAAAATTACGTCATAAAGGTTCGTGGAATCGGCCTACCGGGGATACCACGTTAAAAAAATGCGCCGAGTACACTACCTCACAGGTGGTGTGGAAATGTGTGCATATTATGTAGAACTTGATTCTTACAAGCGCAATATCTGGGAAATAGTGGGTCTTAGAGAAAAAATCATGGAAACCATTTTTATAGAGAATTTTAAGATCTACAACTTTGCTCAGAGGTACTTTTTCGATAAAACTTACCGTTTTCGAGAAAAATCCAAAAAACCTAAAATTTTGACCTTTGACCCCGAATAAGTCCCTAAGCTCACATGGGACTGATGGGGACTTTTGAGACTTTATTCCTTGTGGTAAACCTAAGGTCTCTACAAAAATTTGGCTTTGTCGGAATTTTCTTTATTTGATCACTATTTTTATGTCTAAAATGACCGGACTAATTATTATCATTATCATTATTAGAACTGGAGACCTCATGGCTGGGTAACCTGCGACCACATAAATTTTTGTAATAAATCATTAAATAAAATAAGAGCTAATAGTCCGGAATATTTAGACATTCGAAGTTATATAAAGTCCCAACAAGCTGAATTTCTGTGGAGTTGTTCAAAACATAATTATAAACAATGTCTAAAAGTTCCTCATCATTCCCCTGTGAGGAAAAAATTTTATTCGAGGTCAAATGTCAAAAAAATGAGTTTTTCGCGATTTTCAGCAAAACGGTGAGTTTTATCATGAAAGTACCTCAGACAAAAATTGTAGACCATAAAATTATCTATAAAAAATGTATCAATACTTTTTTCTTACGAGCCACCGTTTCTGAGATATAACGATTCAAAAAGTTATAAAAGTCGTTATCGTCATAATATGCACACGTTTCCATGCCACCTCGTATGAGGTAGTGTACTTAGCGCGTAGTTATAACTTTTTGAATCGTTATATCTCAGAAACGGTGGCTCGTAAGAAAAAATATATTGAAACATTTTTTATAGATAATTTTATGATCCACAATTTTTGTCTGAGGTACTTTTATGATAAAACTTACCGTTTTGCTGAAAATCGCGAAAAACTCATTTTTTTGACATTTGACCTCGAATAAAATTTTTTCCTCACAGTGGAATGATGAGGAACTTTTAGACATCGTTTATATTTATGTTTTGAACAACTTCACAGAAATTCAGCTTGTTGGGACTTTATGTAACTTCGAATGTCTAAATAGACCGGACTAAAAAGCGATTTACATATTATCTCAGCTACGTTCTCGTATCATCATCGAGTCATTAGGTTATATTATGATGTCTGACGCTATTTTCCGCTTCATTTAAGGCGGGAAGGTTAAGGCAGCACCAGGTGCGAAGATTTCGGCTCTTTTATTGTGAAGGTCTATGTCCCATAAGTTATTGCTCCAAATTCAGAAACCAAAAGTGACAAAAAATATAGATACATTTGTTAATTGTATTGTGGTATGCATCAATAAACTACTATCGTTTCAAATTAAATGAAGAGGGCCATTATCTTCAACAGATCGCAACATTCTGCTAAACACCTAGCATTAGGTTTAGGACGATATCAAGATGGATTTCTCTTGTTTTCCTTTATATTAGACGTCAAAATTCCTCTTCATTCAAGGCTTCTCATCCGCCATCATCATGCATGTTCTTTCATCTTAAGATTCTTCAGAGTTGTTTTGGTGGAGTTTAGAAAGATAGGTCCATATTCCAGCACTGGTCGGCATATCATCTTGTATATTGATGTTGCAGTCGTCATGTTTTCTCCGTGTTCTTGTGTGTGATTTAAAACTCAATTTGTTGTCAATGAGTATTCCCAAATATTTGCACATGTTTGTTGGCCTAACAATGTTCTTCCCAATTTTGTTGTATAGAGAGTTGTTTGTGATCTTGTGATTAAAAACAAGGATTTTGACTTATTCGGGTTAGGCTGCATTCTCCATTTTCTCATCCATGCTACTGTGACGTCGGGTAGTTATTTTTGCTCGTATTTAAGCACCATAGCAATTTTGGTTTTCAGTTATCTCCTTCGGAAATGATAAGGTGTAAACTGCTCAGAAATTCATATCAGACCATCAACACGAAAGGGTTGACACAACCTCCCGTTTCCATAAATAAAAACACCCCCTAATCACCCATAATAAAATCATTAAACCAGCTTGCCAAACTCTCAGCGTTTTCCATGAGAAACAAACAAGCATTTCCTGGGAAATCAGGACAACTAGACGGCCGGACGGTCAAGTCAGCCAGAGCGGCAAGAGGGTGTGCAACGATTGTGCAAGGGGTGATTTAATTCAGACCCGTCCGTACGGACGTATGTGATTTTTACCGTGGGAATGCACGATGTCGCATGTTTCTACAACTGCACCTGTGTTTACGTGGATATATCAGTGCAGGAAACATCGTGCTTTACAGATTCGCCCGTGCATGTGAAAATATGAAACGTATAAATTGTTTTACACGACCAGGGGGTCGCGTGGTACAATTTGCGTTCGCCGGGCTTGTAATTATTGCTGCCGAAATAGTCGAAATGTGGGAAAGAGTTGTGGTGTAGTTTTGAGGTCAGTGGCGTGGAAATTTGTCACTAATTAGAGAAATTGACTTTTCGTTATAGGTGGTCACAAGTATTTTTGAGCGCTCGTTTTGCCTAAACGTCTGTAATTTTCGTCTCAAACGATAGGTTACTTCCTGATGATCCATTTGTGGTCAAATGCAAGACTTGAAATTTTCAGGGAAAGTTCGTTTCCCAAATGGCTCGGTCGAGTTAGTTAAGCAGCCAAATCGTACACGGTGCTACATGAAAAATGGCCATTCAAATTTTCTGTTCCTCGATGTCTCAGAAAATACTAAATCAATCGGAATGAAATGTTATTACCAAATGCAAGATGCAGATAACAAGCCTCATGCAAACTTTTGTGGCCATAGTGTGAATAGAACCAGCTAGGTATATGGTTTTGCCCAAATGTCTGTAATTTACGAATTTTGAGCCGAAAATGGTCTACAACGATAGGGTTAGACTCCCTGATGACAAATTCGTGGTCAAATTCAATTATGTTCGTACAGCCGTCGGGCCGTCCGTTAGCACAATAACTTTCGAAGGGATTATCCTAGAGACTTGAAATTTTCAGGGTAAGTTCGGTTCCCAAATGACTCTGTTAAGTTCATTAACCAGCCGAATCGTACAAAGTGTTCCATAAAATATGGCCATTCAAAATTTTTGTTTCTCAATACCCCAGAAAATACGAAACCAATAGGAATGAAATGTTACGGTCAAATACAAGATGCGGATAACAAGCCTCATACAAAATTATGTGGCCATAGAGTGAACAGAACCATAGAAAATTCAATTGAAATATTAACAAAAAGCAACTTCATATTTCCATAAAAAGATAGGTATACGATTCGAGTGAAATTATTTTTATCAATTTTGTGGCCATATTGTTAACAGAACCATAGAAAATTCAATTGAAATATTGAAAGACGAATCTTTATATTTCCATAACAAAATATCCGATTCGAGTGAAATTCATTTTAAGAATGGAAAATAATATTTTGAAGGTTCATGAAAAATTTCAGGAGGATCGCATCATCAGAACCAAATAATTTAATTTATAGGTATTTTTTACATATTCCATTTTCTGAATAATTTTCAGACTATAATTCCGATTGTGCTGAGATTCTGCATTCATATCTTCACCAAAGAACGAGCACTCAAAAGCTCTTGCTCTGGGCTTTTCTCCAATTTTTTTTGTTCTATGAATATAGCAAAGTTGAGGCTTTTATTGAATTTATTCATTCTAATATTTACCTAAAAATAAAAATTCAACTATAATAGTTTTCTAATCAATTCCGGAATTTTGACGCTGAGAGGTGGAGAACAACATTTTTCAGATGCACTTCTTGATGCTCTGAAGTTTTTTATTCATTGGAATCAATGAATTAAATTCTTCCATTGCAGTTAAAACTTCCTAAAGACATCATAGAATAATACGAATCAGTTCATTAATTTCCAGCAGTAGTACCTCATATGATAAGAGCAAACAAGTTACACATAAAAATATCTGAACAAACGTAAAAAATGACGAAAACTTTGTAAATTCTATAAATCAGGATATCGACTGTACGGTTTGGGGCCCGTTATATGGACCAAGGAAAGAGCAAATATTTTTAGGTATTTGTTTCTCATTTGTAAACGTCAGTTTCCAAAAACACAATATTAATCAAGGAAGTATATTTTTTCAAGTCACTAACTTGTAAAATTGACAGTTAACTTGTAAAACTTTTACAAGTTAGTAGTATTATTTACATTGAAAGTTTTCAAGTACTTGCTTCTAATTTAATTTATTCTCCTAATCTAAGAGTTCCTGGAACAAATGTATTTCTCGATAAACGTTCTCAAACTATTCAAAAACGATATTCGTACCTTGTTTTATTCGTATCTATTCGCTTTCCTTTTCACGTACTTGCTTCTAATTTCATTTATCCTTCTAATGTTATCGTTCCTGGAACAAATATTTTTAGTAATAAACGTTATAAAAGTATTAAAAAACGATATTCATACCTTGTTTCATTTGGATCTGGTCTTTTTCGTCAGAAATTAGCAAATATTCTCGAAGGACTTCCCTCTCGTAAAGCCACTGACAGTTGTCATAATTTTCCGATGTCATAAATAATCATAAATAGCTTACGACATTTGCGACAAATTATTGAGATTTTTTTGGAATTTATCTCACTTTTTTACAAACGAGAAACAAATAAAATATAAAACAATACACGCAAGGTAACGGGTTTTACTGGCTCAAGGAGGTAACTGACTCGCCTGCGGCTCGTCAATTATATCCTCCATTCGCCAGTAAAAACCCTCTTACCTTGCTAGTAATGTTACATACTATTGATGTCTTCAACTTTTTAATTAATTGACAACAACAACTGCCAAAACATTTCATACAACTAGATTAAAAATATATATAAAATGTAGTAACTATGAACACGAAAAATCTAGATTGTAGATCTAACATCCTCCGGCCTAAGGGGTTCTCCTTTTCAGAATTCGACCATATCTAGATTTTCTAATTTCTGCTGCTGATTGGACTGATCATCTTGATGAAGTTCTGATTTTTGTTGCTGGATTTCTTGTTCCTGTTCTGGTTTATTTTCTTTGTCATTTTTTCCTGTTTCATAACGCCTTTTCTTCATGCCTATTTCAACCTTCCTCCATATCATTTTGCTTCTTTCCTCTTTTGACTTCCTCTTGCGTTTCTTCTTCCATTTTGTGCTGTTCACAAACTCTTTCTGAGTAGCTTTGGGATCATATTCTGCATTCATATTGAAATCGTAGTCTTCACAATGGGGGGCATCATTTTCTTCACCTTCTGTGTCACCTGTCCAGTTACCATGATTTTCTGGTTGTAGTTCAGCAGCATCCTCATCATCTTCTTCAGGGCCATTTTTGTAGCAGTCATCATTGAAGAGAGCTTGCATTGGTCTGTCATGAGCTGATGGGTCAAAACCTCCGAAGAGAGCTTGCGTTCGTCTGTCATGAGCTGCTGGATCAAAATCTCTGTCAATATCATCATCGTCAAAGGCTTTTTCTTGATTTTCTGTTATTTCCTTAATTTTCTCTTTTCTAAATGTGAAACCGGATTTAATGAGATTGGTTCGTTCATCTGCCTTCACTTCTCTTTTCAAAAAATTTAAGAGACCTTGTAAATCATTATTACTTTTACTAAGTGAAGTACGTTGTCTTTCCCAAATTTTGATTAAATCAACTTTTCGATTAATTGACAACAACAACTGCCAAAACATTTCATACAACTAGATTAAAAATATATATAAAATGTAATAACTATGAACACGAAAATTCTAGATTGTAGATCCAACAAACTTGACCGAGTTTCAAATATACGTATTTTAGATAGAATTTCCACTTTATCGGATGTCTGAAATCAAATCCTCTGGGATTAAATACACTATTCTCATCGATCATGTTAATTGTCTACTTCCTTCATGAGATTAGGGCACTAATTTCGTATTACACGTAGGAAGATATCTCTTTTCTGACGCTCCTTCTAAACCGGTCAGGTTCACATGAAGATAGCAATTCGACACAATTTAGTAATTAGATACTTTTCTCATGACTTTCACGAACTACGTTCTGGAAGGTCGTTTGATTGAGCAAATTACAGAAGTTAAGAAGTTATTTCGTTTCCAAAGATCTGTTTCATATACTTTCAGTTTAAACTCGGAAAAATATAAAGGTACAGCGCTTATACACTACAGTGTGTTAAAAAACGAGTGCGTAAAACTTCAGAATGTTTTAGCTGGTCCAAAGAAATGAGCAAAAGATACTAATTACTTATCTTTTGTTATGAACCTTTTCTAAATACTGGAAAACAACTCTCGTGAGCTTTATCAAATCATAATAGGATAATAGATTTTTTGTAGGTTTTTTCGGATCTTTTTTTATTTATCTCGGCGAGAAGTGGACGTATTGAGGTCAATGAAAAAATAAGTTAAAGCTGAATTAACAGATTATCCCATCATTATAACGATTATGCAAAAATAAAATTTCCACGCTCGTAGACAAGAAAAAAAAGTGGTAAAATTTCGAGAATTTTTTTGTTGCTGATTTTTCTATGATTACTCGAAAACCACTGAAACTTAAAATTTTTGAAGTTCTTATCCAAAAACTAGACACTTGGAGCTACAATTTTCTTTTTTTAAATTCCTCGTACGACCATTCCTCTCAAAGTTACGGCATGTTGAAAATGGCCGAAAAAATTGGAATTTTTTTTTGATCCTTTAATTTTTTCCAGTAGTGTATAATCTAATCGTACAAGAAAACTCCCGGCGCAAAAATTTGAACTTAGCTACAGATATTTAGGTAAATGTGTAGCATATTGTTCCTTTAGGGGTCAGCTTGCAAAACAATTCTTTTACTCCTAAATAATTTTTCAAATTATTATGTCAACACGTAAAAATTACCAAATTTTACCTCATATTGACTTTCCTGCCAAACCCATTTTTTCAACATCAACTAATTGATTTCGCTTCAGCATTGATGAGCCCATAACAAAATCAATAAAGAGGAAAATTTATTCCCTAATACACTTTTTAAGCCCATTAGTATCGCGTGTAGCAAGCAATCAGTAAAACAGATGTATCTAGTCTGGAACTTCGATAGTTTATCTTTTTTCCCCTACCTGTTTGGGAGCTCACAGTGATGTCATGTTTACGATGTTTTAATGGAATACAACGTGTTTGTCGGTCAGGGGTGGATGAACTTCTTACGTTAAGATAATTTTTCACACTATCGCTAAGGGGTGGTTCTAGGGAAGTATCAAACGCATTAATCGAAGCTGTCATTCGTTCCCACTCCATCTAAGAAACTAATGTTTTGTTTTAATGTGTTGCATGTGATAGCATTGTATTGGATTTCTTAAAACGAGTACCTAATCAAAGAAAGATAAGAATCAAGAATAAATTCAACAATAATTTCCGTACAACTATTAGTTTGACCAAGGATATAATTACACATCGGCCAAAATTCGATATTTGTGTTACAGCACAATTAATTCAAACTCTGCGGCAATGTTCTTGATGTCAATCTATACAGGGTCTCCCAAAACTCGACGTCAACCCGAAACCGGGTGAAAAGGCAAGTAATGCTGGTTGTCAGAAAAATATAAAAAAAATCTAAGTTGCGTGATTTCAAAATAATGGGCATTTGAAAAAACACGGAAAATTCCACACCCTGTGACAGTCTTTTCGCTCCTGTTGCCACAAATGTCAACTTTTTCCAACTTTTTTTTGCTGTATAACCCTGAATAATGCTTGTTCAAACTGTAATAAAAATTTGGATACCAGCTGCTCTAGGTTTCATAAAAATAGGGCTTACTTCCCAGAAAAAAATTCAAAATAAACAATTGCCTAGTTTCAACTGACTACTGAAAAAAAATGTACTACGCAAGTTTGGCATGTTTTGTCAAAAGTTGGCGCATTTAGTAAGGATTCCAAAATGGTATAATACTTGGTAAATTGTAGCTGCCGTAGTTCACATTTGCTTTCGATTGCCTTTGAATATGATGGGATCCCCACAAATACACTTTTTCTTTAACTGCTTGCTCCCTTTTTTACTAGGAAGCAGTTAAAGAAAAAGTGTATTCAAAGGCAATCGAAAGCAAATTTAAACTACAGCATCTACAATTTACGAAGTATTATACCATTTTGGAATCCTTACTAAATGCGCCAACTTTTGATAAAACTTGCCAAACTTGCGTAGTAAATTTTTTTTTCAATACAGTCAGTTGAAACTAGGCAATTGTTTATTTTGAATTTTTTTCTGAGTAAGCCCTATTTTCATGAAACCTAGAGCAGCTGGTACCAAATTTTGATTAAAGTTTGAACTAGCATTATTCAGGGTTACACAGCAAAAAAAAAGTTAGAAAAAGTTGATATTTGTGGCAAAAGCAGTGAAAAGACTGTCACAGGGTGTGGAAATTTTCGTGTTTCTTTAAATGCCAATTATTTTGAAATCACGCAACTTGGATTTTTTTTATATTTTTCTGACTGACAACCAGCATTACTTGCCTTTTCACCCGGTTTCGGGTTGATGTCGAGTTTTGGGACACCTGTAAAGTTTGTTATCCAAATGAGAATTTTCATTGTAAATATATAATGCGGGGAATGATTGTAACATGGTAGGTTGCTTTGGAAATTTTTTATCTCATCTTTTCTCACAAATTCTCTACAAATTTATCATACTCTACAGCTATTATTATAGTTATACATATACCAATGAATGGAATGGAACTTGCCTGAATAGAAATATCTGGTAGAAACTATTATAATCAAATCTCAACTTATCGAATACAATAAAGAACTGTGTGAGAAAGACAAAGAAGTAAGTAAATAATATTAGGAATTTCTTTATTTCTATTGACATATGTTTTATGAAAGAAGATGTCGGAAAAATTGACGAACTCTGCAGGATTGAGAATTCAAAAATTCTGATATGTCCATTTTATAATAGATTCGAATTAATAGATTGGGATTTGGCTCAATGGAGTGCTAATAAGGAATAACTGAAGATATGATATGCTTGAAATTATTGTGAAAATAAATATTTTTCAACGCAAAAATAATAACGATATTTATTTTATGGAAGTATCTATTTCATTGTTTTCATGATGTATTTGACTGTAATTTTTAACCAGTCAAAACGTGTTTTCAACGGATCACCAACGCAACGGATGAATTTCATTGAAAATTTTTACCTCGTAGGTACCCAGCAGCGAATTTTACTAGAAATTTTTTGACGTTAATGGAATGAATTGAATGTCTATGACGAATGAAATGTTTAATAACACAATTTTGTGTGAAATTATTTTACCGAATACCACACGAGATCAAATTCCGGGAATTTTTTCCACCTCATAAAATATTTTTGGAAAATTATAACTCTCAATAATGCATGAGTTCGAAAAATTTTCCGGTAGCACTAGTAGTAAAAATTCGGTGAATTTGAAAAAATCAGCTAAAACTCGCACGAGGCTAGTTTATCAGAAAATTTTATTCATCTGTCAAATTCGACAGACAACAATGTTCCGACTGATTTTTTATTGTTGTTTTAGCCAATGAGCATACAATTAGGCGATAATTTTGCATTAGTGCATATTATCGATAATTCGCACTTGTGCAAAATTATCAGGTCCTTTAAAATAAATGCAGACGTAATTATGAACGTTTATTACTTATTAGAGTAACATGAAAACTGACAGCAACTTACAGCGACACAATACGATTTGATGGATTCACAAAATTTTCTTATTAAATTTAACTCTTGCAATGAAAATGAATCGATAATTTTGACAAATCTGCTCTCATGCAAGTTAAACTGTAAAAGGCACTCGAGCGCTCCGCGCACTCGTGCTCTTTTTCAACTTAACTTGCATTCGAGCATATTTCCCAAAAATTTTCGATAATTTTTATTGCACTAGTTAAATTACAACTGAAAATTTTATTCATCTGTCAAATTCGACAGACAACAATGTTCCGACTGATTTTTTATTGTTGTTTTAGCCAATGAGCATACAATTAGGCGATAATTTTGCATTAGTGCAAATTATCGATAATTCGCACTTGTGCAAAATTATCAGGTCTTTTAAAATAAATGCAGACGTTATTATGAACGTTTATTACTTATTAGAGTAACATAAAAACTGTGACAGCAACTTACAGCGACACAATACGATTTGATGGATTCACAAAATTTTCTTATTAAATTTAACTCTTGCAATGAAAATGAATCGATAATTTTCATTGCACTAGTTAAATTACAACTGAAAATTCACCACTTATGTGTGGCATATGTAGGGAAATGTATTGTTTTGAAAATCTCGAAATATTTCAATTTTAAGTTCCACATTTTCGGATCAAATTTTTTTAAGAATCATACGATGTATCAAAATAATGAATATACCACATGAATGCATGGATTCTACTACGGACCTGCTGATTTTGGTTCCGTTCGCAGAGAAAATTATCGAGATATTGCATTTCCAAACTGGCAATGCAAATGTAAAAAATTTCGAGAATTTGTGCATAACTTGGCAACAGTACATGGCAGAGAAATTTTTTTAGTAGGTTATACTGCGAATTTGGTATTGAATCGATATATAAATAAAAATATAGGTAGTTGCATTTGAAATAAGAAACTAGATATTCGTTTGAGATAGACGTGGCAACACTGTCGACTTGAAAATATTTTAGGCGAAGAGTTCCTTCATCCTCAAGGCTAATCCTAGAAATTCGGAAAGAAATCTACACTAGTTCTACGAAAACGTCTAATAGGCCAACTCAAAAGGAAAACGCTGTATGCTTGCAGAACCAAGAATACGTCTTCATAATGAAAAAATTTGTATGCTTTTATAATATTAATACAAATATGGGTGATATTTTGATTAGAGCTGAAGTAGTCGATATTCCCCCACTGTCCGCTATTATGAATTTTCCTTTTGGAGTCGAAAGAATTTTGGAAATAGAATATTTACTCCATGGAATCCAATTAGGACTCACCTGTGTCCTTGCCCTTATTCGTAATCACGAACGTAGTGTAATTCCGGAAGCAGGATGCAATAATTTGTCACGCTCGAACGTCGATGAATATTTCCTGTTGTTTCGGTCATTTTGCGCAACAAAAACACTGAATTAAATGATTTACACCTGAGTGTTTATCACGAATATCATCATCTACTTTGTGTTGATAATAAAATTTAGGTTTTCACTTCTTTAACCCCTTCAAAAATTGATAATTTGTTTCATGTGCAAGAATAGTTATTTTTGTATTAAGTGCGTGAAAGTGTTTTTTTCCTGGCATATGAGAGTATCAATTTTTGGCGGGGACAGCAGGTCGAGGCCAAAAATTCACTCGAATGTGCCATGAAAACACGAATTTTATACGCACGAATTACAAACGTAATTTTTTGTACAACTGTCAAGGCGAATATAGGTACACCATCTGAAATATAAATATTAAAGATAATGCTTCCAAAACAATATTTCTATACTTTCTGTGCTCTTTCTGTGTCGTTACTTCTTTTTAACGGTGTAAAAAAGTAATAATTCATCCATAGCGATGAAGAAAAGTCAAGTTTTTTGACAGTTGTACAAAATAGTGCTTTTTGTACAACTGTCAAAAAAACTTGACTTTTCTTCATTGCTATGGATGCGCAAATCATTAATTTTTTCACCGTTAAGAAAAGTCTTTTTTAACGCTGAAAAAAAGTAAATACCGTTCAAAACCGTTAAAATAGTATATTATATTATAAGGATTAAAAGTGCAATCTTTTTTTACGAGCAATATTTGCAGTTGCGAGGCGTAGCCGAGCGAATGCAAAATTGCGAGTTAAAATAGGCACTTTTAGTCCGAATAATATATACTATTTTTCTCCAACCAAGTCAAAATTACAATAAAATTGGTTTTAGTAAAAAATCCTTCATAATTTGGTTATGAATTTGAACACAGAATCATGACAGTGATTGTCAAGTAGACTTCAAATGCATTTACTTTTAATCCTAGGATTAAAAGTAGCGTTTTTAATCCTAGGATTAAAATGTTGCTAAGTAAGTAACGAGTGAATTTTTGTTCGGTAAGCAAATTTATGACTTTTGCACCTGAAAATAGTACAAAAATGTCAGCATTTTTTGATGGTTGGAGAAAAAAGTGTTTTTTTAACGGTGAAAAAAGTAAAAACTGAATATACATAGAAATATTACACTGGAAGCATTGTCTCAATCATTTTATATTTCAGACGATGTAAATTCACATTCACAGTTGTACAAAAAATGTTGTTTGTGTTTCGTGTGTTCGTGTTTTCATGGCACATGGAGTGAATTTTTTTAATAATTTCCTGATGACACACTTTTCTGTACGAGTTAGGGCGTCTGTACACCTTCTCCTGGAATATTGGAATTTTAAATTGATCGGATATGTAATTTGGAAACTATTCAAACAATATTAAAAAATTTCAAAATTTCATCAAGTCCGAAACTACTAGAACGATTTGGCCCGTAAACGAACTTTGACCTAACCATTCGGGTCCATAATCTACCCTTGAAGGACTCCATCCGTTTAACATGGTTTTGTACAGAGGACCGTTCACAGAAAAAATTAAATAATAAGGTTTTGAAGAAAAGTTCGCTTCATAAGATAATTGACTGTTGAATTCATCAAAAATTCGATTTCACCAGGTAAATCTGAATCGTGAATTGAAGAAATTAAAAACTACGGAGCTCGAATAGGATGTACTTAAATCTCTCATTCAGCCAGTATGTCAACTGACCCGTGTCTAAACCTGAAGTGCGGATATGTCATACCGAAACAGAACGCTGCGATGAATAATTGAGACGTCATTAATGCCCTGACCTATTTTCCAGTCTGAAAACTGCATAAGTATGTGGTCAGTGCAAAGAGAATATAATTGGTTTTTCTGGACATACCTGAAACGAGAAATATCCCATTTCACAGACTCTACAAAATCATTTAATCTCATGGGGGGTATGTATGATCTCAGATACTCTATGAGCTAGAACAAAATGTAATAAGGAAAAATTGATAACTTCAATAAATTCTACTGAAAAAAGTGCCTGTATAATGTTGCAGTTTCATGTTTATAACTGTAGTAATGAAGAAGTTAGGAGAACTTGTCATTTGACGCAATTTTCCAATTTTCTCTAATAGTTCGAAAACTTAGAAGGTGGCGGTTTTCATCAAATGAAATCCCTCAAAATTAAGCCTGAAAATGTGTCACTCATTTTGTCTAGCTCATCGAGTTTCTGAGATCCTCTCACTAGACAACAAATTTAGGATACCCGGTACAAGCTGGGCTGAATTGTGGTTCAGTGAACTACAACTTCTCTGAACTACAACTCTAAGGCCGGACGTACACCGGAGTCCACAGATAGTCTTCGACGAGTGAGATATAAAGCCTCAATTACACTCAGCCCCTGCTACTACTGCTCGGGTTGTCGGAAATAACTCCCGAAATACTTCTGCAGCAGTATCTAAGCAAGTGATTGAATTTAACTATGTAGATTGCTTTGGAATTTCTCTGTCCGTCGTTGCCGACACTTGGTCGCTAGAGAAATGTTGCAGCTGAGTGTGAATGCTCACTGCTTTCGTTACTGCCGCAGAAATATTTCGGGAATTATTGCCGACAACGCGAGTGGAAGTAGGCTGAGTGTAATTGAGGTTTAAGAAAATAGAGAGTTGGTCGGGGCTCGACGAAGTAACCGTAAAAAGCATTGTGTTGAAAGGAAACATCGCATACCAAGACCGTTTCAGATAGTACTTTTTTAATTCGCTTCTTCGTTACTATTTGCAAATGTTTGTCATGTTTGACAACTCTCAGAAAATAATCAATGACCTTGATCTATCTTGAATTTAATCAGTTGTAAAAATTCATTTGATCTTCATGAGGCTGGATTTTATTATTTGAGCCCAGATGTTTTTGTTATCAACAAACTGGACGAATTTTACAGTGAGGTTATTGACATGAAAAGTGCTTCCTAAGCTTCACCCATTAAATGATTTGAATAGGAGCACATAATTTTATGGGATGAAGCTTCCATAACATAAAAAGAAGAATAATTGAGACATAGAAAATTGAAGGAAGCAGCTTCAATGTCAATAACTGACTGTTGAGATATAAAAAATCTGTACTCCAATAATAAAATCGAGCCTCAAAATGAACAAATGAATTTTTTGACAACTAGATAAATTCCAAATATATAGATCAAAGTCATCGATGACTTTTTTTCTGTTTAACTGTCAAAAATGCCCATCATTTTCAAGAGTACCGAAAGTTACTTTTCTGATAGTTCAGAGTCTGAAGTGTTTTCCTGACGACTCGATGGTTGGTGAATGTCGACCACAACATTGAACAGAAGAAGTAAATATGATGGAAATAGAACAAATGATTTACCAATTCATGATTCTACTGATAACTCATATAGACTTGGAAACCGTTAGAAGCTTTAAAGCTTGAATAAATATTCCTTCGTATTGGCTTCGACAAAGAAATGCTTACGATCAAGTCCACCCTGTAGAACCATCAACATAGCTACGAAAATTTCGAGTTATGGAAAATCTTCCGCATATTCTTATTTCTAGAGAAACAGTGCCTTAATTTGTGTATGTTTCGAATTTTTAGTTCAAAAAGATCCTTTTTTTAAGTCTCTAAGACAATTCCTCCGAAAGTTATTGTGCTATCGGATGGACGGTCGGCCCTACGGACAGAATTGAATTTGACCACGAATTCTTCAGCAGTGAGTTGACCATTTTCGGCTTCAAATTAAAAAATACAGACAAAAAACGTCCGAATCAGCCCTTCTCTACAATTTTCCAAATGCTCCTTCATTTTGAATTCGCTGATTGTAGGTATAACTCTAATAGAGATATCAACTATTTCGTCATACAATTCTGAAATGTAATCCTCATTTCACATTTCTCGAGACACACTGATTACCTTCAGATTTTTTTCTCCTGCCTCGGGCTAAAAATATAGCTTCTCAAGCATCTCGAATGAATTAATAGTAATAGATACAACGTTTTGAAATAGGTTACGCGTAGTTTCTCTCAACACCTAACATATTGGAGGATATTTATTTACCAGGCAAAAACCTATGAGATTTTTTCCACCATAATTATACGTAATTTCGTTCAATTTGTTGGTAATAATCTTGTGAAAATGCCGCGCCATCCCATCTGCGATTAAACTTTCGGTTTGATACCTAATTCGTAATTGAATTTTATTAGAAATGATTTGTTTCAAAAATTCACCGAGTCATCGATTTAAACGATCTAGCGCTCCGGATAATCCTGTTTTTCGATCGAATTTCGTAGGATGAAAGGTTAGTCCAATTCTTATAATTTTATACTGTGAAATTTGGACGTATTCGTACGAAAATGATCGCTTTCACATGATTATCGCTTCTTCACACTGTAGTAGCATTGACTGTTGAAATAAAATGGAAACAATAGATTCTGGGATGGCCGAAAATTCATTGTTGATTTCTGGAGATTCATCGTCAATAGGTCAGCTGCTAAATACCATATTAAATTCGGAACATTGAAATTTATATCTTGTCGAATTATTGGATAGGGACGAATAACAACGATAAAAACGTAGGTATAGTTTTATTGGGTGGTTTTCGGGTGTAGGAGTCATTAAAGGACTTTATTATTGTTTTCTCTTTATTGAAATGCCTAAGCTTTCGCCACTGTTTTGCATGGTCACGGGGTAAGTATATTGAAGTTTGATCAAATTTTAAATATTACTGTGGTACTCACTTAATGTGGGGTTGTAGTTTTTTAAACTTCGCTCCTGGTTTATTATCTAGTATTTTATTCTCTTTATTGAAATGCCTAAGCTTTCGCCACTGTTTTGTGAGGCTTCATCTGAGAAAATGAAAGGGGAGCATGGTCACGGGGTAAGTATATTGAAGTTTGATCAAATTTTAAATATTACTGTGGTACTCACTTAATGTGGGGTTGTAGTTTTTTGAACTTCGCTCCTGGTTTATTATCTAGTATTTTTCCTCTATTTATAAATTTAATTTCCGGTGGTGGTTCGTAGTCTATTGTTGGTTATATCGAATTGAAGTTTGACATTTGTGATTCTATGGGTATCTTATTTACACAGAGCAGAAAGGGAATATCACAGAAAAGTGTAAAGAGTTTAGTCTTGGTTTGACATAATACAAATAACATTGAAAGAACGCGGCGCAAAATCTGAAATAGACAATCTTCAAGTTGGTGTGTTCGTTTTGTTGAGATTGTAGAGTTGACTGGTGTGGTGGTTCTTTCTTGTTTCATAAATCGGATCAGATTGCAGTAGGTAGGTACATAGAATCAATTTCTCCTGCATCGTTTATGATGTTTTTTAGAAGTCTGCTTCATCATCAAACATGAATTAGTGTCCTAACTTTACTGTGTGTTTGGAAACTTAAACACACAGTATGCAGGAAATTCCGAAAAGAACTAATTGAATTAAACTTTTTTCGCAGCTGAAAATCAATTGAAGCAACCAGCCAAAATCGATAGGAGTTTCTCCATCTTCTTTAGAGTGCATAGTTGTGCTATCCCAGGCTGCTTTCTGAATCATTTCCACAATATATTTAGAGGCTGCTTCCAAATCTTGAGGATCTTTAAGTTTTATGTCCAATTTAATGTTTTCAGTTAAAATTTGTTGAAATGAATTCCAGTTTGTCTCATGTGTTGTTAGAGTAGGTTTAGTCTTCCAGAATTCGGCTTTTGTACTTAGGTGAATGATCTGATGATAGATCTGGGGTTGATTCTACTTGAAGGTAGCCATTTGCAATACCTTTTGTGACGAAAAAGTCGAGCAGGTCCGGGATTTTGTTCGGATCCGTTGGCCAGTAAGTTGGTGTTCCTGAAGAAGATACGGCTAGATTTCTGTTAGTAATCACCTTCATCAGATTGCGTCCTTTAGGAGTTATCAGTCGTGATCCCCAATGAGTATGCTTGGCATTCCAGTCTCCTCCTATTACGAATCTTTGTCCGAAGTTATCGAAGAATTCCATATATTTGCTTTCTGTGATGTTATGTCGAGGCAGAGAATAGATGGCTGATACATCAAAGCTCCATGTTGATGTATATACTCTGATATTCGTTGCTTCTATTTCTTATACAACACTTCTACATATGGAAATATTTTTATTACCAAATAAAATGATCGAGAAAGTAAGTACTGTGAAATACTTCTGGATTGCTAAGTGAAAGAGAGGAAATAGAGGAATGGGAACGGGAATACACCGACTATAATCTCGAACAAAATACTGTAAAATGCTACACAGATGGTTCCAAAACCTCTACAGGAGCTGACACTGGCATTTACGGGCCAAGTACCAAGTTAGCACTGTCGCTAGGCTCCTGTATGAGCGTCTTTTAAGCGGAAATTTTAGCCATTGAAAGATGTCTAGGTAAAAATCTAGAAAGAAATTGTCAGAAGTCCGATACAGCCATACACTCAGATAGTCAAGCTGCTGTTAAAGCACTGACCTCCTACGTCAACGACTCAAAGATGATCTGGAAGTGCCGGAAGAAACTCAATGAGGTAGGCAAGAAAAATGAGGTCTTTTTAATCTGGGTTCCCGGCCATTCGGGAATCAAAGGAGACGAAGGGGCCAATACACTTGCCAAAGAGGGCGAACGAATCAGACCAGAACACTTCTGTGGTATAGGTAAATGTTCCTATAAGAAGGAGTTTCTGGAGGAGGGGAAGCCGAAAAGGAAAAACTCTGGCGTAGTCTCCCAGGGATGGATCATTCCACTAAGTTCCTTCGGAACTTTGAAACAGCAAGATCCAAAAGATATCTGGATCTTGCTAAGAAACGAATACCCCTCCTAACTGGCTTTCTTACTGTCTTCTTAGGAAGCACTTGTTGAGGATGGCACTATCGTACACTGACAAGTGTTGGTTCTGTAGGGAGGAGGAAGAACCCCCATTCACTTGGTAATGGAATGCTTTGCCATTGCAAACCTAATATTGGATTTCATCAGATCTCTGAATCTGGAAGGCGAGCTGTGAAGGGTGTGGTCAGAACAGCTCTGTAAGGGGGCATAACCGCTTTTTAAACTATAACTATACTATAACTATTACCAAATGAGCAGGAAATTTCAAAGGAAACTAATTGAATTGAACCTCTCGACATATGAAAGAATTTGTATTACCAAATATACAGGAAATTCCGAAAAAAACTAATTGAATTGAACTTTTTTCTAAGTTGAAAATTAATAAAAGCAACTAGCCAAAATCGATTAGAGAAGAAATTGAAAAATTGGAAATTTAGAAATGTGTGACATTCGTAACATCTAGAATTGATAATATGGCTTGAGCAATAACAGGACCAATAACAAGTTCCAAAACTGTACATTAATCAGACGAAAACACCCATTTTTGCTGGTTGGTAGCGAAAATTTTCCAAATTTGTCATGATACCAAACACATGACATGTGTACAAAATCGTCGTCTCCTAAACACCTAATCGACAGATTTTCCCAACTAATTCCCATTCTCCGAGCAAAAGACCCGAATTAAAATCTCGTCGAGAACAAGTCGGAAGCAATCAAGTTAATTCTTTCCTCGTCCGAGCTCCAATTTTCTTCTGCACCCCTTTCTACGAACCCCTCGACATATGTACACGAGCAATTACTCAGAGAAATTAAGCGTCCACTGTTTGTACGCAACCTGACCCGACAATATTAGATTTGACATATTAAATTGCATTTGAGCGGGTTGTGTGACTTCCAATTCGATTACGTTCTCTCTATGCTGTCGGAAATGTTGTTGTCCTTTCCAATTGAGTTTTCTGGAGGGTCGCAAGGAACACTTAAATCGGGTTGTTTGTATTTTATTTTTTATGGAATTTTCAGAATTTTTGGAAAGTTTTCGTAGTAACGCAAACAATTTCATTATAAATTTCAAAGCAATGTTAATTTTGTGAATTAAATTACCATTACACGATTTTTCATAATTCATCAATATCTGATGAATTTTAAACGATATGCGGAAATAGGTAGTATTTATACCTCTTAGGAAAAATCACATTTCTGGATTCTGTGTAACCCAGGGATATTATGCTTTTCCTTCCTGTTAAACATTATACCTTTCTTTATTCTTTAGCATGTAATTTTCTAACGAATGATAAACTAATTATTGTGAACGGTTTTTGTAGGTAATGGCAACATAACTTTCACATTAAAATCTTGTTGGGGTTGGTACAATAGATTTTTCTTGTCTGTAAACAAATGCGAAGGACTTTAAGAGATGATTCCTCGATGAATATAAGCAGGGGTAATTCATATAATTTTTTTTCGAAATCGACCCCCCTTCCAAGATACAGCCTTTGGAAGGCGATGACGAGTTGACAGTTTTTAATTTTTTACGGCTTCTTAAAAACACTGGGTCATAAAACCCCCTATGATTTTTGTTCAAAAATTGTTTTCGTGGGATAGATTTTCGAAAAATAAAATCTCTTATGGTTTCATAATCAATTCTGGAGAAAAAAGTGTTCCGCAAAAACTCGATACAGTTGATACTTTTCTCGGGAAAAATAAAAACTTAAAAGAAGTTATGATCACTGTTCATTTCATTTCATCGTATGTTCCACAGAATGAATATTCTAAGATATTGTATGTCTATGACAGGGATAATAGCAAAAGTGCTTGTCAGCCAAATGCAAATTCGAATGAACTACCGTTTTCATAACTGAGTGATTTATTTTATTACTGCGAACGGAGCCGTAGCTAGGGGGGGGGCAAAATGGGGCAATGCCCTACCTTTAATTTCCAATGCCCTACCTTAAAAAATAGTAATAATTCAAATTCATAGTAAATTTTTTACTTCTGCCCTATCCGTTACATCCATTGCCCTACCTTAAATTCATCTTTAGCTGCGGCCTTGACTGCGAAGTATTTAAAAAAAATCGAACTCTTCTGAAACTGAAAATTATAGAAAGAATCATAGAAATTCTTTTTTTTCTGTCAAAACCAATTTTGAGCATAAACAATATTTTAGAATATTCATTCTATGGAACGAACGATGAAATGGAATGCTTGTTTTTTTCCGAGAAAAGTATCGACTTCATCGAAATTTTGCAGGAGACTTGTCTCCAGAATTGAATGGAAAACCATAATTTTTTCGAAAATCTATTCCACGAAAACAATTTTCGCATGAAAATCATAAGGGGTTGTTATTTTCAATCCCTTATAATAAAGTTGTGGGATCAAAAAAAATTGTGTGAGTAACATATGAATATATAGTTTCATGACCCAGTGTTTTAAGGACTCCTAAAAAATTAAAAACATTCAACTCGTCATCGCCTTTCAAAGGGTGTTTTTGTGGAAGGGAGGCCGATTTCGAAAAAATTAAAAAATTTATATGAACTACCCCTGCTTATTTTCATCGAGGAATCATCTCTCTAAATCCCTTCCATTTGTTTACAGTATATATAGACGATAACAATCTCGACGACACTTATCGAAGACTGTGTTGCAGGTGATATTTTTGAACATTAATAGTCAATATATGCGAATTTAGGCACAACAAAAAACTATTCTTTCGAGATTTTTCATAAAGTTGACAATTTCGTCTTATGTTTGTACGTAACCTGACCGGACAATATTAGATTTTCAATAATGAAAAATATTTGTGAAATCCCGAGATTTGAGTCCAGAATGCAACTATGTTTAAAAAATTCACAGAATAAAATTTTTCCACGTTGCCACGTCTAAAGGATGAGAATGGATGCCTGAAATTCTTTATTTGGAATGATTCGTAACTGAAATTTGGAAATGGTCAATTCACAATGGAAGTACCTCAATGTGAGAATCCCTTAACTAATGAGTTAAAATAAACGTTGAAACTATAAAAATGCATTTCAGTGAAAAATTTACCGGGTTTCCAGACCTGAAAATTTTATGCGTGGAAAGCAGTTTTCATCCAAGGATAAGGACACAACAGCGGTGGCAGCTTATTTTGCAGCCCTTCCAGATTCTCAATTGAGAGATGGAATTAATAAATTGGAACAAGAAGTGTAATATATTGAAGAAGTGTAATATATTGAAGAAGTGTAACTACATATATTGATGTTCAGGGAGAATATAAAGGGTTTTCCAATAAGAGGTGTTATTTTGAATTGCCGGCTATTTCGGTAGATGTCACGTTTGAAGCTATCATTTTTTGACATTTGACAAGTAGAAACTACGCCATTAATAAAAATGGAACGATATACTCTTCAAGAAAGCATTAAAATCATTAAAATTCACTATAAAAATTGTGAAAATTTGGCAGAGACGGTTCGTAAAATTCGAACATTTTTGAGTCGCCGTGAAGCACAAGTTTAGTGATGTGGAAGAATAAAACCCGTGCACGTCGCTCAAGAACAGCCCAGAATTTGCTGCTGTAGCCGAAAGTGTTGAAAACCCAGGTTTGTCCATTCGTCGTCGTTTTTTGGAATTAAGCATTACTGGACAATGTTTACTTTCAACAAGACGGCGCTTCGTGCCACACACAACACGAAACGATTGATCTTTTGCGGAAAAGTTTCCAGACTGTGTTATCTCTCGAAGAGGTGATCACAATTGGCCACCAAGATCTTGTGATTTAACACCTTGCGACTTATTCCTTTGGGCCACGAAAGAGAATGGTCTACGCTCTACGCCAATAACCAACGTCGATTCAAGACCTGAAAGATGGAATTCGTGAGGCTATCGAGGACATAAGGAAGCCACTTTGCGATTTGATTATGGAAAATTTCATTAAAAGGATATGATCCAGCGTGGTCGTGGTGGTCATTTGCCTGATGTTATTTATTTCCACTATTAACGGCATAGCTTCTTCTTTATAAAGAAATAAACATCCGATCATTTATATTGAAAAATGGCATTTTTCTTCGAATATCGTCATAACACCTCCTATTGGAAAACCCCTTCACTAAATTATTAAGTGAATTTTATTTTGGACCATAAACTTCGGTTTTTCATCGAACAAAACTTCCACCACGTAAGTTTTATCATCCACAGGTACATTTTTCTTTCAGGACGAATCATACTGTTATCGTTGGACAACAAAAAGTCACAGCCTCCATTCATCTGAAAACCCCATTGAGAAAGTATCAGTAGCATTGTGCGTAACGCAATTCGCATAAACGAGATAGAAAACAATAAGCTTGTCACCAAAAGAGGCCTCTCGACTCTTTTTTTCACAATTCGAAAATCGGCGACTACGTGGAGATAAAACGGAGCGCGATAGTGGGCTCATTCATAGCTCATTTAAATGGAAACAGGATAGGAAGCACGCTCGATAATTTTATCAAGAAAAATTACTATGCGCGTATCGGCTACAACACGCCACAATTATGCCGAAGCGATACGGAAGGTATTCTTTCATCTGACATCTGGAATGTTACATTTTAGTGATTTCATTT
>CM024240.1:88664253-88870448 GCA_013421045.1 Propylea japonica
TCTACTGACTCCACATAATGTTGATAATTTATTTCATGAAATGGGACATGCGATGCAGTCAATGTTAGCTAGAACAAAATACCAACATATAACTGGCACGAGAGCAGCACAGATTTTGCTGAAGTTCTTCGGTATTAATGGAATACTTTGCTTCTGATCCTAGAATAATAAGGCTATTGCAAGACATTATAAATCTAATATGCCAATCCCTGAAGACATGCTTCAAAGACTTTGCGCTTCCAAGAAAGTATTCATGGCCTGTGAAACTAGAATGCAGATATTTTATTCGGCACTCGATCAATTGCTTCATGGTGAAAACCTAGATTTCACTAACATTAAAAAAGTAATCCCAGAATTGCACGAGAAATATTATGGTTTAAAACAGGTGGAAAATACTGCATGGCATTTGAGATTTAGTCATCTATTGGTTATGGGGCCAAATATTATTCTTATCTAGTTTCCCGTTCCGTAGCATATTCTATCTGGCAAAACTATTTCAAAAATGATCCTCTTGATAGAAATAGCGGTGAAAAGCTACCGAAGGGAATGTTTAGGGTATGGAGGAGGAAAAACCCTAAGAAACTTGTGGCAGATTTTTTGAAAATGGAAGTGTCACCTGAAGTTCTCGCTAATTCTTTAGTCACTGAAATTGGCCAAAATCATGAAACGGTAATGAAATTTAGCAGTGTTCTCAGAAATTAATTGTTATTTTTTTATGATTGACCAGACTGTTATTATTTATGTTAAATTATAGTACAAGGATAGTTATCCCCCCACCTGTTATATTATTTTGTTCCTTCAAAGGAAGTACAAAGTTTCCTGTTTTCAAAAGAATTTTGTTAAGCTCTTTATTATGATTCCTTGATAATTTATGATATATACAGATTTATTAAACTAATTATTTGTCTTATATCTTTTTAGAAATAGCTATTGCACCTTTACAACCTATTTTAATTACTTCTACTAAAGCAGAATAAAATGGTGCTTGTTCAGCACCCTCTTCTATGCCTGTATCATGATGTTCTTGTTCTTCATCTCGAAATTGTTTGATAGTTCCAAGAAGTTCTTTGTTTGTTTCTGGATTATCCAGTAGTGTCCTTATTTGGTCATTATAATGCTCTACTATTACTGTTTCGACAGCAACAGTACATGCCATAGCTGCTTTTTCACCCATAAGAGCTGTACCAGCACCCAATAAGAAACCAGCAACATTCCAAATTGGTACCATAATGTGGGGCGAAACCTATGTTTTGGAATCAGTTCTTCAAATTTTTGTCGATGCTTTTTTTCTTGATCCCACATATGTTGTATGAGAGCCCCTTTAGGTGTCCTCCTAAAACTGCCATTTGGCCAGCATATATACGATCTGCTCCTAATTCTCCAGCATGGTCCACCCTGATAATTTCATCAATTGTGACTTTCGAGGAGAATTTCGATGAAGTTAAATACAAATTGTGCAATCTTACGAATAGAGGTTTTCGAATATGCTTCATGGTGAGATTTTTTGATTCGTAATAAAAATCAGGAACCTGTAATATATTGTTGGAGCATTTGCCTTTGCAGATTAACAGGATAATAATTGATTATTGATGTCCAACAAAACTAATATAAATATTATTATTGGTTTCGTGCACGTTTGACAGCGGGAGTGACATCGGAGGTAAACAACTCACTTTTCCTATGTAAATCATAGCAAAACAACGAGAGATTTTGGTTTTTCTCAAGTGTTTCAGTTGATTTATTTCTTCTTTGGACTGAAAATCGTGAAAATGGACCTATCAAATTGTTTATTAAGTTCAGATCATATTCATCGAGGAACTATATGTAGAAAAATATCAATTTTGGGTATTCACCCTTGTTTAACTGTAGAAGGAAGATATTTATCCATCTAACTTGGCTCTTTTCAGAAATAAAATGTATCCTGATATTATCAGTTATTCAGTGGAAACATAGAATGCTGCTGCAGTGAATCATATGATATTTATATATTTATTCTTCAATAAATGGAAAGAAGAAAAATTATCATATTTGTTCATTGAAATGAAAGCCCATGAATTCCATGATGATTTTATTGAAAAAATGAAGGATTTTATCAATATTAACAATAATTTCAATTATTCACAACGTAGAAAACGATTTCTAGTAAATACAAATTAAAAAAATGAATGAATATTTTGTCGAAAGTGAAGCATTCATCATTCAATACAAACCAACAAATTATAGTCTCTTGTATAAATAAAAACTTAATTATCTAATAGTAATTGTAAAAATTTTTAAATACATAGTTAGAAGTATGCTTATGCTATATTCTATAAAATAGTAAAAAGCGGAGATAGCAGTTACCTTTTACTTGTCTCATATAAAAAACAAAAGATATAGTGCAAATTAACAACACATCCAGATGAGTTTAATCCAGTGATATGATTTCAGGACATATATTTATAAAAACTCAAGTTATCACAACAATTTTGTCCATTAACAAGTACTCTTCATCTCCTTTCTCTAACGGGTGAATTGGAAATACATCCTATAGTGTTCTATACTTCCTCCTTGTCCAAATACGAATCCTGAAACTGGCTAATCTCTTTGTCTTCTTGATTTAATTGATAATAATATCAGGATACATTTTATCATCGGAATAAGACACATTAGATAGATAGGTAAATCTTCTGCAGTAGATAAGGGTGAATGCCCAAAACTGATATTTTTCTACATATCGTTCTCGATGAATATGATCAGAACTTATTAAACAATTTTATAGGTCCATTTTCACATTTTTCAGTCCAAAGAAGCAACAAATCAACTGAAACACTTGAGAAAAACCAAAATCTCTCGTTGTTTTGCTATGATTTACGTAGGAAAAGTGGGGTTGTTATACCTCCGATGTGCTGTCAGTTGTCAAACGTGCACGAAACCAATTTATAACACACCACAGAAAACAATTATTTCTGTTAGAAAGACTGTTTCTGTGGTAAAAATAGTTCAAATGTGACAGCAATTCTGTGGATGTTCTGTGGTCGTAATCAGCTTTTGACAGATAACCTCTGAATCAAAATTTTTATTTATTATGAAATTGTAATGATTAAATGATTTATTATTAAAATGGCATCAGTTGATAAATATATGAATGTTACTAAAGCACTTAAGACTCTCTATGAAGAAACTGGAGGTATCTTCATTTTCCTTATATTTTCGAAAGATAGCATATTGTACTTTTTTTTTAGATTTGTTACATGTTCTTCCGAAATAACTCAAGTAGAATGGAGGAAACTTTGAAACCAGATTGGCATTATACATTCTACAAGACTATGTTTCTAAAAACAAACCTTTGATAATAAGAAAGTGCTGTACTGATTTCCGGCATATCAAAAATGGAGTATTGAATATTTCAGGTAACCTGACAGTTACATATAACTATACAAGTAGAGAATAATAGCAATCGATTAAAATCAAACTCATACTTCACTCATATCAAAGAACAAACAAGGAGGTAATCTATGAGGATCCTTACGAATAATATCCTTTTTTAGTCACGTGACCACAGATCGTTCAGATTCATCGTAATATTTGTGAATAAATGACGATAGAGATCATCTGCCACAGAACATACGTTAAAGATATTTGTTCAAATGATAGAAGTAAAATCATCAATATTAGTTCATTTTTTCTAGAAGTATTATATCGAATAAAGAGGTGACGATAGCAATAACTCCTAATGGGTATGCTGATGGAATTGGTAAATCTTCTAATGGGGATGACACTGAATATTTTGTACTACCAGAGGAACGAAGAATGACCATGGGTAAATTTTTAGATAATTTAGAGAACCCACAGTCAGTATATTGACAAAACTCAATATCACCCCTATATAATCTTCTTTTGATTTGCAGAGAAAAACTATATTTGTTATATTCAAAAACAAAATTCCAATCTGAATGATTTTCCTGAACTATTTGACGACATTGGAACTGGATATGATTGGGCACTCAAAACTTTGGTGCAAAACCTGAAAACATAAACTTCTGGATGGGAGATCAAAGAGCAATAACAAGTAGTAAGTTCAATCTGTTAGAGCTTTATCGGAAGCAATGAAATATAAATTCAATTTATGGTCATTCTACCTTATTCCTCATTATTTTCTTGCTGGGAGTTGCTTTTTGTATGGTTGCTCTGTTTTTAATTTTCAAATTTGGACTCGTATTCTAATAATTACACCATTGAAAAGTGAAGAAAACGTCCTTCTAAAATGAGTTAGTTTCGAACAATTAGAGTTACGAACGTTGAAACAAACTGTTCAATTTTAATAACAGACAGCTTGTGCAATAGATAAAACATACAATATGGGCTTTGGATTTTTACTAAATTTAGCACAAGCGTTATTGAGAAGCTAAATATTGAATTTTGACCTGATACCAATATCAGCTCTGAAAATATTCCAAAAATGAAATTTCAAAACTCGATAGCTCAAAAACAACTTAACGGATTTGAGCTCTTAACAAAAATTTCGAGTCTATGTTTTTATTCTGTCACAAAATTGAAATTTACTAATTTTCCAATCAATTGATTTTCACGGAATTTGGCACAGGATCGGAGTTTTAGTTTTGAATTATTTGAAAAATTCAGATCATAATAATTCGTGAATTCAGACATTTGGGTGAATCTATAACACGCTATTTCCTCGAAAGCAATCGCGTAAAAAAATCATATCATAATACAGTAGAGACTCGATAATCCAGAGAACGATAATCCGGATATTTACTAGTCCGGATTGACGTCAAGATTGTATTATGTCCTTTTAACCCGGATTGCAAGACTCCATAATCCGAATTTCCGATCGTTGCATACGTGGTTTACGGTTTTAACTTGTAACTCAATTTCTATGACGATCGGGCGTTCTTTTGGTATATAATAGTGCAGAATGGTATAAAACAAAAAAAGTCAGACAAGAATAATTAATTAGTGAAATGGAATGTTTCTACCTCCAAACCATACAGCTTTGATACAGCATATGGATCATAATGATATTAAATTAACAAAACTGAAATACCGAAAAGGCCTTTTAGCACATATTTTTTCGATCCTCGGAGACGGAGATAATGTTAGCAAATGCATTTAGAGCATAGATCAATTCCGTGCAGTCTATTTATTCCATAACTCATGGCAATTACTGATATTCAGCTTCTGAAAGATATACAGGAGAAAGCTATTGTTCAGCATTCTTTTTCCCTTACAGTAGAAAACGTAGAATATCTAATTATTCCAAATAATATATTTGTTTTATGATTTCGATAATAAAGCCTATATTTATTTCAACCGTTTTTTTAAATTGCATCTTTACTAAATTGTAAGACCCTTGCATTAATTGATCCGGATTATCGAGTCTCTACTGTATGTATTTCATGGCAAACAGTTCTTATTCAAACTATTATACTAATGCCCAGTGGCGGCTGCTAAGAGGAGGCCGGGCCTCCCCTAATTTTACTCCATTTTATTCAATTTTAAATTCAAGTTCAAATAAAAAATAATCATGATTCAATAAACTCCACACTAGATTGTTCAATTCATTTTATACGAATGAATGTTTCTTTCTAATTCATTTTTAACACTTTTCAGTGCACAAGGATCCGTATGAGAATTTATATTTCGTTGTTGATGGATATAAAGACTTCATATTGATTTCACCAACAGACTTGCCTTATGTCCCGTACAAAGAATATCCATTAGCTAAATATGAGAATGTTACTCCAAAAGGTTACAAAATTTCTCCAGAATATGAAAATGATATTCAATCTTCCATTAGATGGATAGCTGTTGATCCATTAGATAAAGAATGTTCAAAAGAATACCCTGATTTGAATTGGCTAGAAAGTATCGTGTTCATCTAGAGAAGGGCGATATGCTTTATCTTCCTAGTCTTTGGTTTCACCATGTGAGACAAAGTCATGGATGTATTCCGTGAATTTTTGGTATGATATGGAATTTGATATGAAATATTGTTACTATAAATTCCTAGAGAAACTATGTGAAAATATAAGATAAAGCAAAAGCATTTTCTTTCATTAGGTGTGGTTAACAACACTCATTTTACTTCACAGCAAATTAAGCCAATTTTGATCTATGAGGAACCTCAACATTTCACGTTTTTCTCTATAGAAATCGCATCGTTTACTCTAACACTGTGTGCTGCAAGCAGTCACTAAAAGAACTGCAGTGTAATTTCAAGACGGCTATTGAGTAAGCCATACTGAGGAGTCCTTCAAAGAGGTACTGGGGACGAAACACTGCAATCCAATTGTAAGACTAGCATAATAACATAACCCTTTTACTGAAGAAATCCTGATTATTGAAAATAGGCGGAGATGTAAGATTCTTTTGAAATAGTAAACGATCAAACAATAATTTTATTATACCCTGCCATTCCAAGTGATTAATTGATTCTAAGGGAAATATTGCCTGAGAAGACCAAAGAACAACACAGAACATAATATGTACTCCTCTGCTAAAATCATATACTTCCTATGTACCGGGTTTTTCACTATAATTTGACCCCCCCTTTAACTTTGTTACTAAAGGAGATACAAAAAAATGTTTCGTATAAAACTTTCAGGAAATCAACTGAGGTTTTTCGATATGAGCCCAGAAACTGAAATATATACAGGGTGGCCAACAAGTTGATGGCAACTTAATTTTTTCAAATGGAACATCTTGTATATTTTTCCATCTTTGGCTAGCTCTTTTCCCCTGATTTCGACTATGTAACATATGTTGGTCTATCTCTTTTATTCTGAGAACCACCTGCCAAGATCTGTAATCGTTTTACAAGTGGCAGAGTGCGTTTACTGAAAATGCTCATTTCTGGAGTTACAATAACGTCGATGGGAAGATGTACAGGGTGAACAACATTGAATGCAACTATATTTTTTCAAATGGGAGTAATGGGACACCCTGTCCTGTATATTTTTCCTTTTTTTGGTAGGCTATTTTCTCCAGATCTCGATTAGGTATAATTGCGTATGTGGATGTGTCTCTTCAATTTTCAGAGTTTCAAAGTTTTGAAATGATGACACGGAATAAAAAAATATATGAAATACCAACGAAATTCTTTATATCCAAACAATCTACTCAAAAGTATTATTTTAGAATGAATACTTAACAATTACTTAACCAACGAAAAATGATAAACTATGTTAGTATGGTAAGATTAACATCAACTGAAGAAATTGCTCAAAATGACCACCTTCATTCAATACACATGGTTCATATAGTTGTCTCAAGTTGTTTAGACTATTTTTGATAGTATTATTATGGCTCTGATTCAAGTCAGAAATTAAAAGTTCAAAATTTTTTCCCAATCATTACAATATATCATTATTCTTTGTGCATTGACGGAATAGTTCCGAATTATGGGTTTAATATTAGTTGATTTTATATCATTAATATATTATTCTCCGCTTTCATTGATTGTCATTATTGCTAAAGTAAATCAAATTGGTCACTTAAATATTCGCGAACTTGTGAATGTGGTGCTCAGAATAAGAAAGATAGACCAACATATGTTACATATTCGAACTCATGGAAAAAAGAGCTAACCAAATATGGAAAAATATACAGGGTGTTCCATTTGAAAAAATGAAGTTGCCATCAATATGTTGATCACCCTGTATATATTTCCGTTTTTGGACTCATATCAAAAAACCTCAGTTGATTTCGTGAAACTTTTATACAAAACATTTTTTTGTATCTCCTTCAGTAACAAAGTTAAAGGGGGGGGTCAAATTATAGTGAAAAACCCGGTACAATAACTGTAACCTTGTATCCTAATAGAATACTCCAGAGCAAAGACGTTCCTATGTTAGTACCAAAAAAAATGTTGAAAATGTTAACAAGTATTTATTTTATAATGACAACAGAGTAGCTTTGGTAAAAGAATGAATAAAAGATTCACCTGTACATAAATATAAATCAATTGATAATTTCATTCAATATCTATAAATATACAATAACAATTTCATGTAATATTAAACTATATACAAAGTTGAACGTTACATTTCTCTGTTGTCTTGTACAGTTCAAGTACAGGGTGTACTTCCTCTTCCAAAAACTCGGTTACTTGTTCATCCGATCTACCAATATAAGTTTTAGGGTCTAAAATATCATCTAAATCATTCAATATTGGTGTGAAATAAGGATCACTTTTAACTCTATCGAGGAAATCATTGTCCTTGCCATATTGTTTGACCTGTGTGCCTGCTTCTTGGGAAAGAACTCTAATCTTCTCATGACACACTTGCCTATCTGCACCTCTTTTAACCATTTCCATGATTATGTTTTCTGTCGACATAAAAGGTAATTCTTGGGAGATTCTTTTTTCAATTACTTTAGGATATATAACTAAACCTTGAGTTATATTGGCAAGAACCATAAGAACTGCATCGGCTGCCAAAAATGCTTCAGAAAGAGTGATCCTTCTGTTAGCCGAATCATCCAGCGTTCTCTCCAACCACTGTACTGCATGTGTATGAAGAGCATTTGTTGACAAAGTCATAAGATGTCTTGCTAAGGCACAGCATCTTTCAGAACGCATGGGGTTTCTCTTATAAGGCATAGCAGAACTACCAATCTGACTCTTTTCAAAAGGTTCTTCTATCTCTTTCATGTTTGCTAATATTCTTATATCACTGCACATCTTATGAGCTGAAGAACCAAGTGACGATAAAACATTCACTACTTCTATATCAACTTTTCTGCTGTATGTCTGTCCTATAACTGGATATGTTTTTTCGAAACCAGATAACTTGGCTACCAATTTATCTAGTTCTTTGACCTTTTAGAGTCTCCATTGAATAGCTGTAAGAAAGAAGCTTGGGTACCTGTTGTTCCTTAGCACCTCTACATCTGAGACTGTCCTTAACTTCTCTAAGTGCTTTCTCATCCATTAAAAAATCAAACAACCACATAGAAGCTCTCTTTCCAACTGTTGTGAGTTGAGCTGGTTGCAAATGTGTGAAACCTAATGTTGGTACCGATTTATATTCTTCTGCGAATGATGCTAAATTCCTCATAACGTTGGCTAATTTAGGCAATAATAAATTCAAACCTTCCTTCAATATTATAAGGTCTGTATTATCGCCAACAAAACATGATGTAGCACCTAAATGAATGATTGGTGCTGCCTTCGGGCACTGCTTCGCAAACACATGCACATGGGCCATCACATCATGCCGGGTCAAAGCCTCCTCTGCTGCTGCTGCTTTGAAGTCCACATTATTCACATTCCTTTTCATCTCATCAATTTGATCTTGAGATATATTCAATCCCAGCTCTTTTTCAGCGGTTGCCAGATTAATCCATAACTTCCTCCATGTAGAAAATTTCTTCTGGTCACTAAATAAATATTGCATTTCTTTGCTGGCATATCGTGTGCTAAGTGCTGAACGATACCCGGAAAATTCACTATTAAAATCAATTTTTTCCGATTCCATTGTTAACAGGAATTATTTAAGGAAATAAAATAAGTCGAAAAAGTACTGAATTAACGAACCTTTCCAAGTTTCAGTCGGTCACAGAAATGAGTATTTTAGAGAAGAGAAGAATGTTTATCGCTTAAGAACATAGGTTATCTTTCAACAATGTTGAAATTTTCCTCTGCTCTTGCACAATGTGATTTATATTTAATGGGTAAATAACAGATTAGAGTAAACAACATGCTTATGAAATAAATTTCTTAATTATTGTCATCAGATCGTAATAAAACTAAAACGACGGACCATAGAATGGAAATAAAAATCACAATATATAGGGGGCAGTGAAAAATTAAATGTAATTTTCGAAAACTGACTTTATAAAAAACTGAAACGATTTCCTGGAAATCTTTCACGAGGAAAATTTCGTCATAAGTTATCCAGTTCATGAACGGATTGAGCAAAGAGTTTGAAAATTTCGGTTGCGCTCATGATACGACCAAATCGAAAGAATATTTTTGTTATTCATCTATTTTCCACACGTTTTCTGAACTCTAAACTCGATTCATTCAAAACGAATAGGTTAATTGTCGATGTTAATATTTTTACAAATGAACTTCAAACTGAAGAGGAAATTTGAAACAGTGTCAAATGCGGTGTTAGAGATCAAGAGGACAGCAGTAATGATACCGACAGCGTTGATTTAGAGGAACAATCCTTCGAAAAACCAAACCTAGAATAGTTACGCCATAAAAAAATTCTTTAAAAAAGTTTTAGTAAAAATATGTACTGATTTTCTTAGTAAATCCACAAGAACAAGCACATTGAAGTATATTTTTTCGATGATTTAACACGCAAGGATATTAGCTACAAAACAACAAGTACATCATTTCTGTATGTTACATAATTTGAGAGTTATTGCTGCTCGAACATGATCACTACGCGAGCAAAAGACACAAGACTGGTCGTCATGAAGGCCACTGCCTGTCTACAGAGCAGAGGCGGCCATTTTGAGCAATTTTTATGATTAATTTGTTTGTTTGATCATTGAAACTCATGGAAAGTACAAAGGGTTATGTTCGAACAGCAATTACTTTCTAAATATGTAACTTACAGAAATTATGTTGGTATCGTTTTGTAGCTAATATCCTTGCGTGTTAGCTTATTGAGAAAAAATTATACTTCAATGTGCTCGTTCTTGTACTATTGCGAATTTACTAAGAAAATCAGTACATTTTTTACTAAAATTAAAAGAATTTTTTTATAACATTTTCAAGTTATGTTTTCATATTGTTCCACTTTAATAAAAAGCGGTAGTATCATATTTTAAAAACATTTTTGTCACATCTGTAGGACCTTTATGTCCAAAGATATCGATATTATAAGGGTCAACTAAAATAAAAAAGTAAATTTAAAAAGGGAGCTTCTCCAAAACTGAGGGGGTAAACTCCCCAATATGGGTGTTTTTGTCGATAAAATTAGTTATATTTGATGCCCTTACATTATCGCTAAGTTATGACCAAACACACTGTATATTTCTTAGACTTGTCTAAGGTATATTTAGAATCAATCTCTTGAGAATTTTGTATAGGACTTGTCCTATACAAAATTTTGAGGTAATAGCCTCATTGCTCCGCCACTGGCTTTCTTTGAATACATATCCACGCAGGCGCAATAGAAATTTTCTAAGTGCTCATGCGCTCATGTTTTAAAATTCCTTTCATATCATTCTGTGTTCGGGATCGGAACCCCCCCCCCCCACCCCACCGCTCTTGGCCTTTTTTTCTATGGTCGTTTTTTACCGGCAGTCCGGTTATTTTTGTGATTTATCTGTGTTCTGTGGGTACCGGCAGGGAAAGATTCTCGGGAATCGGTTTGAATTATTCCATCACCTTACCGCTAATTTCAGATATTTACTTGAATTATTTTGAAGCCGTTGTAATTTTGAAAGTCAAAAATTAGAAACATGTCGAAGGTACAGGACTACAAAATTGGTAAGTTTTATCATATTTAGCACGTGCTGTTATTTTATTTGATTATTTATATTTATATTTATTAAGCGTTAGTATTTTCATTATAAATTTTCAACATTTTCAGCTGATATCGATTTGGCTGACTGGGGAAGAAAAGATATCATTTTATCTGAAAATGAAATGCCTGGTCTTATGGCCCTTCGAAAAAAATATGGATCTGAGAAACCCTTGAAAGGTGCAAGAATAGCAGGATCACTACACATGACGATTCAAACCGCTGTACTTATTGAAACTTTGGTAGATTTGGGTGCTGAGGTGAGAAGATATTTTTCATTCAACCTATTTATTATAGCTGATATATGAGAGGAATCGATATACGTAGACAGTATCCCTCTTGTTGAATTTGTTTCAATCTGTGTTTGTAGAACTTTTGATAATTAATTGAGGTATGTGAAAAGTTTCAAATTACTGAGCTGATTGAATGTGCTGTTTTCATTTTTGGCCTAGTGCCAATATATTTTTCTAGTTTTAATTGGTTTACTGTTTTGTTTGACCTACTGCATATTTTCAGAAGAAAAAACATCACTCAATCAATATAATCTGTGTTGCTATTTCCTATTGAGAATCACCTTTTAGTGTTTTTATTTCATATTTAATACATTCTGTAATAAACCATCAGTATTTATTCTTGTCATTGTAATTGCTTCACGAATATCTTTTGAAAGAAGTTAAAATTTGCATGCACTGAAAAAAAGCAGTCTAGCAACATTCATTCATCTATTATTTGAATAACAATAGCCCTTTTGGAATTTCTGTATTTTTGAATCTTTATGAACTACGGTGTCATGATCTTTAACGTAATACATAATATGTAATTCTCAAATCAGTTGATAACCTATGACCGTAATATTTCGCAATGGGCCATGCAAGAAATTATGAAATCTAAAAATAACACTTTAGGAATATTGATTTGTTTTTTCTTCAATAAAACAAGATAAAAGAAATCACAATATGGCGCAATTTTTGTGCAAGATTTCGAGGTATATTTTGACAGGACCTATTTTAGTTTGATAAATTAACTTCCAAAGATTATATAGTATATACTATAATTATATAGTATATACTATAATTATATGGTATATACTATAATAATAATAATAATATAGATTATATAGTATATACTATAATCTATGTTAACTTCAATATTAAATATCATAGACCTGGAAATGTTATTGTCATTTTGACATCGATAAAAAAGGTGCATCCTTTTTTATCGGATAAAAACTTCTCTTCCTCAATATGTCAATTAAGTCTGTCAGATTTTTGAATTTTGAACATATAGTGCTTTCATTTATAACAGTTGTGTATTTAATAATTGTACTTTCAAATAATCGAATTTTATTGTATTTGTAAAGAGAATTATTGTTGTTGTTCATCCATATATTCTGTCGTTAATTTATCTTGCCAAAAAACACTCGAGTTTTTCTTTTATCAGATAAATTTCTCTTACACTCAAAGTTTTGCCAATCACTAAATTTGCTTGAAAAACTGACATCAGATAAAGTCGCTACACCTTCGGTGTCGCGATTTTATAATGTCAGTTTTTCTCATAAAATTAGTGATTAGCAAAACTGTTTTGTTGCAGAGAGAAATTTATCTGATAAAAAAGCTCTTGTGTTTTTACTGTTGATAAATTAACTTCAATATTAAATATCATAGACCTGGAAATATTATTGTCACTTTGAAATCGATAAAAAAGGTGCTGAGTTTTTGCATTTATATATTTAGTATCAATTTCAAGTCCTATACAAAATTTTGAAGTAATAGCTTCATTACTTCACCAATGAACGAGCGCTCAAAAGCACTTGTTCTTAAATTTTTTTCATTGAGAAATAAAGGTGAATGTAGAAGTACCATTCATTTCATTGTTTTTTTTTGTTTGTAATACCTCATACAATTTTTGTTTTTCAAGGAAGGTAGAATTCCTCGATCATTAAACCAAATATTGCCTCAATATTCACTCCTTAAAAAACCTTGTCAAAATATTCATTAGTCAGACAGTTATTAAGTATAAAACGAACAAAAAATTAGTCTTCAAATTTCATTTGTACATTTTTTCTCTTAGGTACGATGGTCTAGTTCAAACATATTCAGTACCCAAGATCACGCTGCTGCTGCTCTGGTAAAAAAAGGTTTGGCCATTTTTGCTTGGAAAGGCGAGACTGAGGAAGAATACAAATGGTGTCTTGAACAGACGATTAAATTTCCTGGAGGCAAAAGCTTCAACATGATCTTAGACGATGGAGGTGATCTCAGTGCTTTGATACACGACAAATACCCAGAGTTGTTAGAGGAATGCAGGGGAATTACAGAAGAAACAACACAACTGGAGTTCATAACTTGTATAAAATGTTGAAAGAAAAGAAACTGAAGTTCCTGCTTTTAACGTCAATGACTCTGTTACAAAGGTAAGCATCAATGTTTGCCTCACTGAACGACATTAATCTTGAATCAGGAGTTCAATAAATATAGGGTTAGTCAGTTGGTCTCATGTAACACTAGCTTGTCACTTGTCATCTTTTCAATAAAAGCAAAAGTTTTTACTGACAGAGTTTTGGAGGTTAAATGGTAGCACAAAACACATATAGCAAAGATTATAGAGTTACTACAGTCCGTTGACGAAAGTTTTTGTTTATTTATCTAAAGGTGGCAGTATTAGCTATCATAACAAAAAATAAAGTCAACGTTGCCGAATGTACCCGGCCTCGTCCAATGAGATTGCGAGTTATCAGATAACTTTATGCAATATTGACAACATTGCTTATCAATCTGACAAGAAAATAAACAACATAACATAAAATTTCAATATATAGTCCGTTCACGAAAGGTTGAGCGCATAGTAGGCGTAGTCGTAGGCATAGTTTGCTGTCATAACTTAAAATAAAGTCAACGTTGCCGGATCTACCCGGCCTCGTCCGACGAGCTTCCGAGTTATTAGAGAACTCAATGTTATATTGACAACATTGCGTATCAATCTGACAAGAAAATAAACAACATATAGTCCGTTCACGAAAGTTTGAGCGCATAGTAGGGGTTTGTTTATTTATCTGAAGTTGGCAGTATTTCTGTCTTAACGTTGAATAAAGTCAACGTTGCCAAATGTAGCCGGCCTCGTCCGACGGGCTTGTGAGTTATCAGAGAACTCTATGCAATATTGACAACATTGCGTATGAATCTGACAAGAAAATAAACTACATGGCCTTATAATTTTAATATACACAGTGGAATATGCCAAATTTCCATGGCCAACCGACGGCTCAACCTTTCATGAACGGACTATAACCTAAAATTTCAATATACACAATGGAATATGCCAAATTGTTATGGCCAATCGATGGCTCAACCTTTCGTGAACGGACTATATATATTATATTATATAAATATTATATATGTATTATTTTTGACTTGTCCTATACATAAATGTTATATCTCAAAGGATTAATAAATATCTATCTATCTATACACAGTGGAATATGCCAAATTTCCATGGCCAACCGATGGCTCAATCTTTTGTGAACGGACTATATATTATAATCTTTGACATAGATTTTAACGCTGCCCGTTATTCACTCAATGAATGATAGTTTGAGATGGAGAGTGGTGTTTTTTTATTAATTCTTTCGTCCGCAACACCAAAAATGTTCAAAAACTTCCCCACAATCCTCATAACTAATAATTAAACAATACAAAACACAATAATGAAGTGTCATATAACAGACGAATGGTCGTTGGTCATCAAACTCGCCAAAATAGGGCAGCGATCTGTCATAATCAGATTTTCAATATGGCTGCTGGAAGCTAAGAGTAAATAAACGAATTTCATTCATGGATTTGGAATTGATTTGTTGTTCTATTATTTGTATTTTTACTAATTTCGATTTGTATGTCATTGTTTTTTTACTTGGTGCGTGATAAATTGGGGAAACAGCAGGTCGTCAAATTTCTTAAGTGATTATTTACATTAATCCCCAGCCGCCATCTTGTAAAAACAAAAAAGTTCAGCAGTTGCATAATGCTTGATCAAAAAACCCTGCCTATTTTCAATACAGAACATAAATGAAGGGGTTTTGAAGATATGTATATAATGTTGTTTGACTGACAAAAATTTAATTATGTTTTAACATTTAACAAAAAAAATGCAATTGGTTTTACTATCATGTCTACTTTTCAGAGTAAGTTTGATAACTTATATGGTTGCCGTGAATCTCTCATAGATGGCATCAAGAGAGCCACAGATGTCATGGTAGCTGGAAAAGTAGCTGTAGTTGCAGGATATGGTGATGTTGGTAAAGGATGTGCTCAGTCTTTGAGAGCCTTGGGTGCCAGAGTTATCGTAACTGAGATTGACCCCATATGTGCTTTGCAAGCAGCTATGGAAGGGTATGAAGTCACTACAATGGATGAAGCTAGCAAAGAAGGACAGGTACTTTTTTTATTTATTGTGTATAATCTTCATGCTAGTAACTATTCGAGAATTGCTCTGAATTAGTCCTTCTTTCTTTTCAGATATTTGTAACAACTACCGGAAACAAAGACATCATCACCGGTGCCCATATGTTGAACATGAAAGAAGACAGCATAGTATGTAACATAGGTCATTTTGACATCGAAGTTGATGTAAAATGGTTAGAGAAAAACTCAGTTGAAAAAGTAAACATCAAACCACAAGTAGATAGATACACATTGAAAAACGGAAAACACATTATTTCTTTGTGTGAAGGAAGGTTAGTCAACTTGGGGTGTGCCACTGGACATGCTTCATTTGTTATGTCCAATTCTTTCACCAATCAGGTGTTAGCTCAGATTGAGTTGTGGACAAAGCCAGGGCAATACAAAGTAGGTGTTTACTGCTTGCCTAAAGCTCTAGATGAAGAAGTTGCGAGATTACATTTGGACCATTTGGGTGTTAAACTGACCAAACTTACTCCAGAACAAGCTGATTATATGAGGGTTCCTGTCGAAGGACCTTACAAACCCGATCATTATAGATACTGAGTTTCTAAGAATAAACTATTTGTATATTTTTTCGAATAAAAGGCAGACATATACAACTCAATTTCCGTTTTATTCCCCCTTTTTCTTTCTGAAATTGAACATTTTGGCCTCCTTTTTCTACTTGAACTTTTAGTCTCAAAATCTTTCAAGTGACTTTCTTATGATAATTTTTATTGGATACATTATACCAAAATAAACTACACTCCAGTTGATTCCAACTGTATTGTTTGAAAAATTTGAACGAAAAGATCTTTCAATCTTTGAAAATGTCAGTATTTATATTTCAACACTTTTGTTTATAATCTGGTCTCAGATCAATGAAGAATAAAGATGGGAAGATGCCTAGGCATAGAGTTAACTGTCTGCAATGGGTAGAACACCACTGGCTCTCAGCATAATTTATTGTGAAACATACTTTTTTCGGACGAGTCATGAGTTGGTTTACAAAGAGATAGTCGACAAGAAAGGGACCAGACACACCAGAGCAAAACACAATTTCGCTTGTGGAGTGGTGCTCTTTCATAAAGAAGTTCACACAATCTAAGAAAAAATTAATTTAAAGGTTTCCTTGGCTAGAAATATAGCTCTCAAATTGACAGGAATTAGGACTCGGTGGGTTTTTTTTTACTTCAATCCACCAAGTCCTAATTCCTGCCAATTGATTTAAGAGCTATACTGCGAAAACAATTTGTTGTCAAAAAAAAAATGCAAATGTTGGGTTTACTCTGATTTCATAATTTTTTGCCCACAAGTACACAATTTTGAGCATGTTTGTGTTGGACACAACAAAAGTTTTTATTTTCGTGATTTGCCTAAAACATTTAAGGCACAATACAACACAAATGTAGCACTGAAAAAAAAGAGGGACACAACTATCATAAACCTAGCACAATAAATATATTTTCGAAAATCCAAAAGTGCTGGGCCAACTACATACAAAGTGATCCTCGAATTCTCTTAACCTTAGGCGATGTAACTACAGCTTGCCATAGTTACATACTTGACAGTTAATACACGTATGTTCTGTCAAATCACCACATATATAGTATTTGTTTTGAAGAGTTTCGTACTCCTGAGCTGTGCTAGTGCGCAACCAATGACAAGCCGTATTTCGAGCTTTTGAGTTACTCAGGAGCACGAAACCCTTCAAAACGAATAGGCTAATAGTTAAGTGAGTTGACAGAAAATGTGTATTAACTGTCAAGTATGGTAAGCTGTGCAATAGTTACATCGCCAAAATTCGCCTAAAGCTTGATTCACTTGTGTCAAATACTGCATAAGAAATGCTTTATGTGTCTTTTCCTTCTAATGCTTATGAGAACCAGGTTCTATAGTTTTCAACATGAAATTATTTTTATGTTCAGATTTTCATTGACTTATTAACTATTTTCTGCAACATTTTTGGTTTTCATAGAAGTATTCAGGAAAGGGGTTTGTTTCATTTTCAAGTAAAAAAGAGTGAAAAAATCATCAATTTATTTATCACAATTCAACATGAATCAATCATGTACAGTCATGGCATTGTATAACACTGTTAAGTCTATAAAAAATACAATGTGTATACCCAAACATATACATACAAAAACATATGTATATTCATTTAATCCTTCATTTGATAACTACAAATATATCAAAGGCAGTAAAAATAACATATTTCTATAAATATGTTAGCTTTAGTATTTCCAGGTAAAGTAAATCAATATTACCTGTTCAACTCAAAGTGAGACACTACCATAACTACAAAACAAAAATTATAAATAAATATAAAATCCTTGACCAGGTAAGGAACAATGGATATCTTACGAGTAGAAATATATTTATTTGGCATTTCCTTGAAAAGACAATTGGAAAAGCCACTCAGTCATATAAATAACTACAAAATGACTAATACTGAACAACAATCAATCCGTCAGTAAATTGAAAAAATTTGCGATATCAAAAATTTTTCAAGTGACTAAGAAACTATAATGATCTGATATTCATTATCCCCCAAAATTGATATTGAAGGCTCAAATGTAATAACAAATTGAAAGAAATGAATTATCACTGCAAAGAAAAACGGATTTTCTTCAATTATGCAATCTTAATGAACAACTGATCACATATAGAATTCGAAATACACAAAAAGATGAAACTGATAATTCGATGATTATTGCTAGAATTTTGTTTTAAATTAACTGGATACCAAATTCGAGACAAGAAATTTGAATTTCGATTCAAGAAATTTTTGGTTCCAAATTTTTTCGCGGACTGATGAGGTTGACCACTTCAGGAGTAACATCATTTCTAATTGAGCAATGGTCAACAAATAACACTTGAAGTACTAATCGAAACTTAACACTTTATAAAACCTAAATTTGTCAAAAAATTAATTTTTCCGATTTTTTGTAATGGATTCAATTTTCGTTGCTTTTCACCCCAGCAGATTTCAGCAATTGCTTTAATCTCAATATTTCCTCATCTTTCTCTGCTAGTTTGTTTTTTCAATTCCTTGATTTCAGAGTCTGTCGATGTAGAATCCTGCGATATCTCAGCTAGTAACTCATAAGCACTTGGACGATCTTTGGTTGCTTATTTACCAGCCGGGTTATAATGCTTGCAAACTGCGGGTGTTGCATTACAATACGAGGTGGCAAGTATCCCGTTTTCTTCAATTCTTCTATATATTTATTTCTTTCCATGTCTGTGGTGAAAGTTTCAACAAGCTCAAAAAGAACAATTCCCAGAGAATACATGTCACTCTGAAAAAAAAAAAAACAAAATAGTCAGTACTTTTGTATGTCCGAAGATCTATTTGAATAGAGTGCGCGTTAAAATTAAACAGGGTGTTTGCTAAACATGCGACAAAAATTCAGGGGATTGTTCCTTGGACTATTCTAAGAATATTTTGTCCTTTGATGATTTTAGAAAAACCTCTTTGTTTCGAAGATACAAGGGAAACAAAATTTTAGATAATAACATTTTATTATGAAAAATTACATGAAAATTTAACTTAACCTACAAAAACTGTTGAAAATGACCACATCTAGCCAAAAAAACGAATTCAAATGAAAACCGTGTTTAATCAGTATTCCTTTACCATCTGAACTTATCAATTTTAAGTCAAAAAACTGGCCGTTTTTAGTAATTGGAATGTTGTTAAACAAATTTAAAAATAAATTGTACCTACTTAGTAAACACAGTGCGGTACGCATTTTTATTTAAACTATTATTAATTTTAAAAATATGAAAAATGTTGTTCGCCCTGTATCTTCGAAACAAAGAGGTTTTTCAAAAATCATCAAAGGACAAAACATGCTTAAAATAGTCCAAGGAACAACCCCCTGAATTTTTGCCGCATGTTTAGGAAACACCCTGTATAATCAGTCATTCCTTATTATAAATTTATATCTTTCAGAAAAAATAGGTTAAAATAAAAATATACCTTGGGGTTACACATGCCGTCAAGTTGTTCAGGTGCAGCATATAACTTGGTGCCGAAGGCCAAACTGTGACGACCATTCTGCAATGGACAAGCAAGTCCAAAATCCCCAAGCTGAACCAGCAATTTTCCGTTGTCTGTTTGAAGGAATATATTACTCGGCTTGATGTCATGGTGTACTATCCCTTTTGAGTGAATGTATTGTAGACCTATGAACATGCAACTCATTAGTTAATTAATAATCTCCAGAGTTATGGTGATATTAAATTTTGACATACAGGGTTTTTATAATATACATGGTGCCTCAAATTAGGGATCTGCATCCATTTCATGGCATAAAGTTCTTATGAACTAGGGTCTCTGACGTATTGTTTCTGAGTTGTGTGTGTTGAATTTGAAAAAAAAATGGTTTTTCGGAAATATTTTTGACATCCCTCACGATTTTTGTTTGTTTCTCGTCCTGCTCATATTTTATAAAACACCCTATACAGGGTGTCCCAAAAATACACGCGAAAGTGACACTGGAGATAGATTGGCATTAGATCTATCAGATAGCATCAACATGACCTCAGTAAAAGTCCGCTGGTTTTCGAGATATCACCACTTTTGCAAACAAAAAATAAAAGAGAAAGTGAGATAAAAGAGAAAGAAGAGCAAAAATAATGGTTGTTTGAAACGGTAGCAAGGAGAGAATATCAAGCAACATGTAATTTGGCAACAGGTGATACTTGTGCATTTTTCCTAATTTTTAATTATTTCGGCTTAAACACATCTCTCGCGACAAAATTATAATTTCTAAGGTTTTGACTTAAAAAAATTGGTAGTGTTGTATCATTTTGAAAAGTGCAGGAAATGGACCAGTTTTTACGATTATTTGTCAATTCAGTCTGATATAATTTTTTTTCACATCAGTCAGTCAAACTTAAGTTAACGTTTTAACTTCGTCATAAAATACAAAGTTAGACATTTTTTGAAGGATTTTGTTCTAGTTCTCGGTGAAGTTATTACTTCATTGTTTAAAGCAACTATTGAGGATAGCCTAGGTAAAAAAAACATGAGTTTGAAGACCGAAAATTGGAGATTTTTAAAAAATACACAAAAGTGGTGATATCTCGAAAACCAGCGGACTTTTACTGAGGTCATGTTGATGCTATCTGAAAGACCTAATGCCAATCTATCTCCAGTGTCATTTTCGCGTGGTATTTTTGGGACACCCTGTATAAAACTAATAAAATTCGAGAAAGCTCAGAGCACTTGCTTTCGAGCGCTCCTTCATAGGTGAAGCAATAATGCTATTACCATAAATTTTGTATAGGACTTAAGATCCATGCCGATTATATTAATGCAAAAGCTCAACACGATCAGAATTATATTCTGGAAATTATTCAAAAAAATTTAAGGAAAGCCCTGAGCAGGAGCTTTCTTTCGAGGGCTTGTTCTTTGGTGGAGCAATAAGACTATTACCTCAAAATTTTACATGGGATTTGAGATTGATACCAAATATGTAAATGCGATTCTCTTGTAATTCAGTCTTCTTTCACAAAATGAATTTCACTCGAATCAGATATCCTGTTATGGAAATATGAAGATCCTGCTTGTCAATATTCCAATTAAATTTTCTATGGTTCTGTTAACACTATAGACACAAAATTTTGCATGAACATGCAGTATATCAATCTACATACACAAAATAAATTTCACTTTAATCAGATATCTTGTTATGGAAATATAAAAATTGAATTTTCTATCGTTTTAACACTATGATCACAAAACTTTGCATGAGGCTATTTCATTTTTATTGGTTCAGTTTTGTCTAAGATATTGAGTAACAAAAATTTTGAATGATTTAAGTGGTTAACGAACTTAACTGCGGCATTTGGGAACCGAACTCACCCTGCATATATCAAGTCTGTAGGACAATCCCTTAGAAAATTATCGTGCTTACGGCAAGATGGCCCCACAGACAGAATTGAATTTGACCACAGATTTGTCATCAGGGAGTTGAACCCTATCGTTAGAGACCATTTTTGGCGCAACATTAGAAATTTACAGACATTTGGGCAAAACGATACAGCACTTGTTTAAGTAGAAAGAGCACTAAAAAAGTGAATGAACAATAATACAGTAGACTCGATAATCCGGAGAACGATAATCTGGATATTTACTAGTCCAGATTGCCGTCAAGATTGTATTATGTCCTTATAATCCGGATTGCAAGACAAAATAATCCGAATTTCCGATCGTTGCATACGTGGTTTACGGTTCTAACTTGTCGTAACTCAATTTCTATGACGACGATTGGGCGTTCTTTCGGTATATAATAGTGCACAATGGTATAAGACAAAAAAAGTCAGACAAGAATAATTAATTAGTGAAATGGAATATTTCTACCTCCAAACCATACAGCTTTGATACAGCATATGGATCATAATGATATTAAATTAACAAAACTGAAATACCGAAAAGGCCTTTTAGCACATATTTTTTCGATCCTCGAAGACGGGGATAATGTTAGCAAATGCATTTAGAGCATAGATCAATTCGATGCAGTCTGTTCATTCCATAACTCATCGCAATTACTGATATTCAGCTTCTGAAAGATATACAGGAGAAAGCTATTGTTCAGCATTCTTTTTCCCTTACAGTAGAAAACGTAAAATATCTAATTATTCCAAATAATATATTTGTTTTATGGTTTCGATAATAAAGCCTATATTTATTTCAACCGTTTTTTTAAATTGCATCTTTACTAAATTGTAAGACGCGGTATTCCGGGTTCCTCATTAATCCGGATCATCCCTTGCATTAATTGATTCGGATTATCGAGTCTCTACTGTATTTAGAAAACTCACCTTCCAACAGTTGCTTCAAAATTTCCCTAACAGCAGAATCCTGGACAATCTTGACTGGAACAAGAGCTTTTATTGGATCAATAGTTTTTTTTGGACTATTCCTCTGTGACAACCATTGCTTCAATGTGGATTGACACAATGCCATCTGGATATATAAAGTGGCCCATTTTTCATGCAATTTTTGTTGTAACCTAATTTCGTTAATCTCCTTCTGATCCAATGGTAATAAAGCTTTGCCTCCTTCTGAAACGCTACTTCTTTTAATCCTACGCGATTTGGATTTCTTTTCAAAAAAGGTAGAACTGTTATTGCAGGTTTCAATATTGTTGATGCTGTGTTCGAACACAACTTCAAAGTCTGAACTGTCTTCACTTTTTTTATTTGAAAATGAAGTTGTTATTTCATTGTTATAAACATATTCCTGACTTAAATGACGCTCATTGTGATATTTTTGATTGGTGATTTCTGAAGAAAGGAATTCATCATCAGAATCATATTCTGTCAATGTGCTGTCATTTTGAGTTGAACCCATGTCAAGCCAGGCTGCTTTGTACTGGACTATGTTAGGATGATTCACACTAGCAAAAGTCTTCACTTCAGATAGGTAGTTCTTCACATGCTCTAAACCCTCTGAACGAATGGGAATCTTCTTGACTGCGTATTCTGTCCCATCCAACTTGTGCCTAACTCTGTAAACCTATAACAATTTAATTTTTTTAATTCTTGCCATTAATTCATAACTAAAAACATAATTTATTATTCTAATAGAAATATTAAATTTTGTTCGAACTTTAAATTATCGTCACTCTTAAATAGTCTTGGTTTAAAATTCTTTTTTTACTACTTACCTGACCAAAACCACCTCCAGCTATGAATTCCAATTCCTCAAATTCACGATGATAATGGGAAGTTGCAAAATTCTCATCTGTCCAAACAGAATGAAGGGCTAAAGGTTTCTGCCTTCCTTTAGATGACAAAAGATGAAATAGAACATATTGATACTGAGACAGAATGCCTTCAAACTCTTTCATCTGATAACTTTCGTCAATCATATTCATTTCATACAACTTATCACAAATAACTTTGTACTTCAGATCAGCTTGATTTCCATCATTTTCATAAACTGCGACTAAATTCTTGACCAATGAAGCAATAAAGATACTGATATGAGTTGAAAGGTTGGGATTTCTATTTGCTACACAAAGGGATGCGTTTGTAGGGTCTGAAGAATAGTCCGATGTCTTTTTTTTGAGTTCTTTCTTCGACGTTCCACAACTGAATTCTTTTTCCATGTAGAATTTTTTTCCATCTTCTTCTGAATCTGTCATATCCGATTTTGCCATAAATAAAAATAATGTTTTTGAAGGAACAGTTAAGGAATATTCTAGAAAATTCAAGTTAAGCAGTAATTCCTAGTTGTGTCCTCTGAATTCAACAAACAGTGAAATGCGCCTTGAAAATTTTCCTAAATGTTATCTAAAATTTAACAAGTTTCAACAAGATTAGACAAGTTCAGTAGACAAATTCTCGTTCTCGTAGACTTCGCACACCACTTCTTCTAACCACAAACTGATGAAAACTGACAGTGACAGCGATTTCAATTTGTTGTGAAATAATTTGAGCTAGAGAACTACTATCTTTTAAACTAATGATTATTTTACCTACGTAATTATTGACATTCACAAAGCCCTATTCAATTATCCTCGGATTGTTTAAATTCACAAAATGTTAGTCTACCGAGAGCTATTAAATATATTTTATATTGTTATTAGCTGAATTGAAACATAAATAAAAAAATAAATTCCATTAGATCATTTAATGGGTAGGCGAAAGTTGCATCTGTCGTGCTGCTTGTCAACTTGTCAAGTCACTTGTCAGTTGTCAGTGCAGTGGTAAAGTAGTCAGTAAAGTGATAAACATTTGTCCTAATCTCTACAAATATTTATTAATTTATTTCCTTGGAGCAATAATTTCTGTTTAAATATGCCTCCTTTCGAAGATACAAGAGATCAGGTGACAAAACCGGTGGCGACAGAACCTCCAAAAAAAAATATATGGTATTGTTCTGAAAAATACTTATTTTATTTGATTATTTGGAATAATTATATTTGGTCTGAGCAGATAATATACATTATTTTTCAGGTCTCAAATTTTGAGTGATGTGCAGAATCACGGAAATCAGAAATTACCTTCATTCAAACAGATTTGGTCTTAGGAGATAATGAATCCGGGAAAACAACAATGGTTGCAAAACTTCAAGGTGTTGAGGACCCCAAAAAAGGATCAGGACTTGAATATGCCTACATTGATGTTCGTGATGAATATAGAGATGGTATTTAAAAACCTTGAGTTGTAATGTTGCAATCTATTTATTCCTTTTTAAGATCACACACGTTTGAGTGTTTGGGTATTGGATGGAGATCCAGGTCATTCCAATTTATTGAAATTTGCTCTGAATAAAGATACTTTGCGGACACTCTGATTATATTGACTGTAACAATGACAGCTCCTTGGGGCATACTAGACCAGTTACAGCATTGGGCATCAGTATTAGCTGACCACTTAGATAAGTTAGAATTAGATGTAGATTTGAGGCAGTCTAAAAGGTTTGTGTTATATAGTCATTCCAAGGTAATCCTGTCGAATCCACAAATGACTTTGGGTGGTATTTAAACGCCATATTGCGCATGCGGAAATAGAGTCATTTGTGCGTTAATGTTGCCAGATTGTGCAGCTGAAATTTATTGTAATCAATCGCTAATTGAAAATTAATTCTTGAAATTGGTTATCATTTTTTATATAGGAGAATTAAAAACTGGAATCATATGTTGGTGAATAGACATACAGTAGAGACTCGATAATCCGGATCAATTAACCTTCCAGCGAGCGCGCAGTCGTAAAATTTACGACAAATGCGCCTTATCGCTTCCCCCACTTTTACCACTCAATTATAAGCATCGAGCTCCAAGCTATGTGACGCTTAGTAATTCTCTTAACTACAGACGTGCCAGGTGTGCTTAGAAGTCTTTGTTATTCATTGACTTTTGGGAATTTCCGTTGAGTGTAAATTTTACGACACGCGCCTTAAGGTGTAAGTATAAACTACTCTATTCAATACTTTCTCATTTATATAGTTTCTTATGTATTTTTTGTTTTAGACGTGTTCCATTATGTCCCGTAGGCCGTTTACACAACAGGAGCTAGAAAAAATTGCTCAAGATTTATTCGAAGAGTCAGAGCAAGATGATGAGACTTACTTTTCCTCGAGTGACAGCGAGTTTTCGGTGGGAGAAATCGAGCAACAAGCTGATGAAAGTGCTACCGAACAAGAAAACACTTCAGAAGAATCTGAAGGAGAGAAGGAAACAATGGAAGAATTTTTCATTGGAAAGAATAAATCTATACAATGGCGAAAGACAACATATCGTGTTTCTAAAAAAACTAAGGGGATAAACGTGGTCAAAGTACCCACTGGCTTGACTCAAAAAGCTCTTGGTATTGAAAATGAACTAAGTGCGTTCTTTCAAATTATCGATATATCTATGATTCTGAGGTACACAAATATGTATATCGATCAGCTGAGAATTGACCGTCAATATTCTAGAGATCGGGACTGTAAAAACATTGGTTGGTTTTTTGTTCAAGAAAGTCAAATAAATTTTTTTAAAATTAGTGTCATATATCATTTTTCATAACCTTATAGCAATTCCCTGATATTTACATATAGAAAACACCATTTACATGAAAAAAACTCGATACGTAAAATTTACGACGAGCGCCCGCTCAAGAAAAATTACAAAGCGCGCCCGCTGGAAGGTTAATGCAAGGGATGATCCGGATTAATGATGAATCCGAATACCGCGTCTTACAATTTAGTAAAGATGCAATTTAAAAAAACGGTTGAAATAAATATAGGCTTTATTATCAAAACCATAAGACAAATATATTATTTGGAATAATTAGATATTTTACGTTTTCTACTGTAAGGGAAAAAGAATGCTGAACAATAGCTTTCTCCTGTATATCTTTCAGAAGCTGAATATCAGTAATTGCCATGAGTTATGGAATAAACAGACTGCATCGAATTGATCTATGCTCTAAATGCATTTGCTAACATTATCCCTGTCTTTGAGGACCGAAAAAATATGTGCTAAAAGGCTTTTCAGTATTTAAGTTTTGTTAATTTAATATCATTATGATCCATATGCTGTATCAAAGCTGTATGGTTTGGAGGTAGAAACATTTCATTCCATTTCACTAGTTAATTATTCTTGTCTGACTTTTTTTGTCTTATACCATTGTGCACTATTATATACCAAAAGAACGCCCGATCGTCGTCATAGAAATTGAGTACGACAAGTTAGAACCGTAAACCACGTATGCAACGATTGGAAATTCGGATTAGTGAGTCTTGCAATCCAGATTATAAGGACATTATACAATCTTGACGTCAATCCGGACTAATAAATATCCGGATTATCGAGTCTCTACTGTATTAGATTTCAGTTTCCTAACATTTTTCAATCTAGATCTGAAACAACAACGACACATTTTCTTATAGAATTACAATAGTAAAAGGTCATAATTTGAATGAAAAAAAACTTATGAATTTTAATTCTGGTATAATAATTTTATTACAATTTTATAATTGCTCAGTTTCGAAAACCTCTTAAAGGAAAGAACTATTTCACTCAAGCGCCCTATGTTACAGAAAAATATTCATAATCATATTTCCGTTTCAGGAAGAATATAATTTATCATCTGCCTATTAGACACAAACTGTGAAAAGTATCAAACGTTGACCAATTAAATTATTTTTACGACATTCGTTAAATACCTGATGTGTCGTAACGCGCGCTCAGATTTCAAGGTCATTTGTTGATTCGACAGGATTACCCATTCCCATATTAACTACAAATAATGAGAGTGTTTATTATAATTCAGGCAACAGCTTGTGAAGTTATGGAAAGAATACATTGAGCCAGGTGATGAATTGGATCCTACGTCTCCAATGAAGAGAAGTTCTAGAAATTTTGGCGATGAAGATGATGCTGAGGATGGTCAACTTCCAGAAGCTACTTTGACCAACAACTTGGGCTTAGATATTGTTGTTGTGGTTACTAAGGTATACTTCTTGTTTGTTTTCAGTACAAGTTGAAGATTGAAAACTTGTTTTTTTTAGACCGATTATATGCAAACTTTAGAGAAGGAGCATGACTATAGGGATGAACACTTAGACTTTATGCAATCCTGGATCCGAAGGTTCTGTCTTCAGTATGGAGCAGCTCTATTTTATACGAGTGCAAAGGAAGATAAAATTGTGACCTTCTATACAAGTATCTCACACATCGTATTTATGGATTTCCTTTTAGAACTCCTGCTTTGGTTGTTGAAAAGGACGCTGTTTTCATGTAAGAACACTTGGAATTTCAAGCAAAACCTTTAGAATTCAATTTTGCAAAATTAAAAAAAATTTTTCAACATATATGAAATATTTTTTAAATTGACTTATTGTTCAATGTTGACTTATTTCAAGAGTTAATATTAACCCTATGTTTAATAATACCTCACATTCATTTAAATTGTGATTTGATGACATTTAAAAAGTTTGGTGTATCTTGAAGATGAGTTCATTAATAAGGGGTAATTGAGAAAACGGATCAAAAGTGCCTGTGAAACTATTTATGTTCGAACAGAAGTAATAACTATTTTTTCATTCAATATGACATCAAGCAATATTTGGTGCACACTAAACAAAACAAATGGTGATTTCAAACAATTTCTTTGAACAATTTGTAAAAATTTCATTGATGAGTTTTTGATGTTTCTCATTTTTTCTTATGTCTTCTAAAAGACCATTTTTTCTGTCAAAATTTCAAAGTAATATTTTCTCCTGAGGGAAAATTTTGACGAAATAACCCCATTTGCCGTATTTTTTTTTCACTGATTAAACATCAAACAGGGATATTTATTTGCTGGAGAAGAGAACCATATCAAATGAGCTACATCTGTTATTTTCGTATCAAACAAAAGAGATGCAAAATGAACCAGAGTCGTATAAGGACGTAGCACACGATTTTTGGGGAAAATATCTCTTTCGGCAAGTTTTACTGCTGCCAAAGAAAAACCCAGCTTGAAAACATTCTGTTTTATTCTGAACCCTCCCGGATTCAGATGAAACATAAAACAATAAGATGACAAGTTCCCACCATTTTTTTCCTAGCGGCTTTCCCTACGGAGATACGGCCAACGGCCCCTCCAATGACGTCACTTGAAATCCATTTTACTGGAATAAATTTTAAACTACTTATAAATCAGCGTCTTTAGGTTACCTGGAGTGAACTAGGTTGTACATTTTGATGCTTACATTTTAAACACCCTGTATGATAAAAAGTTAGAGAAAACAAATTTGGATACCTTGAACATCAAGGTGAAGAAAAGGTTCTCTTGTTCATTGTCCATAAAACGAACCATTTTCGAAAAAAATTAATTTTTATGTTGAAAAACTTGATTAATCTATTGAATCGATTGTTACCATGCGTCAAAAAATTGACCATGTTTTTCAAAATAAACGTTGATTTTTCTCTAAAATGATCCATTTTACCGACAATGAACAAGGTACCTTTTCTTCAACTTAATGTTCAAGGTATCCAATTATGTTTTTGCGAACTCCTTATCATACAGGGTGTTAAGAATGCAATCATAAAAATGTACAACCACTGATAAACTAAACAAGCTATACTTTGAATTTTAAGGCAGTATTTTAAGAGGTTCTTACCACTGTTTATCATATCAAATTCTCCTTGAATTATAATAAGTAGTTTAAAATTTATTCTTTTAGAATGGATTTCCAGTGGCGTCATGAAGGAGGCCGTATCTCTTTAGCAGGGCCGCAAGTAAAAAAATGCTGGGAACTTGTCATCTTATTTTTTATGTTTAGTCTGAATCCGATAGATTTCCCACATTTCCCGAATGTCCTGTATAAGAAGTCTCTAATATATTTAACGTTCTTTCCACAGCCCTGCAGGTTGGGATAACATGAAGAAAATTAGTATTTTGTATGAAAATATGCATAGCTGCAAACCTGATGATTATTATAGGGATATTGTAGTCCAACCTATAGCAAGAAAGGTAAGGCTAGCAGAAGATGTGTTCATACATTTTAATTTTCATCATTACTTACCTATACAGGGTATTATATTTCAGAGGAGCCACCATGTATACAGATGTGGAAGAACCGGATGGAAACACTGGAACTCCTGTGTTAAATTCAAGCAAGCTTGGAGTCCAGTGGAACAGTGGAAGAATCGAAACCTCAGAGCGATGCGATATTGAATAAGCGGCTGGTCTGTTGGAATGGCATTCCGAAAGCTCTGATAAGGGTAATATCGGAGCATTGGTTACAGCAAACGCTGGTATTTCGGTGGTAGTCGCAAGACGCGACGTTGCCGACCGTAGCGTTTGCTGTAACCAATGCTCCGATCTTACCCTTATCAGAGTTTTCAGAATGCCATTCCAACAGACCAGTCTCTTATTCAATATCGCATCGCTCTGAGGTTTCGATTCTTCCACTGTTCCACTGGACTCCGAGCCTGCTTGAATTTAACACAGGAACTCCCGTGTTTCCATCCGATTCTTCCACATCTGTATATGGCTTTACTGAAGTTTTTTTTGTTGAGTTTGATTAAAATTCTTTTCCCTTTAGACCATCAGCCGAGAAACAGAAATTTTAGCAGAAGATGAACAAGCATTTTTAGTGAGAATGCAGCAAATTCTCTTAGCAGGAGGAGGTCCCCCATTAGGAAGGACAGGAGACTCTTTGAGATCTTCCCCATTAGTGAAAGGAACGGTAAGATCAAGTTCTGGTGTTTTGCCACCGAGAAAGGTAAATTTTTTTTTTCAAAAAATTGTCTATATGTGGATGTCCTGACGCTAAGTGAATAAATGCATGGGTAAGGTTATATGTTTATTTTCATGTGGGTCTATTACAATTATTTTAATTATGTGTTGCTGAAGCTTTTTGTTCTCATGTTATTCTGCTATCCTGCATACATTTTCGAGGTCGAAATTGTTGCAAAATCATATGATATTTTTAATTGTTAAATTTTAGGTCTTATTTCTCCAAAAAATTAATGCAATAATCATTTGGATGAAAACTGTAAATTGTTCTAACTGTTTTTGAAAGCTTCACATTCTTATTTGCAATCCTCAACCTTCAGAATTGTTGAAAATTTTATGCAATTTCATTATTGCTAAGTCTGAATATTCTGCTTTTTGTGCTCGGCGTGTACTTCTTGCTCTCAATTGAAGAAGAGAGCGTAATAAAAGACCAGTTGAGCGCAGGAAGTGCACGCCGAGCAGAATATTCAGACTAAGCAAATATACAGATTTGGAAATTCACATCGAAAACATACGATATACAATGCATTAGACAGAGAATTCTTCCCTCCAGTTGCACAGATGAATAGGCGAGATAATCAAGTGTGATAACTGAATGAATTCAACTGTCTTATTGCAATGATCTAGTCTTGTCTCTCTCTTATCGCAGTATGGTAGGGAACCTGCACTGCACTTATAAAATTTTTAATTTGTCAGGCTGTCCGTAATACTTGATTCAAGTATTTACTGTTGCCTACCATACTAAAGAATTACGCTCCTCTAAACTATAAGAGAGAGACAAGACTAGAATATTGGAGTAAGACAAAGGAATTCAGTGTGTTACAGCACGTGATTGTCTCGACTATTCATCTGTGCAACTGTAGGGAAGAATTCTCTGTCTGATGCATTGTATATCGTATATTTCAGATGTGAATTTCCAAACCTGTATGCGCAGTGCTTCAGGATACTATAGCTTGTCCAAAAATATGAATAAAATATTGTTTTTTTCTCAGGTATTAATTGGTGGATAGTTTGAAGGGTTAGTGGGTGTTTTGCCCCCAAGTTCCACTCTAATGGAAAAAGTTTGTAAGGTTTTTGATACGCATTTATGAACCGCCAATGTTCTCTACACAAATAAGGTACTCCTGGACATAAGCTCTAAAGTCAGTCGTTTTCGAGAAAAATCTTTTATGTTGAGAAATGTGGTCATTTCTAGTAATAATTTTTTGAAACTTCTTTACTAACATTTAAAAAATGTATCATATTTTTCAACATAAAAATTGAAAACGGTCGGCTGTAGAGTGTATGACCAGTAGTATTTTTTTTGTGTAGAATACATTGGCGGTTCAAATGGGCGACTCGAAAACCCTAGATACTTTTTCCATTGGCATAGAAGTTTGAGAGAAGAACACCCTTCACCAAATAAGATTTGAGGAAAAAAAACGCAAAAAACATAGCTTATTATGATGAGAAAATGTTCTCGTAAGCTGTTTTATGTTCGATTAAAGGTTCCGGAAATGTCCGCAAAAATCTATTACATATTTTTTTTCAATTTCAACATTCTGTAACCGAAAAAGGTGCATTTAAGAGGGTAAGTTAACAGAATATTTTGTTTACATTTTTGGACGGGCTATAACATTCGGAAGTGCTCCTAAATAAGTGTATAAACGGTCAACTGTGGATTTCTCATGAAAAAATAATAAATTTTTTTCTCTTCCATTTGTTCCTCCTAATTTTTATTTCAGAGGTTCAGGATGTCAAAAATTTTTTTATGGAGAAGGAGGGGCTGAAGCACTGGCGCAGCTAGGGGAACTTTGGGACTGCAGCCCCCCCAAAGATCAATTTACTCGTTATTCCTGTCTTCTTTATTTTTTTTTGCAACTTTCGTATTTGTTGTATCATCAGGAATTGTTCAGTTCAGCCCCACCCCCCCATTACAAAATATTGGCTGCCACTGGGCTGAAGTTTCACTCACTTCATACCTAAGTGAAATAGTACAGTTGCCCAATTTTGTTGAAATTAATAAACTTGTTAATAATAGTTATTCATTTTTCCAATTACAATAAATTTACCATGCTTTAGCCAATTGTTTTGATCACTTTATAGACAATGAAGTCCCTTTTTATGTATAGCATATCAGAATTTGCTGAGCAATCTCCACTATATCCGAAACCGAAGCCCAAAGGATAATATTGGAGAACAGAAAAATTATATTTTTTCATGAGGAATTTGCAGTTGACCATTGATACACTTATTCGGGAACATCCTGTATAATCGAATATGGTTTTAGAGTTTTGAACTCCTAATCCATTGAATATAAGGCGAATTTACATAGCTGACAGTTCATTCACGTGAATATAGGACGGAACATACGTATGTTCCGTCAAATCATCACGTGATAGTTACATATAGTCCGTTCACGAAAGGTTGAGCCGTCGGTTGGCCATGGAAATTTGGCATATTCCACTGTGTATATTAAAATTTTAGGTTATGTTCTTTATTCTCTTGTCAGATTGATACGCAATGTTGTCAATATTGCATAGAGTTCTCTAATAACTAGCAAGCTCGTCGGACGAGGCCGAGTACATTCGGCAACGTTGACTTTATTTTACTCTATGACAGTAAATACTGCCAACTTCAGATAAATAAAGAAACGCCTACTATGTGCTCAACCTTTCGTGAACGGACTATACTTACGTGAGTTGACAGAAAATATGTGTATTAACTGTCAAGTATGTAACTATGGTGAGCTGTAGTGACATCGCCAAAATTCGCCTATAATAGTAAACTTGATCAGCTTTGTCAAGAATTTTGTAATTGACTAAAACCACTTTTTTTTAGCTTGATGGATCCAAGGTTGTGAGTTCTCCAGGTGGAGAAGGTGTGCTAGCCAACTTCTTCAATTCTTTACTGAATAAGAAAAGTAGCACTCCTGGCTCCAGTTCAAAGTCAGGCTCTGAGTCTTTACCCGATAAAGCAGCCATGCGATCAGATGCTGCTGCTGAGTTAGACAGGTTGTCGAGGGGCGCAAAGAAGTCTCTGAGTGGACTGGATTTCAGCAACTCTTCAGATTGCTAAATATCTTATCCTCAAGCTTTAAATATTTACATTTATTATCACGCATACATTATTTATTTTAAACGAATTTTTGTTATTGATGTTCTAGTACATACTACAATATAAATTTCTGAAATATATGTCTTATGGTAATGTACGAAATTGAACTAATAATTAATATACCGGCGAACATAAGATTGTAGCAGAAACTAAGTCAAAACAAAATAATATATTTGATTGGTCTATTTACCTAAATAAATTAATTACTTCTGAAGGGTGTATCTTATTTCTTAATATACAGGTGGATAATTATGGCCAAATATTAATTTTAAGTTGCGGCACATACCATTTTATCTGCTTTCATGAGTTATAAGCGTTAGTCAAGGTCATGTTCTGAAATGGGCATTTGCAGAAAATAGAAATTTACGTAAAAAGTAGGTTTTTTGGACGAATAGACAAAATTCTGAGTCCACAAAAACTAGTATATTATGCAACGAGCATATAATGATAGCTATTATTCGCGAGGTGAAGTTTAGGCTACGAGCCGAAGGCGAGTGGCCCAAATTACCGAGTGAATAAGAGCCATTATACGCGAGTAGCATACCAAACTTTATCTACGACCATTGTTTAAGGAATTTAAACAATGCTACGACTGCTGACTATATATCTTGAAGACTTTAACATTAGGCGACCGTGACAAGTTACTCCTATGAAAAGCGTAGAAAAAGTCAAGCTGGCAGGAGAAATTTGTCAAGAACTAGTCATCATATATTTTGTAATAAAAATCACTTTAAGTGATATGATAAAAGTAGATTTGGCCCCCTAATTGACAAGATATACCCATATTAGTTAGTTGTAGTACTTTAGAATATTGAAGAAATATCAATTTAAAGAATATATCAAAACTAAATCTTTGAAACATCTGACAGCAGTGAATAATAACTCATTATTCACTTGTGATTAATGGGTATTTTTATGACCTAAAATAGTCATGTATAAAATATTTTTCCAACTGATATTCCAGTCAGCTAGTTTGAAAATTTAGGAGAAACAAAAATCCCACCTGAAGCATTTTTTTTCTGTTTTACATATCAATGGACATTTCCGATGATTCCCAGAAAAAATCTGGAAGTGTCAAGTTGAAATTAATCTGAGTGGAGTTATATGATTTTCACAATTTGATTACCCCAGTTTCTATTTAAAATTTCTAATTATTAACTTCAGAATTTAGAAGCAGTCTGAAATTGAGTTTTTTAATTTAATTCTCCAGGATAGCTTTTGCTTCAAATTTGGTTATTCCACAGCAAAAAACCACGATGAACTGATGAATATAACAAAATAACTGAAGATTAACTCTTTTATTTATACCAATGTTCACATCAAAGCAAACTAATTAATTGTAAATAATGTATTCAAAAATTGAAAGCGAATCATTTTTTCTGTTTATCATCTTTCTCATCTTTTTTCTTCTCCTTCAAACTGCCAACAGCTTGACGTACTGCTTCTGATTGAGGATCGACACCAGGTAAATTTTCCAAAACGCTTTGTAGAAATGCTGGATCGTTCATTACTTCTGTATAATCATCATCTGTCTCGACTTCCATTGGTTCTTCCTTCTTAACTGCAGAAGTTGAGGACTCTTGACTATCTTGCATGGACATTTGCATAGCAAAAGCAATTTGTTCATCTTCTGTCATATTGGCGAAATCTACTGCAGATGGTACTTTAGCTTCAGGTTCGCCTTGTTCCATAGACATTGCCAAAGCCCTTTCCAACATGGCTTCATCACTATTTTCTTCCTTTATCACTGGAACCTTGGCCTCAGTTTCAGCAGCTGATAAGGCATCTCTTGCTCTTCTCGCTTCCTCTTCTTGTCTATAATAGCAAAAAAGGATATATTGAAACATCTATAAAAGTAGTGGCGATTTCTAATTCTCTAGCTGATACCAAACACATTAGGTTTGTTCCAACAGCAGTCATTGTACGGTCCACCACATGCGCAGTAAATTAAAGGCGTTCCAACAGCGTTTTTGGACGGTACAGTGAACGATCCCAAATCGCGGTCTCGTGTTCCAACTGACCTATGTACCGTCCCATGTACGGTACAGTGTACGGTCAAATCGATCCCTGCTAGGAGGCAGGGATCGTTTGTACTGGTTTAGTACTGACCTGCGCCATTTGTATTTCTATTTATTTTAGGTTAGGACGGTTATGTTTATTTCTCAGATCGAAAGAAAGTTTCTTATTTATTGATATGAGATTCATTTATTTATCTCATTTGTTCTTGTGGTTTTTTCAGAGACAGGTCTCTGATTTTTTTCAGTTTTTGCTCGCTTGTTTTGTTACTCATTAAACGATATATTCAAATGGAAATTATTCATTATTTGGAAACTTTGAAGAAAGTATTAGAATTATAGAATTAAAAGTAATAACAGTGTATGGTGAGGAAATATTTGAAATTTTCAATTATTATGTGAGCAGTTTTATTTCAAAGTTGCTTCAGAATTCTCATTTCAAAGAAGCCCACTTTCTCCATATGAATACCATGTACTTAAATAAAGAATTTGGTTTCTTCTGCACCACATTTGTAATCCCGTGTACTTGGGGAAGTCACTTTTATTTCCGAAAAGTAACTATAGATGAAAAGCTTAATAAACAAAAAATAATAGACATCATCAAGCAGGATATTCGATTTAGAAGAGAATTCAAAATTGGAAATTACCCTTCCAAGTATACAACGTATCGGAAATGTAACATAACACACTATATTTCATTTATTTCATTCTTCGGCGAAGTTTTATTACTTTTCCGATACTTATTCAAGAGGACATACTATTGAAGAATTCATTTATAGAAAAATACTCTTTCAAGCTCAAAGGATGTGAAGACAGGCTAGATAATTAGATTAGCGGAATAAGTAACAACAAACAACTTAGATAAAATAAATCTCTAGGCTAGGGATTATTTATTTTGTCAGTGACAATAAGATCGAAAGAATAAGACAATAGAAACATATCACGCTGATAAAAATTGTAAACACAAAATTCAAATTTTTTAACGATACACGGGTACACAAAAGCGTTCCAACAACCTGAAACTGTAAACCAGCCCTTCAACCGTACACGGCACTGACCTGCACATAAATGCGATACAAAACAATCCCTTGTACGGTACATTGTACGGTCAAAAATACGCTGTTGGAACGAACCTATTAACTTTAAGTGGATATGATCCTCAGAGCAAGAAGTAAATACTAATCTCTATGAGATTTCTTATAGAAAACCCCAAGACCAAAATTCGGAAAAATGAAAAGCATATAAAGAAAATCATCTTGAATCAAAGAAAAATTCAAAATTTTCAAACAACTAGACAGAATCTAAATTTTGTATGACTAACATATCATTTAATGACATTGCACTTATAGTGAACCCCATACCTTTGTCTCTGTTCTTCCATAGAAACTCTGAGGGCCAATGCCAATTCTGGATCTTCATTAGGGTCAACACCAAACTCAAAACCAGAACCACCAAGACCTGCGCCACCTGTACCATCTTCTCCTTGTATGATGGGAGAAGATATAAGAGCATCTGATAGATGAGGACCAGGGGGGATGGTTACCAAGTGACTTCCACTGCCATCTCTTCCATTCAATGTATTGATGAAAGTTGACAGAATCTCTGTATTAGTTGATTCTTCACCGAAATTTACAATATCAACGTTCACCTTCTCTTTTTTCAATTTCTTAGCTAGTTTAACGAGTTCTTTCTCCTCTGCAGCTACAGGGCTTCCAACAAAGGCCACAATTCTCATCTTGTGATTTTTACCTTGTCTATGTTTCAATGCTAAGTGAGCAATTCGTATGCCTGTGTGCAAGTTGATATCACCGTCAGGTTGGACTTGGTGGAGTTTGGATAGAATACGTCCTACATCACTAGTTAGTGTAACTAATACTTCTACTTTGGCGAGTGTTAACAATGCCACATTGTTTTCTGGATTTGATCTCGTTTTGAATGGCATACTAAATTAACAGCATCTTGTTGAGCTTGGAGACGTGTAGGTAAATAGTCTCCATTTCGCATATAGTCACTATTATCAACACAAATTACTGTACTCTCCAGCACCATTTTTTATACAACAATACAACTTTCTTGTAAGAATCAATTCTTTTGCTTCGAAAATTGCAAATCACTTGTGTTGCTTTGACTGCTTGACGTTTACTCCTGTATTTTGATTTTTGACAGTTGTCAAATGTCAGCGGGTGACATTCGTAGACTGTTTGCGACTGTTTGCCACCTAAAAGTAAAAACTCACTGGCGGATTCATAAAAACAAAAGAACCTAATCTTTTCGACCAAGATAATTGGGTTGATGGCTACTGAAAGCACCATCTGTTTTGTTTATTTGAATATTATTGTAATAATTACATCAAATTTACCAGAATAGTTCATAAAATTCGTAGATTAAAATAACTACTATTTGTGTTTAGTTAGGTTATGTTTATGTGTCAAAGTGTGTTTTTGTTGCTTGATAAGTAAAATTCTTTTCTGCTAAAACTGTTTTAAAAGTTGATTTGAGGTGTTATAATTGAATTCATTGAAATAAATCCGTAAAAATGGCTAGCGAGATAAAGCGTAAAAAGAAGCTCTATGAAACTAGCTCTGATTCTGAAAGTATAGATAGTGCAGAAGAGGAACGACGTAAGGATCTGAAGGAAAGAGACGAATTTGCAGACCGATTGAAGAAAAGGGATGAAGAGAAAACGAGGAATATTGTACAAGCTTCTGAGAGACGTGCTTATGAAGAAGCTGCAAAGCGTCTTAAGCTGGAACATGAAGATCGAGAAAAGATTATACCATCATTGCGAATCAGATCCAGAAGGAAATATCTGGAAAAACGAAAAGAGGATAAGATTATGGAATTGGAGGCTGATATCGCAGATGATGAATATCTTTTTGAGGAAGAAATGTGAGTAATCATTTGTTGCCATAAAACCGTTTACACAGGTCGGACCTATCTTGAAAGAAATATAGTTCATGTGTGTATTCCGAACATTTACATTTACTATACTACAATATGAAGTGATATCACTCTAATATTTATAATGTCTGAGACACTATAGATAACTCTTACTCGGTTTCATTGTCATTGAAACTTACGAATAAATAATAAATACAGTAGAGACTCGATAATCCGGATCAATTAATGCAAGGGATGATCCGGATTAATGAGGAATCCGGAATACCGCGTCTTACAATTTAGTAAAGATGCAATTTAAAAAAACGGTTGAAATAAATATAAGCATTATTATCGAAATCATAAAACAAATATATTATTTGGAATAATTAGATATTTTACGTTTTCTACTGTAAGGGAAAAAGAATGCTGAACAATAGCTTTCTCCTGTATATCTTTCAGAAGCTGAATATCAGTAATTGCCATGAGTTATGGAATAAACAGACTGCATCGAATTGATCTATGCTCTAAATGCATTTGCTAACATTTTCCCCGTCTTCAAGGATCGAAAAAATATGTGCTAAAAGGCCTTTTCGGTATTTCAGTTTTGTTAATTTAATATCATCATGATCTTTATGCTGTTTCAAAGCTGTATGGTTTGGAGATAGAAAACTTCCATTTCACTAATTAATTATTCTTGTCTGATTTTTTTTGTCTTATACCATTGTGCACTATTATATACCAAAAAGAACGCCCGATCGTCGTCATAGAAATTGAGTTACGACAAGTTAGAACCCTAAACCACGTATGCAACGATCGGAAATTCGGATTATTGAGTCTTGCAATCCGGATTATAAGGACATAATACAATCTTGACGGCAATCCGGACTAGTAAATATCCGGATTATCGTTCTCCAGATTATCGAGTCTCTACTGTACTTAAATATTTTAATTATACACTATAATGCTTTCTTATAGCTTAACAGAAAGAGAAAGACGAGATAGACAGCACAAGAAGGAATTATTGAAGTTGGCCCAAGAACATGAGAAAGCTAGAGAATTGGAAAGAATACAGAGGTATCATATGCCAAAAGATATGGTCAGTTCAGATTATGTTGAAGTTGACGAACTTGAGAAAATGCCTCAATCTGAACAGAAAAAGTGGGAAAAAGACCAAATGTCTTCGGCAGTTTTTAAATTTGGAGCCAGAGATGCTGTGAAAAAAGACGAGTATGAACTCCTGCTTGAGGATCAGATTGAATTTATACAAGCCTTGAAATTGCCAGGTTCAATTTTTTTCTACTAATTTATAGTTGTACATTAATTTCACTCATTACTGTTCAGTATGTAAAGGGTTTTCCAATACTAGGTGTCATTTTGATATTCAAAGAAAAATGCCATTTTTCAATATAAATGATTGCATGTTTATTCCATTATAAAGAAGAAGCTTTGCCGTTTATAGTGGAAAATAACATCAGGCAATTGACCACCAAGACATGCTCACAGGATCATATCCTATTAATGAAATTTTCCATAACCAAATCGCAAAGTGGCTGCCCTTTGTCCTCGAACTCCATCTTTGAGGTCTTGAATTGACGCTGGGCTATTGGTGTAGACCTTCTCTTTCACGTGGCCCCAAAGGATGAAGTCGCAAGGGGATAAATCACAAGATCTCGGTGGCCAATTGTGATCATCTTTGACAGAAAACACGATCTGAAACTTTTCCCGCAAAGATCGATGGTTTCGTTGCTTGCGTGGCACTTGGCGCCGTCTTGTTGAAAGTAAACGTTGTTCAGATCAATACTATCCAATTTCAGCCATAAAAAATCATTAATCATCTCTCGAAAGCGCAATTCATTCACCGTAACTGTTGCTCCAGACTCAATATTCTGTTCTACAGCAGCTGTTCTTGAGCGACGTGCCCCGGGTGTCAATTTTCGGAATCACTCATTCATCAACGAATACGTTCGTGAGCAAGTAAAGTCCAACAAAAAGTTCGAAGTAAGTTAATTCTTGAGCAAACCATCAATTGCTTGTTCCGACAGAAGTTTACATTCATTTCGAATGGATTTAATTGCTTCAATTTCCAAAAATCGGCGCTCAAAAAGTCACGAACGTACACGTTCGTCGAACGAGTGATCCCGAGGTTTGACAACCGGGTTTTATTCTTCACATCACTAACTTGTCACAACAGCTCGAATTTTTCCACCAATTTCTTTATTGCGGTCTGACAAGGTGCTTCACAACGATCAAAAAATGTTCGAGTTTTACGAACCGCCTCTGCCAAATTTTCACCATTTTTATAGTGAATTTTAATAATTTCAATGCGTTCTTGAAGCGTGTATACTCCGTTCACGAAAGGTTGAGCACATAGTAGGCGTTTCTTTATTTATCTGAAGTTGGCAGTATTTGCTGTCATAACGTAAAATAAATTCAATGTTGCCGAATGTACCCGGCTTCGTCCGACGAGCTTGCGAGTTATCAGATAACTCTATGCAATATTGACAACATTGCGTATCAATCTGACAAGAAAATAAACATCATTACCTAAAAATTTAATATATAGTCCGTTCACGAAAGGTTGAGCCGTCGGTTGGCCATGATAATTTGACATATTCCACTCTGTATATTAAATTTTCAGGTTATGATGTTTATTTTCTTGTCAGATTGATACGCAATGTTGTCAATATTGCATAGAGTTCTCTGATAACTCGCAAGCTCGTCGGACGAGGCTGGGTACATTCGGCAACATTGAATTTATTTTAAGTTATGACAGCAAATACTGACAACTTCAGATAAATGAAGAAACGCCTACTATGTGCTCAACCTTTCGTGAACGGAGTATACACCGTGGAATATGTCAAATTATCTTGGCCAACCAACGGCTCAACCTTTCGTGAACGGACTATATAGTTCCATTTTTATTGATAGCGTAGTTTCGACTTTTGTAAAATGTCTAAAAATGACAGCTTTAAACGTGACATCTACCGAAATAGCGGGCTATTCAAAATAACACCTCTTATTAGAAAATCCTTCATAATAAACAGCTCTTCCGCAAAGTTAGTGTGAACTATTGTGGTTCACACCTAGCTTAATAAAATGATGTGGAAGAAATTAATGTTCATCTTGAAATATAAGTTATCACTTTCATTTTAGAAACCACCACCTAATTAGAATTTTATTTTTTAGGAACAAAGGATGACAAAAAAGAACCAGAACAAACAGAGTATCAGAAAAAAAGATTAGATATTGAAGAGACTAAGAGAAGTTTACCAGTTTTTCCATTCAGAGATGATTTGATACAAGCTGTACGTGACCATCAAGTTTTGATTATTGAGGGAGAAACTGGGTCCGGTAAAACAACTCAAATACCACAGTACCTGCATGAAGCTGGCTTCACAAACGATGGTAAGTTGAAAAATATTCATCTGAGAAATTGGTAAATACAGTAGGGACTCGATAATCCGGATCAATTAATGCAAGGGATGATCCGGATTAATGAGGAATCCGGAATACCGCGTCTTACAATTTAGTAAAGATGCAATTTAAAAAAACGGTTGAAATAAATATAGGCTTTATTATCGAAACCATAAAACAAATATATTATTTGGAATAATTAGATATTTTACGTTTTCTACTGTAAGGGAAAAAGAATGCTGAACAATAGCTTTCTCCTGTATATCTTTCAGAAGCTGAATATCAGTAATTGCCATGAGTTATGGAATAAACAGACTGCATCGATTTGATCTATGCTCTAAATGCATTTGTTAACATTATCCCCGTCTTCGAGGATCGAAAAAATATGTGCTAAAAGGCCTTTTCGGTATTTCAGTTTTGTTAATTTAATATTATTATGATCCATATGCTGTATCAAAGCTGTATGGTTTGGAGGTAGAAACATTCTATTCCATTTCACTAATTAATTATTCTTGTCTGACTTTTTTTGTCTTATACCATTGTGCACTATTATATACCAAAAGAACGCCCGATCGTTGTCATAGGTATTGAGTTACAAGTTAGAACCGTAAACCACGTATGCAACGATCGGAAATTCGGATTATTGAGTCTTGCAATCCGGATTATAAGGACATAATACAATCTTGACGTCAATCCGGACTAGTAAATATCCGGATTATCGAGTCTCTACTGTATTTTAATTTTTGTGACCAGCAGATCTCGATCAGATTTTGGGGTCATTGCATTCCTTAGGTCTTCCTGAACAACATTAGTGAAACCAACAGATGGCGCTCTGTCTTAGTTTAGAAAATATGGACCTCCAAAGTTCCAAAAATGCTTCACGTCGCTTTTTTCACTATAAAAACACAAATTCACTGCTCCTATTTAGTCCATAGATCACCTTCGAACATTCAAATAACTATTCGATTTGTTTCATTTCATGTATATCCATACTAATATTATAAATGCGAAAGTAACTCTGTCTGTCTGTCTGTCTTTCTGTCTGTTACTCTTTCACGCCTAAACGGCTGAACGGATTTTGATGAAATTTGGTATGATGATAGATGATAACCTAGAAATGGTCATAGGCTATAAATAATCACGCCATCGTTCTTAGGGGGTAGGCAGTAGGCAGATAACTAAATTGAGTTAGTGATTTTTAGTCATTTTTGTTGGGACTTTTGCTCTTTCACGTCTAAACGGCTGAACAGATTTTGATGAAATTTAGTAAGGTTATAGATGGTTACCTAAAAACGGATATAAGATCAAAATGATCACGTCATCGTACTTAGGGGGTAGGAAGTAGGCAGAAAACTGAATTGAGTTAGTGATTTTTTATGGTTTTTGCTGGGAGTTTTGCTCTATCATGCCTAAAAGGCTGAACGGATTTTGATGAAATTCAGTAAGGTGATAGATAGTGACCTAGAAAAGGATATGGGTTATTAATATTCATGCTATCGTACTTAAGGCGTAGGCAGTCAGCAGAAAAATAATTAAGTTAGTGATTTTTAATCGTTTGTTTTAAAAGTTTACCTCATTCACGCCTTAACGTCTGAACGGATTTTTATAAGACTTGGTTAATATAAAGATAGGACCCTAGGCATGGTCACAGGCTACTTTTTACGGCGGGAAAATACCTCATTCCCGCGGAAATCTAGCGTGATCGTGTCAAGAAGCGCATGACGCCATAGCTACTGAAATGATTTTGATGTTTTTTTAACTCAGTGTTACTAAGACTTCAAGTTAGTATTTGATCACTTTTCTAACTTAGAGGGTCGGTAGGCGCCATAATTTAGGGAATTTATGATAAAATTTTGATGCAACTGTCTTTATTTAACAGTTTTATTTTAAACCGATTTACATTATTTACTTTTTATATTCAATAAGGAAACATTCGGAGCTATCCATTATGTAGCTCAGGTTGCTTTTGAACAAATTTTGATGTGAAGTTGAGGACTGAAACACGATAGTGGGACATTGTTGCAGGGGGACTTACAGCCAGGAGAAAACAAAAAAACTTATGCGGACGAAGTCGCGGGTAAAAGCTAGTATTCAATAATAATTAATGCAGATATATCTGCATTAATTATTTGGAAGGTGACGGCCGTCTTCTCTGATGCAGTTTTCAATTCTGTTGAGGAAGCTCTGCCATACTTGCTGTAGTGTCTCCTCGGTGGTTAGTGCACCTCTTCACGAATTGCCTCCTTCAAATCTTCCAAATTCCATGCTCTGAAAACCCAAAGCGTGAATTTCAGTATAAAATCTAATGATACCTGGCCAACAATCAATCTGTTAATTTTTTCATTCACACCAACGAAGTGCATAAAACAATTTCCCAGAATATCTGTAAATATAGGTACTCACCCTTGAATATTGGAATCAAATCGGCCAATTCCCATTCGTCTAGAATTTTCTCCATAATAAAAAATCACTAAAAATATTATGTACACTAAACTATAAAAAACTGTTCCTGCTCTCTTCGACTGTTCTTCGACAATGTCTGCCAATAAACTTTCCACTAGTTCCAACTATCTAGACTAGCATCATGCGCAAGCCCTATCATTCGCTCCGACCAACCACAACTGCGCATGAACCAACTACCAGCCGTAATAGAGCGTATCTGTATTTGACTTGCGTATATTACTATTTGGATTAAGAATAGTGTATGCTTGAAAAGAGCAGTAGTTGAATTCGCGGAAGATATTTTAGATTTCAACAAAGATAACTATTCTTAATATAATCAGTGCAACTCTCCTATCAAAACAATTTTTACTACAATTGAGGATTAATATTCTAGTTATAAGAATGGTTTTCTTTCAAGTCAATATCAAAACTAGACTCCGATCAACTTCTATTAATTTCGACTCATGTATTACATTTTCTCTAGAGGAAACAAAATGATTTTCAATGGATCTTGATAGCCATTCTTGCCTTTATACTAGTGATCTTGTTGAATCGAGAACACGAAATCTTCATTTAAATATATTGTAATCTTGGTAAACAAGTATATGTGTGTTCTTGAAATGAAAGAATGATATTTTTGTTTCAAGTAAAATAGTTTCAACGCAATATTAAAACAACTTAGATTTAGAATATTTGTTCAAGAGTATCCTTATACTTGAATGTAGATTACGATTTTTTTCCGTGTACATTGAAATTCTAGAGGCACCACCTATCCACAAATTCTGAGAAAAACCCACCGTTTTGGAAGATTTGGCACTGCCGCAGATTTATTCGCGCGAATATGATACGATGCCTTTCCGTAAATTCCGCCATTATTTGATATGCCACTCGCCGAAGGATAGAGCAGTGGTGCCAAACTTACCGTGAAGAACGGCGGGATTTCCTTAGAATTTGTGGATATGTGATACCTCTGGAATTTCGATGTTTCTGCATTAATTATTGAATATACCTGAAATCAATCTAATCGAAAAGTTATTTGAAAGTTCAAAGACACCATAATCTGGTCGATATCTGCTGGTCACCAAAATTCGATATTTACAGAAAATTTTCTTGTTCAATGTACGGGGTGATGCAGATCTTAAACAAGAGACTTTAACCTCATATTTCAAGTTAATAAGACCTAGTTTGTCATCTTAACATATGTTGAGAAATGCTGCCTATCCGATATACAGGGTGTAAAAATTATAGACATCAATGTGTTATGTGTTCAGAAAATAGCTTAGAACATCTACTTCAAATTCGTATTTGTACATGGTTGTTTATACTATTTTTTTAAATGAACGTTTCGTTTACAAAGATAGTCTTTTTGTTATGTACCATATAATTTTTAGCGATTTCTTTATGCATTAGAATGTGTTTGATTTTTTTAATCGGAAACCGTACCTCGAATGTCAAAAACGCAAGATAACAAATTTGCTCCAAATTTAATAAGAATTTCCACAGTAATTTTTATGGCTGGAAAACCAATGGAGTAGCATTTTCTGGTCTGAAAAAATTTAGTCTCGATGCACTGGTTGAATGAAAAAAATATTTCCGGCAGAAAGTGCTCCCTAACGAAAATATGTCAAGCGGTGTAAGAGTTATTAAAACCAAACCATTTTTTCTTCTATAATTATAACAACCTGTATCTCAGAGAGAAAGCATTTCTCAACATATGTTCATATGACAAACTAGGGCTTAGTTTCGATATAGAATGCATGGTTGAAATTTCTTAGTTTAGATCTGTATTTGTCTTTGGGATTAGGTTGTTTTTGTGAGTGATTTCCTTCCCTGTGAATAAATAATTTTTTTATTACTTATCTAGGTAATTCATTGTCGAAACAATCAAATAATTTTTTTTCGAAACTTCCTATCCTATTGATTGACAAGAAACTTGTAAGAGTGAGGAACTAGCCTCGTTGAAGCCTTCACAGTTACTAGATTTCATTAGATCTCTGGAACTGGAAGGCGAGCTGTGAAGGTTTTTGGCCAGAACAGCTCTGTAAGGGGGCACAATAGACCTTAAGGTCGCAGTGGACTGTAAACTATCAACTATCAAACTATCCTATTGATTATTTCAAAAATTTTTGTGCATTTCAGGTAAAAAAATTGGATGTACTCAACCAAGGAGGGTAGCAGCTATGTCAGTGGCTGCTAGAGTGGCACAAGAAATGAACGTAAAATTAGGAAATGAAGTAGGTTATGCTATTCGTTTTGAAGATTGTACTTCGGAGAGAACCATTATAAAATACATGACAGATGGTACCCTTCATCGAGAATTTTTATCAGAACCTGATTTGCAATCATACAGTGTCATGATAATTGATGAAGCTCATGAAAGGACATTACACACAGATATTTTATTCGGACTGGTGAAAGATATAGCCAGATTTCGCCCAGACTTGAAATTATTGATTTCCAGTGCAACGCTGGATGCTCAGAAATTTTCTGAGTTTTTCGATGACGCCCCTATTTTCAGAATACCAGGTCGTAGGTTTCCAGTTGATATTTATTATACAAAGGCACCAGAAGCAGATTATGTCGATGCTTGTGTAATTTCTGTTCTTCAAATACATGCTACTCAACCATTAGGAGATATTTTGGTATTTTTGACGGGCCAAGATGACATTGAACTTTGTCAGGAGCTACTGGCTGATAGAATAAGGCGGTTGGGTTCAAAAGTGAAGGAATTAATTGTATTGCCTATTTATGCCAACTTGCCAAGCGACATGCAGGCTAAAATTTTCGAACCGACCCCTCCAGGGGCCAGAAAAGTGATCCTGGCAACAAATATAGCAGAAACGTCAGTTACCATCGACAATATAATCTACGTTATAGATCCTGGTTTTGCCAAGCAAAACCATTTCAACTCTAGAACGGGAATGGAAAGTCTGATTGTGGTTCCAATTTCCAAAGCGTCTGCCAATCAAAGGGCCGGAAGAGCTGGTCGTGTAGCTGCTGGAAAATGTTTCCGTTTATACACCGCTTGGTCATACAAGCATGAACTGGAAGATAACACTATTCCTGAAATTCAGAGGATAAATTTGGGTAATGCAGTCTTGATGTTAAAAGCTCTCGGGATTAATGACTTATTACATTTCGATTTTCTTGATCATCCACCTCATGAGACCCTGGTTTTGGCTCTGGAACAGCTTTATGCATTGGGGGCTTTGAATCATCATGGTGAGCTCACTAAACTTGGAAGACGGATGTCTGAATTCCCAGTTGATCCCATGATGGCCAAAATGTTATTGGCTTCAGAAAAGTAAGTGACTTTATCTAGAATATGAAAAATTTATAATAAAAATTTATTATAACTACTGGCGCTCAGAAACTTGCTCACTTTGTTAGTTTGTCTTAAGAAGCTATCAAACATTTCTCAGCTTCTCAATTTTTTCAAAATTTATCTACAGTTGATCTTCAGCGAAATATTCACAAGAATGATTATTCTTTATTGTAGCAAATGCTGCATAGTTTGCAAATCCAATTATCAGAATTTGATAAAATAACTGTTATCAAAGAGAAAGTTATCATAAAAGTAATATAAACTTCCCTATAAAGAAAGCGCTAAATCCGCAAAAAAAATTCCTTATCCAGAAATTTTCTGTATAACGAAATTTATCAATGATAAATTTAAGTTTATCATTCAAAATTAAGCACTTCCTTTCAGACATTTTCGCACAACTTTTTACACTAGCGTAATGGTTAGATTGAAACCAAACAGACAGGGGTGTATGTAAAACTTTTTCAGAAGGATTTCTCTGCCCGCCGTAATGATTTAGTTTAAGGTCGGGATTTATTACGTACGTCCGGAAAAATTTCGGAAAAAACCCACCCTTACACCTTCTTAAAAATACCCATTCAAAGGGTGTTCTTTGAATATTTCATTATAGAGAGAATTAACTTCGTTTTTGAGGGTGTTTTTAACATGGAATTTGGATTCGGTTCTAGATCTTGTACGAAATTCGTTATACAGATGTTCGTTATAGGGAAGTTCCACTGTAGTTTCCCATAAGTATCTGAATAAATGCGTGGTATTGAGAAATTTTAGCAATATTTATTATACTGACTGACAATGAAATTACAACAAACAGAAGAAGCTGTTTATATTTTTATATCATATAATTTTTTTGGTGAAACATAAAGCATTAAATGATTGAAATTTGAAGAAAAAGAACAAGAGTTTACAATTCTTTCAATAAATTTGTTGATTATGTGTTTGCCCAACGCGATTATCTATAAACTCCCCATCACATCTTGACATTGATGCAATAAGATGGCATATTTCTTCCATATATTATTAAGGATACTATCCCAAGCTACCTGTCTCAGAGCCGCCGAAGTCCGTGGGGGCTGGAATAAATTTTCATGCCTTCTGTCCATGATTTCCCAAACATGCTCTATGGGCAACAGATCTGAGCAGCCATGGGAAAAGATTCACATGGGTCTCTTAAAAAAAGTTTAAACTACCTCTGGCAGCATGAGGTCGAGCATTATCTTGCTGAAATATTAGATTTTCGAACCAGTTAAGATAAGGGAGAACATATGGCTCCACTATTCCTTGAAGGTAACGCAGCGCTGTCATGTGTATAAAGATTAAAGGTGACCTACTTGCATGTGCCATATCAACCATATATCGCCTACTACCCAGTGTACAGTGCATCCTATTTTGGGTGAGACAGCCAGGTTTCTCGCTTGTTATTTAAGGTAGAGCCTTGCGGTTTTACGTTCCTGTCCTACTTTTTCGTGAAACTCAAGTTGGTCAAATCAGATTTTGCATAACTGTTTCCGTTCAAGTGATACAGGTCGACTTTGGACTTTGATACTTTTCAAACCCCTCCTTTATCTCCGAAATATTAAAAATAATGCTGAGCTGAAAACTACGTCTGAATCAAATATAAGAAGGAGCTTTGTAAACAAACAGAATCGTCTGGTTTGCGCACAATAAAGCTCGTATTGGTCAAACGGTCATAAAAACGCTCCTTGCGACCGCCCTTAGAGACTGCCAGGATCGTACTCGGAAAGGACTGTGGATGGTACTAAATAGAGAAAATCTTTTGACAAAGTGTATACAGTGTGGAACCTCCAAATGGAATAAATTCGATAAGGAATAAATGAGAGCGTGTATATATTTCACTTAGATGTACAGAAAGAATTGCATTCGTATAATAATAATCAGTTAAAACTGAAAGATTGTATGAAATCTCCTCGATTCGACTCTGGACGGAAAGTACCTATCCGAAGGCCCTCCTACCGCTGCGCCAAACTTGTTATTGCTCCTTCTTACATTTGAACAGACTATAGCCATTCATCAGCCAAAGATCGAGTTGTCGCAAATCGGTCTCTAATAACTATAAGTCTAATGCTCGATTGCACTGTTCGTCTAAGCAACGTTTAAGCCCTTAAGTGACGTTTATTCCATTGATGAAACGTCATTTCAGGGCTTAAACGTTGCTTAGACGAACGGTGCAATCGGGCATTAGGTTATGTCGTTTATTTTTTTGTCAGAATGATACGCAATGTTGTCAATATAACATAGAGTTCTCTGTTAACTCTGAAGCTCGTCGGACGAAGCCGGGTACGTTCGACAACGTTGACTTTATTTTACTCTATGACAGTAAATACTTTAAATCTCAGATAAATAAACAAACGCCTACTTTGCGTTCAGTAATATGTGAACCGAGTATACACGTGCCTTAGACTATTTAACAACAACTAAACATCGACTTTGAATCTATTGGAACAGCTGGTTTGTTTAAAGGAAGGACACCATATTTAAGTAACAAAAAATGTTCAACTGGAAAATTGTAACGTGGTTTTCTCGGTGAAACTTACCTCGAGCGCTATTCTTTTTTCTTATAAGGGAGAATAGCAAACCTACCAGGGCAGCTGCTAGTCAGAGACAGAGTTCTTCGTTTTCTAAGATATTAGCGATAACAGAGAAAATCAGAAATAGAGTAATTTACACAGTTTATTCAAATAGCGAAAATAGTTATACAAAAATACAGTGAAATAAGACGCTATATGAAATCAATACAAAATATAAGATTGGTCAGTTTTGTCTGACCGCGAGCACTATCATAAGAAGCAAATATTTTCCCGGTGCGAGTCAGCCAGAATAGAAAGTAGGTTAAATTTAAACGGTGAATTCACCATTTTTTTCTTCATATTTCAATAATTTACTCCTTGCTATACCAGAAAAAAAATAAAATTTAAACAGCTCCTTGTGGGTGTTCCAGTTTCTTCATTAATTAGTATACATCAAATTTGATATTTGTCGGAGTTATCATTGAAGATATATCAATGTTTTTGTTCTTCACAGGTACAAATGTTCAGAAGAAATCGTAACTATAGCAGCCATGTTGTCAGTGAACGGTGCACTATTTTATAGACCTAAAGATAAGAGTATACACGCAGATACAGCAAGAAAAAGTTTTAACCACATTGGTGGCGATCATCTAAGTTTACTCAATGTTTATAACCAATGGCGCGATTCGGATTATTCAACACAGTGGTGTTACGATAATTTCATACAACACAGGTAAAAATAAAACAATTCAACTTGATGGAATATGACAATTTGATGAAATGTCTTTACTTTATTTTTTGTTTTACAGATCTCTGAGACGAGCTAGGGATGTGAGAGAACAACTAGTCAATTTAATGCAGAGGGTAGAAATTGAAATGGTCTCCAACCCAACAGAAGTTGATGATATTAAAAAGGCTATCACTTCTGGATATTTTTACCATATTGCCAGATTATCAAAAGGGGGAAACTACAAAACTGTTAAACACAATCAGGTAAGCCAATGATGAATTTTATATAGTTTTGGAGAAACTTTTGAAAATTTACTATATCATGCTTTAAAACATTTCATACCTATATTGGGTTATCAATTGTGTGTGATAAATTTAATTCATGTAATATATTAAAGTAGAAAATAATATTCATTGATGATAATCAACAAAACTCATACGTAGTTAGTCTTACTCAACCTTCAACAAAGCTAAGAGATAATATCAACCTCTCTCTCTCTCTCACTAATGATACGAATAATTTCATCCTTTAGTTCAGAATTATAACCTGGCTTTTTAAATAACCCCGAAAAGAATAGTCCAACGGTGTTGAATCATAAGATCTTGGAGGCTAATTGACATCACCATTTCTGAATTTTATTCGTCCATGAAATTTTTGTCTCAATCAATCAATTGTTTCATTTGTGAGGATTAGCTTCATCCTGTTGTAACCCAATGCCCTCTAGATCAATATTCATTATTTCAGACCATAAAAGTTCGATTATTATGTTTAATGGACATTTCAGGGTCTTCAGCCCCAATTTGACGAACCAAATCAATATTTTTTTGTGAATGACCCCTACAACTGTATTTTTCACCTTTTTGATCTTCTACTGAACCACTCTCTTGTTTTTTTAATAATTCGACCGATACTACTTTCAAATGGACGATTATGTGAACCAGAAAATTGACACTACAGTAGAGACTCGATAATCCGGATCAATTAATGCAAGGGATGATCCGGATTATTGAGAAATCCGGAATACCGCGTCTTACAATTTAGTAAAGATGCAATTTAAAAAAACGGTTGAAATAAATATAGGCTTTATTATCGAAACCATAAAACAAATATATTATTTGGAATAATTAGATATTTTACGTTTTCTACTGAAGGGGAAAAACAATAACTTTCTCCTGTATATCTTTCAGAAGCTGAATATCAGTAATTGCCATGAGTTATGGAATAAACAGACTGCATTGAATTGATCTATGCTCTAAATGCATTTGCTAACATTATCCCCGTCTTCGAGAATCGAAAAAATATGTGCTAAAAGGCCTTTTCGGTATTTCAGTTTTGTTAATTTAATATCATTATGATCCATATGCTGTATCAATGCTGTATGGTTTGGAGGCAGAAACATTCCATTCCATTTCACTAATTAATTATTCTTGTCTGACTTTTTTTGTCTTATACCATTGTGCAATAATATATACCAAAAGAACGCCCGATCGTCGTCATAGAAATCGAGTTACGACAAGTTAGAACCGTAAACCACGTATGCAACGATCGGAAATTCGGATTATTGAGTCTTGCAATCCGGATTATAAGGACATAATACAATCTTGACGGCAATCCGGACTAGTAAATATCCGGATTATCGTTTTCCGGATTAACGAGTCTCTACTGTATTCAGAAAACGCATTGTCGTTTCGTATACGAAGCCATTTTTACTAATGTCATATATCACCCATCTTAAATGTCAAAATAATCCGACGAATTCGGTGCGCCATCTATACTTTATTTATTTTTAAAAAAACTGCGCAATTTGAAACATCCTTTGTATTTCACATTCTGGAATACTCTTTTTGGTAAGATATTTGTTGGTTTTTCAACGATGATTATTATTTTCGACTTTTATACTGTCTATTGGTAGTAGGCTAATTTTTTTGTATTTTTTGTAGACGGTAACTATTCATCCCAACAGTGCCTTGTTCGAAGATCTACCTAGATGGCTGTTGTATCATGAACTCGTATTCACAAGTAAAGAATATGTGAGGCAAGTAATTGAAATCGAGAGCAAGTGGCTTCTGGAAGTAGCACCACATTATTATAAACAGAAGGAAATAGAAGATTCTACCAATAAGAAAATGCCAAAGACTGTTGGAAGAAGTACAAGAACTGATTGATTCACACAAAAGAGATGTGTATAGTTATGCAAGTAAGTTGGCGTCTAAATACGTCAGCTGCGGGTGGAATAGAAGAAACGAAATATTTTTCTACTAACTTGTATGTGACATAATTAACACATTTTTTGTTCAGTGATTTTCAAATTGTACATATAAGAATGGTTTGATTTATTTCTGTTCAGCGTTGGTTTTTCATTTTTTATGAAAAAAGTGGGGTTAATTAACAGAAATTTTGAAAAAATCAAAATATGTATTATTATTTTGTAATATATTATAAATTTATAACTGTCAAATGTATAATAAAATTATGTTATAATTTTCATAACAATCAATAATTATTTTCTTATTATTGAGGATACCCATCAAATGTCTTTCCTTTCAGTAGATAACTGACAATCAGTCAGGGCAGAATCATCACTCCATTGATTGATTTCTATTAATTCAGAATGAACGAAGTTTTTAATGATGTTTTAATTAACTTTCATGAGAGAAGAGAAGAACTTATTCTATTCAGAGTACCGGCAGCAGTTGTTTCGAGCTTTTCCGCATCCTCAGTGCAGAAAGACAACTCTTGAGGCACTACGAAATCATGACATCAACCATCAACGATTCGAAATGAACCAGCCAGGTTCAAACCTTGCTGGTGAAGAAAATCCTTTGATAACCTGTCCCAAAATGAAAGTAACCATTTTTTGCGAAAGAGCACCAGTTGTCGCCGACACATATAGTCCGTTCACGAAAGGTTAAGCCGTCGGTTGGCCATGTAAATTTGGCATATTCCACTGTGTATACTAAAATTTTAGGTTATGTTGTTTATTTTCTTGTCAGATTGATACGCAATGTTGTCAATATTGCATAGCTCGTAACACATCAGACGAGGCCGGGTAAATTCGGTAACGGTGACTTTATTTTGCGTTATGACAGCAAATACTGCCAACTTCAGATAAATAAACGAACGCTTACTATACTACGTTCACGAAAGGTTGAGCCGTCGGTTGGCCGTGGAAATTTGGCATATTCCACTGTGTATATTAAAATTCTAGGTTATGTTCTTTATTTTCATGTCAGATTGATACGCAATGTTGTCAATATCGCATAGAGTTCTCTGAAAACTCGCAAGCTTGTTGGACGAGGCCGAGAGTACATTCGGCAACGTTGACTTAATTTTACTTTATGACAGTAAATACTGCCAACTTCAGATAAATAAAGAAACGCCTACTATGTGCTCAACCTTTCGTGAACGGACTATATGTGCTCAAACTTTCGTGAACGGACTATAGCTACACATCACAAATCAACCAATAGACTGCACCAGATGCAAACAGTGCGATAAAGTAGAAGAGACCCATTTTCTCTGGATGCTCAGCGAAGGGTAGAGCGAATAACAGCATGGGATGTCACAGAGTGCAACAAAAATCCTTCTGAAATGTATAAAAATTTGACTAAAGTGAAACAAAAATTGACCCGGTTCAGAATTTTGTTGCCAAATATTTTTCTTCTAAGAAAATGAATTTGTTTCATAATTTTGACGAGCACTTTATTTATTGAATATCGATCAAACTTGACACTGAAAGCCATGACATATACAGTAATAATTTTATTGATTTATTTTTACTTTTCCTGTTGTTTGGTCAATATTTAAATGGCGGAGTATCCACCTCGATCTTGCGGAGACTGCCCACACTTGGCACATTTTGAGAGGGTAAGTTTTCCCCTTTGTAATAAACAGTAGATCTTGTTTACTCCGTCATCAACTTTTAGGCGGCAGATCCCAAGTATTACATAGATCAACATACTGTTCCGAAGCCTCAAGTAGAGTATCAGAATTACCCAAATAAAAATCCACAACTAGGAGCAACGAATACTTACAATGCACCGACTCTTACTATAAATGCAGTTAAGACACAGGAGTATAAACCTGGTTGTGATCATACGGACCATAAAAAATGTAAGTTTCAAGTTTGTGCTAATTTTTACAAGGAAGAATATTGGCTGTGAGTGCTTTGGGACAAGAAGTCAGTGAAGTAAGTCAATTTCTGAGAAGATGCGTAGTTGCTCTGAATTTAAGTAGTTATTAACATATACTTTATTGGTGCACTATTACAAAGCTGTCGGATAAATAGTTTTTGCACAATCGCAGTTTTCCGAATTCGAAGTACTTTTTTCAAGAAGGTCGTGATACTCGGCTACTTGTCGGATTTGAATTTTACAAAAAGCATTTTAAAGAAAAAATAACATTCTTTAAATCGTTTATACTCTCGATACCTACCGATAATGTTTAGTGGGTGAAAAACGGCGTCAAACAGGAGCAAAAAGGCTCGAATGCATCAAACTAGTCGCGGAGTGGGAGTCGCCCGCTAAGCGAGGGGAAAACTGTTTACCTTGTATCTTTCGCGCGTCGCGTAGCGGTCGACTCCCACTCCGCGACTTGTTTGATGCATTCGAGCCTTTTTGCTCCTGTTTGACGCCGTTTTTCACCCACTAAACATTATCGGTCGGTATCGAGAGTATAAACGATTTAAAGAATGTTATTTTTTCTTTAAAATGCTTTTTGTAAAATTCAAATCCGACAAGTAGCCGAGTATCACGACCTTCTTGAAAAAAGTACGTCGAATGCGGAAAACTGCGATTGTGCAAAAACTATTTATCTGACAGTTTTGTAATTGTGCACCAATAAAGTATATGTTAGTAGCTACTTAAATTCAGAGCAACTACGCTTCATCTCAGAAGTTGACCTAATTATGAATTTTCAAAAAATTGATGTTTTTTCCAGTTTTTTGGACTTTTATCGGAAACTAATTATCCGCTTGAAACGTGTCACCTCTCATTTGTTTTGTTTTTGAATTCTCTACAAAAAGTGCCTGAACAGCTTTTCGATCAGATCAATACTTCACGTTTTATAAGCGAAAAAGCAAAATTTTGGATTTTTTTGGCTATTTTTCGCTTCTCAAAAAAAACCTAAGACGATTCAGGAGTGGAATTTATCATGAAAAACATGTAGAAACTACCTATTGCATGACTGCACAGTCAGATTTCAGGTAGTTTTTTTGTCACGAAATCGACCTTTCGATAGCTCTATTGCTTGGTCTATAGTGAGAAAAACATTCGAGATACATTCCAATTTTAAATATTGGGGACATGTAAGGTAAAACACCCAGTATATTCCGTTCAGGTTGAGCGTATAGTAGGCTATTCTTTATTTATCTGAAGTTGGCAGTATTTGCTGTCATAACGTGAAATAAAGTCAACGTTGCCTTATGTACCCAGCCTCGTACGACGAGCTTGCGAGTTATCAGACAACTCTATGCAATATTGACAACATTGCTTATCAATCTGACAAAAAAATTAAGAACATAACCTAAAATTTCAATATACACTGGAATATGCCAAATTTCCATGGCCAACCGACGGCTCAACCTTTCGTGAATATACTATAGCAGCTGATAAGTTGAGGAAAATCACAGAATCATCATAACTTTGCGTTTCCACTGGTTTTACGTACTCCATGATATTGTTGGATCTTATCTGTTAAGTTAATTGGTTTATTAATTCAGCTCCTGAGCATCAAGGCTATACCGGAGGTATTCCCCCATGTAGTGATCCTTGCATAACGAAGGTTGCCCCAGTTCCTCCAGAACCATGTCCTGATACCCCTTACAGTTTAGCGAACACAATACCTAAAACACCATGTGAAAAGGTGCAAACCAAAGGAATATTGAAAAAAAGTAAGTGCGAAGTTGACACCCTTTCAAATATTACTTCATATACCCTGATGCGAAACATAACATGTTGTAACCATGCCATATAATGGCAGAGAACTTTGAGATGCAGCAAGCCATTAGATACAAAAATCTTCCAAGCATTTTAGTCCAAGTCCTTCGAGAATACATAAGAATGATAGCAGACTTCCCTTGGCCTGTTTCAAACTAAACAATCCATGATAAACTTTTATTTGTTTCTCATTTGTAATCGTCAGTTTCCAAAAACACAATATTAATCAAGAAAATTTATTTTACCAAGTCACTAACTTGTAAAACTGACAGTTAACTTGTAAAATTTTTACAAGTTAGTAGTATTATTTACATTGACAGTTGTGAAGTACTTGCTTCTAATTTCATTCATCCTTCTAATTTCAGAGATCCTGGAACAAATGAATTTCTCAATAAACGTTCTCAAACTATTCAAAAACGATATTCATACCTTGTTTTATTCGAATCTATTTGTTTTCCTTTTCAAAATTGCAAATATCCTAGAGGTTTTTTGACCTGTAAACTCACTGACAGTTGTCAGTGTACTTACTTGCTTCTAATTTCATTCATCCTTCTGATTTCATCGTTCCTGGAACGAATATTTTCAGTAATAAACGTTATAAAAATATTAAAAAACGATATTCATACCTTGTTTCATTTGGATCTGGCCAATTTCGTCAGAAATGAGCAAATATTCTCGAAGGACTTCCCTCTCGTAAAGCCACTGACAGTTGTCATAATTTTCCGATGTCTTAAATAATCATAAATAGCTTACGACATTTGCGACAAATTATTGAGATTTTTTTGGAATTTATCTAACCTTTTACAAATGAGAAACAAATAAAATATAAAACAATACACGCAAGGTAACAGGTTTTACTGGCTCAAGGAGGTAACTGACTCGCCTGCGGCTCGTCAATTATATCCTCCATTCGCCAGTAAGAATCCTGTTACCTTGCTAGTAATGTTATATACTATTTCTTCTTCCTTCTTCCTGACAATTCTTGTATTGCTCATTTTGTGTATATGCTAGTTCGATTCTTTTTTTCTTCCTAGTACCCATTCGTTAATGTCTTACGTTTTACAGGTCTTTCGTATGCTTAAGCTCGTTTCCCAGTACGAGATTGTTTTTCCAGCAATCCTTCTGAGCACCTTTATTTATGTAGTCTCCAGTAACCGTTTCGTATTTGCAGTATCAGCTCGTGTTTCAGCACAGTACGTCATAATGGGTCTGATCGTGGTTTTGTAGATTCTAGTTTTTGTATCAGTTCTAATTTGTTTGTTTCGCCATAGTGTGTCGTTTACAAATCCTGCTGATCTTGCTGCCTTAGTAGTTTGCTGTCTTACCTTTTCTTCTACATCACCGTATCCCGAAAGTTCTATGCCGAGGTATGTAAATTTAATTTCCGGTTGGATTATGCGTGTTTTTGATGTCATACACTTGGTTTTAGCTACAGATATAGAAGGTGTTACATAATATTATGTCACAACTTCAGGGGGTGAATCTGCATGTATTTTTTTTTAAGAAAAAAAGTTCATATAAACATAAGTCAGTAAAAGCTTCGTTATGGAGCTACAGGCATTGAAACTAAACTAGGGTTGATTCAAATACGCAGGAATTATTATGGGGCGCTCCCTATTAGTAATCTGAAAAATAATAGGATATTTGGATTCTGCATCACATTATGTTCAATTCTTACCTCTTTGTCCAAAGTTATCCAAGAAAATAGCCGATAAAAAGTAAACTTTAACACCTTGTATTTCTCAAAGGAAGCAGTTTGGGACATATATTCCTGGGACCTTTTTTCATATTTTATGGCCTTCTATCGCCTGGCACAATCCATAGTACTTTTTTCCTTGACATCTTGTATATGTGTACCTAGTCTCATTTTCAAAAGGTTAATCATTGTGTTTTTGCTGGAAAGCAGAATTAATTAGGTTCTGAAAACTGACTTTATTCTTGAATACCATTCAGCTATTTTATATAAAATATTGAAGATGCGCTTGAATTCAATCGTATCTACGGAGATAATGGTAGAAAAGTTTACGTGTAGAAAAATCTCGGGGGGGGGGGGGGGGGGGCCGGGCCCCTCGGCCCCCCCCCCTGGTTGATATCTAATCCTAAAACGCAGTACAGTAGAGACTCGATAATCCGGATGAATTAATGCAAGGGATGATCCGGATTAATGAGGAATCTGGAATACCGCGTCTTACAATTTAGTAAAGATGCAATTTAAAAAAACGGTTGAAATAAATATGGGCTTTATTATCGAAATCATAAAACAAATATATTATTTGGAATAATTAGATATTTTACGTTTTCTACTGTAGGGGAAAAAGAATGCTGAACAATAGCTTTCTCCTGTATATCTTTCAGAAGCTGAATATCAGTAATTGCCATGAGCTATGGAATAAACAGACTGCATCGAATTGATCTATGCTCTAAATGCATTTGCTAACATTATCCCCGTCTTCGAGGATCGAAAAAATATGTGCTAAAAGGCCTTTTCGGTATTTCAGTTTTGTTAATTTAATATCATTATGATCCATATGCTGTATCAAAGCTGTATTGTTTGGAGGTAGAAACATTCCATTCCATTTCACTAATTAATTATTCTTGTCTGACTTTTTTCGTCTTATACCATTGTGCACTATTATATACCAAAAGAACGCCCGATCGTCGTCATAGAAATTGAGTTACGACAAGTTAGAACCGTAAACCACGTATGCAACGATCGGAAATTCGGATTATTGAGTCTTGCAATCCGGATTATAAGGACATAATACAATCTTGACGTCAATCCGGACTAGTAAATATCCGTATTATCGTTCTCCGGATTATCGAGTCTCTACTGTATTCCAAATGCAGAAGCTGACCCTGTTGAATGCGAATGCCCCCCGACCATGTCTTCCATTCCAAAACCAAAAGTGGAAGACCCTGGACATGAACAGCGTTGGGCAGCGAATCCAAACGATAGACCACCATGTTATCTACCACAACCTGAAGACAGAATACCCAGCAACAAGGGTGAAGGCATGGGACCTATAGGACCATGGGCCACTGGAAGAGTCGATTGGGGCCCTTTGAAGGGCTTAACTGGTACAAGACCTGTTGTGGATCGGTACTCCATTGCCCGATACAGCCAAGGAGAATGGAGGCAACACAACAAGGATATTTTGGAAGGGAAAGGGGAGAGGGCTGTTCACAGGAATAATCTGTAAGTCTTTAGCAAGGAAAAGGTTTCAAAATTCTTTGATGTCTGCTTTCCATTACTTTTTTAGTTTCACTATATTTGCACGACTTCATGTTTTTTAATCGTTGTCGAATAAATTCAACTTATATGTTACTAAATTACTGTTTTCCTCATTATAATACAATCACAAGGTGAAATTCACACTTTGGAAACTACAATGCGCAAAAAAAATAACGCACATTATGGAAATCTCAAATTTATTCTACAACTGAAGTTGTTCTCAATGATAATTATTTTTTACAAAATCACGCATGCATATGTCATCCACTTTCAACGGTTTTCTTCAATACAGATGTTTTTTCCCAGTGATCAGTTTTTCTTTCGTTTGATTTTCCACATTCGATCGCTATGCTACGCGAAACACTCAATTTGACTCAAGAGGAATTTGCCCAAGCGGTAGTTCTGCGAGAAGAAGGATGGACATACACAAGAACTGCAGAAAGGTTTGGAGTTTCCCATACAAGTGTGTCCAGAATGTTGCAGCGATTCAGGGCGACAGGTATGAATGACCGAAGACCAGGACAAGAGACGTTACTTGAGAGTTTCTTCGTTGAGACAATGGTTTGCAACCGCTCGCTTCTTTCAAAATCAGCTTGAGCAAACTCATGAGGTGCAAATTAGCACTCAGACAATAAGAAATCGCCTCAGAGAATATGATTTAAGGCCTCGTGTCACGGCAAGAGGCCCAGCTCTTACCCCAGCCCATCGAAGGTCGCGTTTGGATTTTGTGAGAAAGCATATCCATTGGGAAGAGGCTGATTGGGAAAGAGTTCTCTTCACAGATGAGTCTAGATTCTGCCTCTACCATTGTGATCGACGTTCCCTTGTATACAGACGTCCACATGAAAGATATGCTCAGTGCAATTTCCTGAATACTACTGGTTTCGGGAGAGGATCGATTATGGTATGGGGTGGAATATCTTTGACTGCTCGCAGAGACCTAGTGGTCGTTGATAATGGAGCTATGAATTCTTGAAGAGCATGTTATGCCATTTGCCCCATTCATCGGTGAAAATTTCATTTTTATGGACGATAATGCCAGACCCCATCGTGGGCGCATCGTTCAGGAGTACCTTGAAGAGGTTGAAGTCTTTCGAATGGAATGGCCAGCAAGAAGTCCATATCTCAATCCGATTGAACAGGTTTGGGACAACCTCAATAGAAGCTGAGAATTTCAGAAAATCATCCAGCTACTCTTAATGACTTCAGTCAGTTCAGTGAAATCTGGGAAGGATTAGATCAGAACATTTTAAGATCACTCATTTTGAGTATGAACCGTCGTTGCCAAGCTGTAATCAACGCAAGGGGTGAAAATACCGAGTATAAAATCACTTATCAGCATTCCAGTATTTTGAAAATTGTTTATTTCTCTTCTTTCACATAAGATTCGGTGAAATCCTGAATTTTTCTTCCATTTAATGTGTCTTGTTTCGGTCAAAACCTTCCGAGAGAACATAAAAAATAAGTTATAAAGTCAATGTAGAGTTAACTTTCATTAAAAATGAGATTTTCAGAATGTGCGTTAATTTTTTTGTGCAGTGTATATTCATTTAGCGTGAGAGGTTACTCTGATTATTCATTCGGCTTGAAGCTACCTTACATAATTCTTCAATAAACCGCTTTTCCCCAACTTGTCTAGAAGAAAAATAACATTCTCTACATTGCCAATAATGAAAATAATTCACACCTGACAAGTATATTTAAATTAAATTAAAGCATAGAATGGAACAGTCGTCAATGCATGGCCCAAACTCAAGCGGATGCTGACAAAAATCAGGAAGACAGTACAAGAAGGTTGCAGCAAAGGGAAAAGGAGGTGCATCGTTGGAAATGTGAATTAGAAAGAGCCATAGCAGCTGCCTCTGAAGAGATAACCTTCATGGAAGAACAACGAAGAAGACTTAAACAAGCCTCAGCTGTGCTTCAACTGCCCGAGTCGATATGTGAGTCATTATGTATAAAGAACTTGAAGCGATTCAATGCCACAATGAATTTCATTTTTCTTCGCTTCTGAAAGGTTTTCCAATAAGAGGTGTTCTTTTGATATTCAAAGAAAATGCCATTTTTCAATAAAATGATCTGATATTTATTTCATTATATAAAAGAAGCTACGCCGTTAATAATGGAAAATAACATCAGGCAAATGACCACCACGACCACGCTTACAGGACCATATCCTTTTAATGAAATTGTCCATAACCAAATCGCAAAGTGGCTGCCCTATGTCCTCGATAGCAACACGAATTCCATTTTTGAGGTCTTGAGTCGATGCTGGGCTATTGGCGTAGACCTATTATTTCACATGGCTCCAAAGGAAGAAGTCGCAAGGTGTTAAATCACAAGATCTCGGTGGCCAATTTATTGTGTTCGCCTTTTCGAGAGATAACATGGTCCGTAAACTTTTACCACAAAAGATCAATGGTTTCGTTGCTTGTGTTGTACGCAACACCGTTTTGTTGAAAGTAAACGTTGTCCAGATCAATACTATTCAATTTCGGACATAAAAAATCATTAATCATCGCTCGATAGCGCAATCCATGCACCGTAACTGTTGCTCCAGCTTCATTTTCGAAAAAGTAAAGTCCAATGACTCCGCCGGACTATAAACCGTACCAAACAGTCACATGTTGAGGATAGAGAGGCTTTTCAACAATAACTCTTGGGCTTTTCGAGCCCCAGATGCGACAATTTTGCTTGTTGACGAAGCTAACGAGGTGGAAATGGGCCTGGCTCACTCAAGATGATTTTTCGATGGAATTCCGGATCATTTTCATGCATTTCAACGAACCAATCAGCAAAGACACGACGTTGTAGATCAGCCGGCTTAAGTTCTTGTGTTAACTGAACTGTATAAGGCATAAGAACCAAATCTTTTTGCAAAATATGGTGTAATGACGTTTGTGGAATGCCTAATTCCAAAGAACGACGAGGAATGGACAAACCTGGGTATTCTTCAACACTTTCGGCTACAGCAGCAATATTCTCGGCTGTTATTGAGCGACGTGCACGGGTTTCATTATTCACATCACTAACTTGTCCCAACAGCTCGAATTTTTCCACAAATTGCTTTATTGCGGTCCGACAAAGTGCTTCACGACGACCCAAAAATGTTCGAGTTCCACAAACTGTCTCTGCCAAATTTTCACCATTTTTATAGTGAATTTTAATAATTTCAATACATTCTTGAAGCGTGTATCGTTCCATTCCACCTACTTGTCTAATGTCAAAAAATGACAGCTTCAAACATGGTATCTACCGAAATAGCGGGCTATTCAAGATAACACCTTTTATTGAAAACCCCTTCACTATAAGATACAGGCATAGAGAAAAAAACCTTTGATTAACAAGCGAATTCTCTCCCAAAGCTGGTGAATGTTTAGAAAGAAGAACTGGTAGATTGGACAGCGAACTGGTAAGAGATGAGTTAGAAGTTGAGCTGATGAAAGAACGTGCTCTGTGCGACGAAATCAGACAGCAGTTCATTCAAACACTGAAAGACGTTGAGCTGCAGCTTATTGAGGATAAAACTGCCAAACAGCGACTAGAATCAGACTGGAGTGATAAGAAACAGGCCTTCGAACTCGATTCTACTGGCAGAAGTCTCACGCTGCGTTCATCTATACTTATGTTCAAACCAGGTTCTGTCATTTTTCCTGGAGAGTAAGTTTATTTTCGATGAAGTAGGACATAGTAAATGGAAAGCTCGAAATCTGTTCCCACACAAAGAGTAGGTGGCATTCAGAAAATGTATCTTCATGAAACGTGGGCTTCATACTTAGTGTCTCATTCAAAAGTGTCCAATCTCAAAAACTTAACAACGAATAAGGATTCGTGAGAACATTCAGACAGGTCGATTTTTAATGACATGGGGACATGATCTGGGATACCTCTTGGAGGGAGTTAGTTTACTTTAGTTTAAAAAGGGGCTACAGTTCACTGCGACCCTAAGGACTATTGTGCCCCTTACAGAGCTGTTTTGGCCACACCCTTCACAGCTCACCTTCCACTTCCAGAGATCTAATGAAATCTAATATCTGTGAAGGCTTCAACGAGGCTAGTTCCTCACTCTCACAAGTTTCTTGCCCAAGGCGTTCTCTCCTCAGGCTAGCAATGCCAAAGCATTCCGTGACTAGGTGAATGCTGGTTTCTTCCTCCTCCCCACAGAACCTATCTTCTTCATCTTCTCTGTGCGGTGCCTTTCCGGCCGAACTGAGGCCTAGTGGCCCATTGCTCACCCGCATCGTTCTATAGAGACTCAGCTCCTCAGACACGAAGACAGAAATGTCGCGAGCCTGCCAGGAGTGGTTCCTCTCACCATAGGAATAGAAGGTGTTGGATTTCCTAGGTGTGTTGACCTTAACTCAGTAAGGTTCCCACAGTTGAACAAAATATGCTCAACCGTTTCATCAGTACTCCTGCACCACCGGCATAGGGAGCAGCTCGTCAATCCCATTCTCTTCAAATGCTTGTTAAACAGGTGACCAGTCAATGCATCAGTCACCAGACCGAGTTGTTTCCTCTCCAGCAACAACACAGAACCTATACTCGTCAGTGTCCGATAATCCCATTCTCAACAGGTGCTTCCTGAGGCGACAGTGTCCTGTGAGAAAGCCAGTGAGGAGGTGTAATTGCTTCTTATCAAGATCCAGATATCTTTTGGATCCCGCTGTCTCAAAGTTCCGAAGGACATTAGCGGAATGATCCATCCCTGGGAGATTCCCCCAGAGTTTTTCCCTCTCAGCTTACTCCTTCTCCAGAAACTCCTTTTTTTAGGTACATTTACCTATACCACAGTAGGGTTCTGGGCCAATGAGTGACATTCGTGCGCCCTCTTTGGCGAGTGTATTGGCCTTTTCGTTTCCTTTAATTCCGAAAGGCCGGGAACCCAGATTAAAAAGACCTTATTTTTCTTGTCTACCTTATTGAGTTCGACCGGCACCAGATCATTTTTGAATAGAGGACGTAGGAGCTCAGTGCTTTAATAGAAGCTCGACTATGTGAGTGTATGGCTATATCGTACTTCGGGTAGTTTCTTTCTAGATTTATATCTAGACATCTTCCAATAGCTAAAATTTCCCCTTGAAAGACGTTCATACAGGAGCCTAGCGACAGTGCACACTTGGTACTTGGCCCGTATATCCCCAGCGTCAGCTCCTCTAGAGGTTTTGGAACCATTAATTTGTATACCATTTTACGGAATTTTCATTGAGGTTATAGTCGGTTTATTCCTCTCTTTTACGTAGCAATGTCCTGAAGTTTTTCTCAGTGCTTACTTTCTTGATCTTTATTAGGGAGGTTCGTTTCCTCGGGTATAAGTAGCAATTAAAGTAGACGAATATGGGTCACCAATAGTTTCTAGCATTCTAGCCACAAAAGGTGTGGTTTGCATATGAAATATGAATACTAAAGTATACAGTTCGTGACTTAAATCAGAATGAATTTATCGAAATATCTCGAACTATTTGCATTTTAATGAAAGTCAGTTAAACAGCATTGTCAAGTAGGTAGATAGTTATTGAAAAACCTGTTGAAACTCTACATGAACTTCTTTCCTTCTAGTCAATCCTCTCCGGAGTATTGGGAGCATTTCACGAAAGAGACACTCCAAATGTCCGAAGCTACCAGGCAGAGATCGGCAACTCTCAGAGGCACTCTAGATGCTATACTAACGAATGCTTCACGTGATCTCAGAACACAAGCAGATAAGGTTGAGTTGATTCTGTCCAAAAGAATTCAATGCCTTGTTGAAGTCACTGACAGGCTTGAAGCTGAACTGAAGAAGGTATTTACAACATAGATTTTATGATTCTTCTTGAATGGATTTAATCATGCGGGTTTTTCTTGACGATTGTCTATTTATGGCAAAATGGACTTCACACGATAGTCTCGAAGTATTGTAGACAACAGTTTGTTCATTTATAAGAACAGAAAAATACTTCAATTTTCATATTTTATAGTTCTTCTGATGATTTTCTCTTCCAGACGCTGCAGAAACTTGCAGATGTTGAGAGACTTATAGACGATCTGCAGGCAGCTATAAGAAGGATGGATTTGTGTTTGAAGAAGGCACAAACTCGTTTAGACCTGAGGCTACAACGCCAAAGAGTAGAAAACTGTCGAGACGAATGCCACTTTGGGTAAGGATTGATTGTTATTGTGGAATTAATAGATCTTCCTTGATGGCACCCTTGAACTGTCTGCCTCGATGTACCTTTCTTGAGTAAAGATTAATTATGGCACCAGAGCAATTTCTGTAATATATCTCATATGATTGCCCTTTTCCATATATATTTTGAAGTTATATATTCTGCTTTTAATTATCAATTCTACATCAAGTATGGCCCACGGTCGATGATAACCTAGACTCTAGAGAGATGCGCCCAACTCTGCCCGTCGAGGCGTATAAGGGAGTCAGAATTTATATTGCCTCGGATAGTCAGATGGCACAAAAGCAACTGATAGCAGTTGATTCTAAACCAAGGACCATTTGGAACTGTATACAATCCTTCACAACAAAGTTATTGAGCTTCTTGTATTGGGCGAAAACCTGTGCTCTATCGATCCAAAATGTTTTCAGAGCGGCACTCTCTTTATAAAGGGTTTTCCAATAAGAGGTGTTATTTCGATATACAAAGAAAAAGGTCATTTTCAATATAAATGACCAGATGTTTATTTCATTATAAAGAAGAAGCTGCGCCGTTAATAGTGGAAAATAACATCAGGCAAATAACCACCACGACCACGCTTACAGGACCATATCCTTTTAATGAAATTTTCCATAACCAAATCGCAAAGTGGCTGCTCTATGTTTTCGATAGTCTCACGAATTCCATCTTTGAGGTCTTGAATCGACGCTGGGCTATTGGCGTAGCCCTTCTCTTTCACGTGATCCCAAAGGAAGAAGTCGCAAGGTGTAAAACCACAAGATCTCGGTGGCCAATTGTGATCATTTCTTCGAGAGATAACACGGTCCGGAAACTTTTCCCGCGAAAGATGAATGGTTTCGTTGCTTGTATGGCACGTAGCGCTGTCGTGTTGAAAGTAAACGTTGTCCAGATTAATACAATCCAATTTCGTCCATAAAAAAACCTAGTTTCAAAGAACGACGGGGAATGGACAAAACTGGTTTATCTTCAACACTTTCGGCTACAGCAGCAATATTCTCGGCTGTTCTTGAGCGACGTGCTCGGGTTTTATTCTTCACATCACTTACTTGTTCCAACAGCTCGAATTTTTTGACCAATTTCTTTATTGCGGTCCGACAAGGTGATTTACGACGACCCAAAAATGTCCGAGTTTAACGAACCGTCTCTGCCGAATTTTCACCATTTTATAGTGAATTTCAATAATTTCAATGCGTTCTTGAAGCGTGTATCATTCCATTTTCATTAATGGCGTAGTTTCTACTCGTCAAATGTCAAAAAATGACAGTTTTAAACGTGACATCTACAGAAATAACGGTCTGTTCAAAATAACACCTCTTATTGGAAAACCCTTTACACTACAAAGTAATTAAGCGTCCTGTATTTTGCGAAAACCTCTGCTCTATCGATCCAAAATATTTTCAGAGCGGCAGTGTTGTCAGGTTTTATCAACTCGGTAATTTCATATGAGAAACCTTTATCTATACGCCCCGGGAGGCATTGGCAAAAGTAAGACAATCCGGGAGAAATGGGCTAGCGGTTAGCCGTTGCCTCTTCGGGGATAGCCGCTACTCTGTTAAATGATGGGAAAACAGCACACTCCACCTCTAAGCTACCTCTGACAGTCTAACTAGTTCAACCGTCAGTTTGTTCCATACGTAAAAATGACCCACTCGGGAAACTTTTACGAGAAACATCTTGAATTATATGGGACCAATGTGCCATGAGTCATAGAGCTCATGTTGAAGCAGTAAACCGAACGCTCAAAGACCTCAGAAACTTTGATGCTGTAATGGGTGGCGTTACTGCCTATAGTAACAAAAGGAACAAGCGCCGATATCACCAGAGCATGCTTAAAATCATCTCACTTACGGAGTTCGGCTGCATCTCTCAATTTACGAACAAACATTTGAGCGACAACGACGATGACAACTTTCCGCGTCAATTACTCAATCTTGGCGAGGGAAAAATTGTCTATTCTAATACTAACAACAATGACGTTAAACTTGACGAGACATTAGGACACATATTGCACAGGTTGGAACATCTTATTGATGCAATATATCCCGGTCTTGAAAATTTATTGGAGAGAGATTATCATTGGCTTTGTTCTAGGGCTATATTGTCACCCAGAGACGATACAGTGAATGAAATAAATAAACTCATTTTAGAGAAAATTCCCGGTCAGGTCAAACACTATGAGTTTATTAATACGGTGTGTAGTATAGAGGATACAGTGAACTATCCCCAAGAATTTTTAAATTCTTTGAAGCCTTCTGGCTTACTTCCTTACGAAAGTTGGCATACCTATCACGCTATTAAGAAACTTGAGCACCCCAACATGTGTAATGGGACAAGGCTGCTTACAAAAAAATTACGGGACAATATAATCGTGGCGACATTCTCACAGGGCCAGCAGTGGGACAACTGGCTTATATTCCGCGAATACCCATAATTCGCACTGATTTACCCATGCCGTTTAAAAGGCTACAGTTTCCAGTGAAGATCTCTTTTGCTCTCACTATTAACAAGTCCCAAGCTCAAACATTCTCTCTGGTGGGCATTGACCTGAGAAAGCCGTGTTTTTCCTATGGGCAGTTATATGTTGGCCTCTCTCGGGTAAGAACTCCTGATAAACAATATATTTTGCTACCAAATGATTACATTACATCCAATATAGTTTACAGAGAAGTTTTGAACGATTAAAATCACCATTACCAAACTAACTTTTCCCGCGACTTGGTCCCCATGGAATTCGTTTATCGCAAATCCCCCAAATGTTTTTTCTTTCGGACAGATTTACTTTCGAATTTTGTATCAGCATTCAAATACAAACTGAACCTGCGTACAACCCCTTTTTTTGGCAGTTAGAAATCAAAACATAACACTCTGTACTAACAAAGGATTATTAACAATATGCCCAACGGAGTGGGCACGGGTCAGCTAGTACATAATATTACAGCTTTTCTATACATTACTCTTATCCTTTCAGGTTAACTATTCTCAAAAGCTTGCATTTCTAATAAATAATAATAATAAATTCTATAGATGTTATGTTGGTACTAAAGTTATGTTTTTATAGGCTTATAGAGGAGGTGAAGATGATTGGTGAACAAACAGCAGCTTTAACCGCTCAGTTGAAACAAGCAGAAGATAGCCAGGCAGAATTGATAACAGGAAGAAACGAGCTGGAAAATGAGATTATGAGGAAAAGAAAATCGCTGGAAATCGACAGATTCAGGATTCAGCAGTTCAGGAGTTATTATCCTTCCGCTACTGCTTTATCTGGTTACGCATGATCTTGCAATCTTAGTTTTTTGTTTGATATCACACAAAATTGTGAGGATACAATGAATATACTGTTATTCTACTGATAAATATTTTTTTCATTAACCCAAAATCGAATTCGAATAAACTTCATCTGACCTTGAATTGTGTTTTATACTACAGGGTAATTGTTCCTGACAGAGACCTATGGACTTCATCAAACAGGCTTCTTAGTCCTGATGGTCTCACCTGGTTCACTGATGGCTCTGTCACAGCAACAGGGTCTGGTGCCGGAATCGTGGGTCCTCACTTCAATCAGGCTATCCCTCTGGGGAAGGACTGTTCCATTGTGCAGGCTGAGCTATTTGCGGTTCTTGCATGCGCACTAGAAAATATTCGCAGGGGATACTCTGGCCAGCACATTTACATATGTTACGACAGCCAGGGAACTCTGAAATCTCTATCCGATGTTAGAGTTGACTCTCTTTTGGTAGAAGAATGCAGGAAAGCTCTGCGTGGGCTGGGCTCTGATAACTTTTTGAAAGTAATCTGGTGTCCGGCTCATGCGGATATACCTGGTAACGTCAAGGCAGATGAACTGGCTAGGGGGAGCCGGATTAGCATTTGTTGACCCGGAGCCTGCGCTGCCAATCTGTCGCACATCTGTCAGAAGTTTCTTCAGGAACTGGCTGAACAGGGAATTTTCCTCGAAATGGAGCGCAGGGGTGGGCCTGAGGTGGTCGAGGATTCTCATGGAGAGACCGTCCTCGCGATCTGAGGTCAAAAGACTTCTGTTGCTGAGAGAGGAAACAACTCGGTCTGGTGACTGGTGCATTGACTGGTCACCTGTTTAACAAGCATTTGAAGAGAATGGGATTGACAAGCTGCTCCCTATGCCGGTGGTGCAGGAGTACTGATGAAACGGTTGAGCATATTTTGTTCAACTGTGGGAACCTTACTGAGTTAAGGTCAACACACCTAGGAAATCCAACACCTTCTATTCCTATTGTGAGAGGGACCACTCCTGGCAGGCTCGCGACATTTCTGTCTTCGTGTCTGAAGAACTGAGTCTCTATATAGAACGATACGGGTGAACAATGGGCCACTAGGCCTCAGTTCGGCCGGAGGCACCGCACAGAGAAGAAGAAGAAGAACCCAAAATAACTGATTGATAAGAATTGAAAACGATCATTTCCGGAAATGAATCTCATTAAATAATTGATTCTGGTTCCCAATCTTGTTTCGAAATATTTTTTTTCTAAGAGTGTCACACAATATCTTCATTCTATGTTCAATGATACTAGTGGTCAAAAAACTGCACGAGTTCATTATCATTGATAAGATGATTTTGACGATTAACTTGGACGAGATATTCTGTAACCTGAAAATTTCAAGTCTCTAGCTTATTTCTTTCCAGATGTGAAGTTTTGAGATGCTTAATTTCAGGATTCTTCACTAAATTCATCATAAGTTCTCTAGTAGATATTTCGTAGCTGAATCCGATCAGATTTGTAGGTCTGAAACAATTAAAAAAAATTCAAACCATTATAACTTGAGGACCATTGAATCCATTTGGCCCATTACCGAAACTGAATTGACAAACTTTATTTACAATTGGATTTTGTTAAGCTCGATTGCAACTAAATTCTACAGATAAATAATACAGAATAATTCGCTAAGAGAAACTAAACTAAGGATATTTCAGTAACAAACAGAAATGATTTTTTCCATTTTTATTTACACAAAACTATATCACTACAAAGATCTGATTCCAACTTTTACAGAACTAAAATCACTCTTTTGGGATTCACAATTCTTACATCTTAACTCGATGAATAAAATATCTCATCTTATCGATATCTATATTATTCACTGTAAATACTTATGTACAAAGGTTTATCACACAATATAATAATCATTCATAAATGAACACAACTTTTATTTTCCATTTCAAAACAATTAAGAAACGATTATTTTGATTATAAAATTCTCTACTCGATGTTGATATCGTAAAATCCTTCAAAATTGGGAAAGTGTACTTAAATTTCAACAATAGGGAAGAAAAATGGAATAATTTTTTTTATAAATAATCGAATAGCAATATGATCTCAGAGATTTCTTGTAAATCAATGAGCTTGGGAAATCTTTCTATCGTATAAAAATAGTATTTTCTGTTTAGAAACAATATTATCTATCGGATGAATCTACTATTTTCAGGAAAATTCACACCTGTGATTTTTCACCAATCAAAACGTGTATTTTTGACAAATCACCAACGCAATGATGAATTTTATGAGTATCTCTAGTCTAGCGAATATTCAGGTACACTTCCAATTATTTCCTCATATACTTTTTCAATCAATAACCTTTAAAAACCCTCTCAAACTTAAAAACATCGAGTGGATAACAACATATGTATATATATCTGAAATTTTCGAAAGAAATTTTGGACCTGTGGTCTCTGAGAATATACAACTTCATGCCAAAGGCACTTTCAATCTTTTTTCTTGGGTATTAAATCGACACTAATCTATATATTTGAACAATGACTTCTTACAAATAGATCGATAATCGGATTAATAATAATTTAAAATTAGACAAATATTAAACAACATAAAAAGGAACACATAGAAAAGCGGAATGTTAAATAAAACAACGCTTAGACTGTGCGGCTATAGCAATTTTTGTATGACGATAAATATTCAAACAAGGTTGACATATTTTATATCACTCTGTTTAATGATGCTCGCTTTGTTATATCTGCAGATAAACATGTCAGCCTTATTTAATTATACAGAGCGCGTCAAAATTTTGGAACAAATTCATTTTCTCAGAAGATAAGTATAATGCTCCACAAGAGTTAGGGATATCGTATTCAATCGTTTTGAAAAGTATGTAATATTCGAGAAAATCGCTGTAAAATCATGTGTATGAAGTTGGCCCAGCACTTTTTGATTTTCGAAAAAAAAATTGTTTTGCTGAGTTGTGCTAGGTTTGTGTTGCTTTGTGCTGATAATTTTTTTTCCTAATTCCAAGTGGTTTTCGAAATATTTCAAAAACCGAAAAAATGAGCCAGCCCAGCACTTTTCGAAAAATGGGATTTAAATGATTGATAAAAATTGTGCTACACATGTACTGAGTTGTGCCGTTCGAATTTTCTCGAAAGTCTCTCTCGTTTCCTGAAAAATCGAAATTTAAGAAAAAAGATAGCCCAGCACTTTCGTTTTTTTTCTCACAAAAGAATGTAAAAATTTGTGCTACATTTGTGCTGATTTGTGCTGATTTGTGCCGTAAATATTTTCACGAAAATCCTTTCTGTTTTCCTGCGAACTACGAAAATAAAAAAAAGTTATTCCAGCACTTTTGAATTTTTTTAGAAAAAACATGCTCAAAAAATTGTGCTACTCTCAGGCAAAGTTGTGCTGTTGTTATTTTCACAAATATCCTGCTAATTCACCCAAAAAATAAAGAAATTAAAAAAAAAGTTAGCCCAGCACTTTCATTTTTTTTCGACGAAAATTGTTTCATTTGATTGTACTTTATTTGTGCCAACTTGTGCTTATCAAAGTTTCAGAAAAATCATGAGTTTCCTTCTTATATGGGGGAAAATAAGAACAATCAGTAGGGTGGAGGAAGAACCAGTATACCTGGCAACAGTGACTGTGAAGTTGACCCAGCACTCTTTGATTTTCGAAAAAAAATTTGTTGTGCTGAATTGTGCTAGATTTGTGCTGCTCTGTGCTGCTGAATTTTTTTTTATTTCATTCGGTTTTTGAGATATTCAACGAAATGTTTTGTACGAACCTACCTAGCATTTTCCGAAAAATGGGTTTCCAACAGTTGAGGATGTTGCATAGGGTGCAACAAAAATCTTAATAATGCATAAAAATTTGGCAAAAGTGAAAAAAAATTGACCTGTTTCCGGATTTTGTCGCCAAATATTTTTCTTCTGAAAAAATGAATTTGTTCCATAATTTCGACGCGCACTGAATATTATACATTACTTTCTTTCAACGTTAAGAAAATAATAAGTCTATATACAATTGACAGATTACAATAAATAATTATCACACTTCATTTGGACTAATATTTGAGTAAAGGTATATTTATACCAATTTTTTATGGACTGTGGAGCGAAGCTATACCGACCCAGTACGAGAAAATAAATAAATAGAAATAACTTCCACAAACCATTATAACATGAGAAGATTATGCTCAGATATGTATAACAATATGAGAAATATTATGTTTAAAATAATCATCATCATTATGCAATAGCATAAATTACAAATTTTCAAGGGCTCACATGAACTACTTATTCTGTTCAAAAAATTATCACGTTTTGTTTCACCAAAGAAAATAATCAATTTCGCTCTAACAAAGGTTAAGAAAGAAATAATATACTTCCAGGTCAAATCGCAAAATGCTTTGGCAGGACATCATAAGATTTAATCGATTCGTTTCACAAGCTTAGCTTTTTTACACTTATGTTAATGTATGCGTACTCTTCAATACCAGTTAAAGAGAGACTTTGGTCTTAACTTTGAGCATAACCACTAAAGAATTTCCAATGAAATATTAACTTTTGTGCAAGGAACGTTTCAATATAGAGCATTGATAGTTTCTACTTTTAGAGCATTGTGTTCGGTAATGTATCAGATTTATATCGTGCTAAGCATGAGTGGAATAGGGTTCCTATTTAGATCACTCTGTTCAAATATCTATTGGTTTTGAGAACTATAAACGAAATTTTTGTTCTACAGTAACTCTTCTTCAAATGAAGGGTTTTCCATTAAGAGGTGTTATTTTTAATAGCCCGCTATTTCGGTAGATGTCACGTTTGGAGCTGTCATTTTTTGACATTTGACAAGTAGAAACTACGCCATTAATATAAATGGAACGTTACAAGCTTCAAGAATGCATTGAAATTATTAAAATTCACTATAAAAATGGTGAAAATTTGGCAGAGACGGTTCGTAAAACTCGAACATTTTTTGGGTCGTCGTGAAGCACCTTGTCGGACCGCAATGAAGAAAAACCCAAGAGTTATTGTTGAAAAGCCTCTCTATCCTCAACGTGTGACTGTTTGATGCGGTTTATGGTCCGGCGCAGTCATTGGACCTTACTTTTTCGAAAATGGGGCTGGAGCAACAGTAACGGTGAATGAATTGCGCTATCGAGAGATGATTAATGATTTTTATGGCCGAAATTGGACATTATTGATCTGGACAACGTTTACTTTCAACAATACGGCGTTACGTGCGACGTGCCACACAAGCAACGAAACCATTGATCTTTTGCCGGAAAAGTTTCCGACCGTGTTATCTCTCGAAGAGGTGATCATAATTGGCCACCTAGATCTTGTGATTTAACATCTTGCGACTTCTTCCTTTGGGGCCACGTGAAAGAGAAGGTCTACGCCAATAGCCCAGCGTCGATTCAAGACCTCAAAGATAGAATTCGTGAGGCTATCGAGGACATAGGGCAGCCACTTTGCGATTTTGTTATGGAAAATTTCATTAAAAGGATATGGTCCTGTATGCGTGATCGTGGTGGTCATTTTCCTGATGTAATTTTCCACTATTAACGGCATAGCTTCTCCTTCATAATGAAATGAAACCCGATCATTTAGGTATATTGAAAATGGCATTTTTCTTCCAATATCAAAATAACACCTCTTATTGGAAAACCCTATAGATAGAAGAAGCAAAAATTGCTGGTGTGAAATTCACTTGAGTATTCTTCACAACTTTTGTTGTAATTTTTTTATTTTATTCATTAAAAACAATCTGTTTCGTTGAAGATTGTCAATTTCGGTGCAGCTAGATTTTTTTGTTTATGCATTGGGATTACTTTGTCCCATCGTCAAACTTTTTATGCGCAATAAACAAAATGTAGACAATCGAATGATAATAATTATTGAAAGATGAGCAAATATTATATTTCTCTGATTCTCGTTTGTGCTTTTCGAAATCTATCAATACTCTGCCGAGCTTAAATACGAATTTTTGTGAGGAGTTGAGTAAAATAGTGATAACGTTCGAATCAAAACTACTGCCGAAATGTACGTCATAATTCGCTAGAAAATCTTTATACTGAGCTTCTATTCAAACAATAATCCTTTCTCTTGTCAATACTTATTCTTATATGTCTGAGACCCTGTTGTGTCGACAAATTTCTTCACACAGTATTGGCAAAATGCAAAAATTGAGTTTCGAAGGCATTTTCTTTCGATGCAGGTTGTTTCATTGAAATTTCAGCGAAATACTTGTGATATTTTGTAGATGAGTTATTCAATTACAGTGGAATTTCCCTATAATGGAAGCGCTGAATTCGCAAAAGAAATTCGTTATAAAGAAATTTCGTTATACAGAAAATTTGTTTCAATAGTCGGCAATGTTGCGGTGATTTCACTGATAAATTTAAGTTAATCATTCAAACTCAAGCACTTGCTTTTAGACATTTTCGCACAACTTTTCACACTAGCGTAATGGTTAGATTGAAACTAACTAGCCAGGGGTGTATTCAAAATTGTTTCAGAAGGATCTCTCTGCCCGCTGTAATGATTTAGTTTTAGGTCGGGATTCATTACCTACGTCCGGAAAATTTTCGGAACAAACCCACCCTTTCACCTTCTTACCAATACCCATTCAAAGAATGATGTTCTTTGAATATTTCGTTATATAGAGAATTTACTTCGTTTTAGAGGGTGTTTTTAACATGGAATTTGGATTCAAGGTGCAATGTCTTGTACGAAATTCGTTATACAGAGAAATTAGTTGTACAGACGTTCGTTATAGGGAAGTTCCACTGTATTTCTGATATTAGAAATGATTTATTGTGGTTCGTTCTTCAGTGGGAGATTATAATATATGAATTGAAAAATGTCTGTCTAAGAATTCTGCAAATCGTTTGCTATTATAATTTTTCCGCTAATGAAACAGAAACATATCTGCATATGTATAGGGTGCTCCATAAACATTGCGAACAATTATATTCAAGTTATCGAATTCTGAGTTACAAATAAATGAAAAAATTCTCGAAATTTTCATAACGGTTCGAGGTATTTGAACGAGATAAAATTAGAAGGGTAATGCCAAATACCAGCAAAAGCTCTATCAGAATCCATTGTTAGAATTTTGATTCTGATTAAACCTCCACTGAAAAAACAACCCCCTGCATCCTTACATTTTTTCTTTTAAATGATTCCCTAGTGAAAGAAAAAATATTTTTAAACAATTTCATCAATTTAATCATTTAACGTAGATTAATTTCTTGAAAATAATAATTATGAATTGCGGCAGATTCACTTTGTTTTATTTCGACATTTCGTGATTTAATCTTTTTGATTAAAAACTTTTTGTTCATTTTTGGTGTCTGTGAAATCGCAAAATGGCGAATGCGCAACAATTAATGGCTATATATATTTTTAAGGGTTTAATTAACGTAAAATGCAATTAAAAATATATCCGGGGAAGTTCTTTCAAAGGTATCCTTGAAAGAACTTCCCCGGATATCTGTCGTTGAAATTTTGTTCGTGATTACCACGTGGTAGATTCGGTCGATATTTTACTTATACAGTAGAGACTCGATTATCCGGATCAATTAATGCAAGGGATGATCCGGATTAGTGAGGAATCCGGAATACCGCGTCTTACAATTTAGTAAAGATGCAATTTAAAAAAACGGTTGAAATAAATATAGGCTTTATTATTGAAACCATAAAACAAATATATTATTTGGAATAATTAGATATTTCACGTTTTCTACTGTAAGGAAAAAAGAATGCTGAACAATAGCTTTCTCCTGTATATCTTTCAGAAGCTGAATATCAGTAATTGCCATGAGTTATGGAATAAACAGACTGCATCGAATTGATCTATGCTCTAAATGCATTTGCTAACATTATCCCCGTCTTCGAGGATCGAAAAAATATGTGCTAAAAGGCCTTTTCGGTATTTCAGTTGTTAATTTAATATCATTATGATCCATATGCTGTATCAAAGCTGTAGGGTTTGGAGGTAGAAACATTCCATTCCATTTCACTAATTAATCATTCTTGTCTGACTTTTTTTGTCTTATACCATTGTGCACTATTATATACCAAAAGAACGCCCGATCGTCGTCATAGAAATTGAGTTACGACAAATTAGAACCGTAAACCACGTATGCAACAATCGGAAATTCGGATTATTGAGTCTTGCAATCCGGATTATAAGGACATAATACAATCTTGACGTCAATCCGGACTAGTAAATATCCGGATTATCGTTCTCCGGATTATCGAGTCTCTACTGTATTAGCTGTATGGAACATCTCGGGACACCCTGTATACGCAAAGGAAGATGTATACGTGGTATAATTTACTCTCACGTATGTTTCAAGAGCAGAGATAAATCTCAACAAAAATGAATGGAAATCGTATGAATATCAAAATTACGAAAATCCCATTCCAAACTTTTTCAGGTATCGAATGAACACAACAGGGTCTTAGTCATTTCCTCCAAAATATAGCTACCCATATATTTTTCTGGAAAAACTTCCTCCAACAGTACCTATCCTTAATCAGTAACCTCTCAAACCAAGATATATTGTCATACATTACAAATCGGAATAAAAACTTTAATTACATTCAGCGTCTTGGGTTTCTCACTTCTATTTGACTGTCGTCCTCGCTTTCTGTGAGCACAGATAGATGTGCGTCCGGCAGTATTGTCAGGTTGGTAGCGTCCGATTGAAGGGTGCTGCATTCACCAGCTCCTTGCACTTCTGTTTCTTTCTTTTGTAGGGCTTGCACGAAATTCTGAAATTTGAAGATTCATGTAAGTAATGAGCTTATGATAAATTTAGTAGTAAAACATCGTCGAAAATCTTGTCCCCCTTGGTTTTTCAAGTAATAAACAATCTTTATTTTGCTCCATTTCCATAGCAATATGAATAAATATGATAAAATCTTTGTGCAGGATGAGACAAAATAAAAAAAATTGAGAAAAACCCTGAGCACTCGTTCTTTGGTGGAGCAATAAGATTATTAACTCAAAGTTTTATATGGGATTTGAAATTGATACCAAATATATTAATGCAGAATCTCAGCACAATCAGAATTATATTCTGGAAATTTTTCAAAAAATGAAATATATAAAAATGAATAATTACAAAAATTGAATTGAATGGTTCTGATGATGCGATACTCTTGAAATTTTCTAGGAACATTCAGTATATCAGTTTTGATCCACAAAATAAATTTCACTTGAATCTTATTATAAAAACTTAGAATGGCCATATTTTATGTAACACCCTGTACGATTCGGCTGGTTAACGAACTTAACCGAGCCATTTGTGACCCGAACTGATCCTGAAAATTTCAAGTCAAGAAGAAGCTATGCCGTTAATAGTGGAAAATAACATCAGGCGAATGACCACCACGACCTCGCTCACAGGACCACATCCTTAAAAATTCCATAACCAAATCGCCCTATGTCCTCGATAGCCGCACGAATTCCATCTTTGAGGTCTTCAATCGACGCTGGGCTATTGGCGTAGACCTTCTATTTCACGTGGCCCCAAAGGAAGAAGTCGAAAAGTGTTAAATCACAAGATCTCGGTGGCCAATTGTGAACACCTCTTCGAAAGATAACACAGTCCGGAATCTTTTCCCGCAAAACATCAATGGTATCGTTGTTTGTGAGGCACGTAGCGCGGTCTTGTTGAAAGTATCTAATTTCGGCCATAACAAAATCATTAATCATCTTTCGATAGCGCAATCCTATCACCGAAACTGTTGCTCCAGCCTCATTTTCGAAAAAGTAAGGTCCAGTGACTCCGCTGGACCATAAACCGCACCAAACAGTCACACGTTGAGGATACAGAGGCTTTTCAACAATAACTCTCAGGTTTTCCGAGCCCCAGATGCGACAATTTTACTTGTTGACGAAGCCACCGTGGAAGAGATGGGTCTCATAACTCAAGATGATTTTTCGATGGAATTCCGAATCATATTCATGCATTTCAACGACCCAATCAGCACAGACACGACGTTGTTGATGATCGGCCGGCTTGAGTTCTTAACTGAACTTCATAAGCCTTAAGACTCGAATCTTTATGCAAAATACGGTGCAATGACGTTTGTGGAATGGACAAATCTGGATTTTCTTCAACACTTTTGGCTATAGCAGCAGTAATAATCTCGGCTGTTCTTGAGCGACGTGCACGGGTTTTATTCTTCACATCACTTACTTATCCCAACAGCTCTAATTTTTCCACCATTTTCTTTATTGCGGCCCGACAAGGTGCTTCTCGACGACCCAAAAATGTTCGAGTTTTACAAACCGCCAAATTTTCACCATTTTTATAAAGAATATTAATAATTTCAATGCGTTCTTGAAGCGCGTATCGTTCCATTTTTATTAATGGCGTAGTTTCTACTTATCAAATGTCAAAAAAATGGCAGTTTCAAACGTGACTTCTACCGAAATAGCGGGCTATTCAAAATAACATCTCTTATTGAAAAAAATTTTACTAGGAAGTCAGATGTAAGCAGGTATGTCGTTGCTGTTAGTTTAAATCTACAGAAGCTCTAAGTTTCTAAATACTAATAGTTATCAAAATATAATTGATGTATATTACCTGACTTATCACGTCTCCATGTGCAGTTCTAACCTGATACAAATATCTGTATTTCTTCTGTCTCATTTCAGCCCTTTCCTCTCTTGTTTTTCCTCTCAAACTTGGTCCTCGAGGCTTCTTCCTCCCTGCTTCGACTGAAAGCAAACAACATCATGGAACAATAAAAGCAGAGAATAATACTAATTGATTAAAATCAACCAATATTAAACCCATACTTCGGAACTAATCCCGTCAACGCACAAAGAACATGCATGGTGGTAATATCAAACGGAGCATGATGATGATGTTTGCTTGATTTTAATGTTGTCAGGTTTTTGGTTTATACGAAAAAGGTTAAAAACCGCTTTTCGAGCTCTTACTGAACAGAGAGGGCCATGCAATTTATTCACAAGAAATATCCCTCTATTTCTTCACAATAAATAAGCAATTATTTTTATACACCATGCTTAAAACACAACGCAAAAAACAAATTAATTTATCAGTCTTTAATCTTTACAATAAAAATGATATTGGTGTTCTACTCAAATAAATTGAAGTTCACGGAAACAAAAATAGTTTCACCTCTCATCACTTTTTTTGGAATTCATACCAAGGTGATTTTGTTCTTTGTTATCTAGTCTGTTGAAGTATGAAACATCATCGAAGATTGAACTCACCATCGTCATGATGTGTTCCTCGTCCAGTTATAGCACATTGAAGTATTAGTCCTACGATCACAAAAGATGGCCAAGCTCCTAAAACTATCCATGAGAACCAACAAGGCGGAGGTTCTACTGGCCTTAGAGATACTCTCCGCCATAACCAAGCGATCATCGAAAGTTTCTCGACAAAATAGTCCATAGAAGCTGTTAAAATGGCCCCACCGTATACAGCTGTTCCTAATATTGTCAATCCTGTAAAATACACAGTAATCAGTTCGGACGAAATGAAGATTATTCATCAAAACTACGACTGATTGAAAATTGAAGAAAGACCTGTCGGGAAATTGAAAGCTTTTACGCATCTGTTTATTTTGTAAAAACGATCATTTAAAACTATCGATTTCCTTCTTTGATTCAACTTTTCTATTAAAATCGTTTTTTGAAAATTATCTTTACGCAGAATCTGAAGGCGACGGTTTATACCTACCAGATGCCGATTGATATACATTTTCATTGTTATTGTTTATTGAATTTAATTGTTTCAATTATTGACTTGTTTCATTATGCCTCAAGATTGCCCCTGTTTTGATTTTTGTTTATGTCTTATGTAAATATTTTGGAGCATCAATAAAGTGATTTATTATACAGGGGAAAAAAGTGTTAGACTTTAGCTCGAGGTTATGTTGTCTCCCGACGCGGAGCGGGATACAAAAAACGTAAAATCTCATATTTTTCCCGTGTATAATACACTATTTTGTTCTGTGACAGGAATAACGACCATTTAATAGTGAAAAAAATAAAACTTTTCACGAAATTACTTTTTTCCACGGGAAAAAAGTGAGTACTTTTTTCCCGGATATATAGTCACTCACTTTTTGACAAGGAAAAAAGTAATTTCGTAAAATAGTATATTATATTATAAGGATTAAAAGTGCTTTTTTTTTAAAGCAATATTTGCAGTTGCGAGGCGCAGCCGAGCGAATGCAAAATTGCGAGTTAAAATAGGCACTTTTAGTCCGAATAATATATACTATTTTTTCTCTAACCAAGTCAAAATTGACTGAGTTGGATTCCTAAGTCATTAAGAGTAGCTGGATGATTTTCTGATTTTCTCAGCCTTTTATTGAGGTTGTCCCGAACCTGCTTAATCGGATTGAGATTTGGACTTCTTGCTGGCCATTCCATTCGAGAGACTTCAACCTCTTCAAGGTACTCCTGAACGATGCGCGCACGATGGGGTCTGGCATTATCGTCCATAAAAATGAAATTTTCACCAATGTATGGGCCAAATGGCACTACATGCTCTTCAAGAATGTTCCTTGTATACCTATCAGCATTTATAGCTCCATTATCAACGACCACTAGGTCTGTGCGTGCAGTCAAAGATATTCCATCCCATACCATAATCGATCCTCCCCTGAAACCAGTAGTTTTCAGGAAATTGCACTGATCATATCTTTCATGTGGACGTCTTTATACAAGGGAACGTCGATCACAATGGTAGAAGCAGAATCTAAACTCATCTGTGCAGAGAACTCTTTCCCAATCATCCTCTTTCCAATGGATATGCTCTCTCGCAAAATCCAAACGCGCCCTTCGATGGGCTGGGGTAAGAGCTGAGCCTCCTGCCGCGACACGAGGCCTTAAATCATATTCTCTGAGGCGATTTCTTATTGTCTGAGTGCTAATTTGCACCCCATGTGTTTGCTCAAGCTGATTTTGAAGGAGGCGAGCGGTTGCAAACCGTTGTCTCAACGAAGAAACTCTCAAGTAACGTTCTTGAATGGCAGTTGTTACCTGTGGTCTACCCTGTCTTGGTCTTCGGACATTCATACCTGTCTCCCTAAATGTCTGCAATATTCTGGACACACTTGTATGGGAAACTCCAAACATTTCTGCAATTCTTGCGTATGTCCACCCTTCTTCTCGCAAAACTACCGCTTGGGCACATTCCTCTTGGGTCAAATTGCGTGTGTCGCGTTGCATAGCGATCGAGTGTAGAAAACCAAACGAAAGAAAAACTATTGATCACTAGGATTGATCGAGAACAACTGATTTCAGAATGAGGCCAATACATTCAGATTCTGATAATCTCATCTTTTTTTATTCCTGCTGGGAAAAAACATCTGTATTGAAGAAAAACGTTGAAATTGGATAACATATGCATACATAATTCTGATAAAAATAATTATCATTGAGAACACCTTCAGTTGTAGAATAAATTTGAGATTTCAATAATGTGCGTTAATTTATTTGCACAGTATTCGTGACGTAATAGGTACTCATTGGAAGCAGAGCGATTCATTGAAAGTCAATACTGCTTCATTAGTTTCGCAACTTACCTTTCCTAAAATATAAATTGAAAATGGCAAATAAGAGAGCAGTAGCTAATAGAACACCAACGCACATCCAGACAGAACCCTTCGGAGATGTCTCCATGAAGTGATCTGCAGTCAAAAGTCCTGCAAGACCCAACAGGAAGCCCGTGTGAAGTCCTCCCATAAAAAGACCAACGTATTGAACCAGCATTGTGATTAGTCCAAACAGAACGCCGGCGAATACTGCGACACCTGCAAAATAAGAATAGTGATTATACAGGGTGTCCCAAAAATACCACACGAAAGTGACACTGGAGATAGATTGGCATTAGGTCTATCAGATAGCATCAACATGACCTCAGTAAAAGTCATTTTGAAAAGGGCATGAAATGGACAACTTTTTGAGATTATTTGTCAATTCAGTCTGATTGAAGTCTGGTTGAAGTTTTAACTTCGGCATAAAATACAACAAGTTAGACATTTTTTGGAGGATTTTGTTCTAGTTCTCGGTGAAGTTATTACTTCATTGTTTAAAGCAACTATTCAGTATAGCCCAGGTAAAAAAAAAACATGAGTTTGAAGTAATTTCTAGCAATGCTAGGCGATAATAGACCGAAAACTGGAGATTTTAAAAAAAAAACACAAAAGTGGTGATATCTCGAAAACCAGCGGACTTTTACTGAGGTCATGTTGATGCTACCTGATAGACCTAATGCCAATCTATCTCCAGTGTAACTTTCGCGTGGTATTTTTGGGACACCCTGTATATTATTTCTAAAAAACTTTTTAGGTTTTCACTCCCAGTCTCTGAAAGAGAAATAATTTAAAAAAATTAAATAATATTAAGTGCTCCTGCGAAAATCTTTGCACTAATTTGTCAGGCGCAAATTGGTTTTGAAAAAATTGTTGCCTAACAGTAAAACTAAAAAAGGAGATGAATGAAAAGGATAATGTAACGTTTTGGTGTTCAGCCACCTTCTGAAGATTTTACAAGTTTGCTGAGGAAGGTGTCTGATATAGACGAAATTGTGTGTTTTTCATTCGCAGTCTAATTGACAGTTAGTGCTCCTGACAAATTCGTGCAAAAGATTTTCGCAGAAGCACTTCATCTTAATTAAATTTTTTTAAATTATTTCTGTTTCAGAGACTGGGAGTGAAAACCTAAAAAGTTTTTTAGATATGCAGAATCCTCCCAGATTTTAATTCAATCGATAGTGATTATATCAATTTTATGGTGATTTTGTTCTCAGAAGCGGAATAACTATTAGTCTACCTTCATGTTTTTATTTTAAAAATTTTCTTCCCGAAATATTCACGTCTTTAAGAGCTTGCTTCACTACTTGTCGATAAGTTAATGATAGCTATCTGGTAGATATCGTTGAAATAAAATTATCCGCATTTATTACATCAAAATACTTTCAAGTCTAATATGTAATTACCATAATTTTTTAAGAAGAAGAAAATGTTTTCTGGACTGAAAAAATCTGAAAAGATTCGATTTTAATGAATAGGGCTATATTCATTTCGATGATATCTATATAATATTTGTTTATTATCTGTATTGAATATCTTCGAACATAGACATTTTTCACAAAAAAAAATCACAAAATGGCGAATGCACCAAAATTTATACGTATTATTTTTTAAGGGTTTAACTACGTAAAATGATGATAATAGTTTATTATGCAACGAGCGTATAATGATCGCTATAATTCACGAGTTGAAGTTTAGGCTAGGAGCCGTATAGGCGAGTGGCCTAAATCACCGAGCGAATAACAGCCATTATACGGGAGTAGCATACTATACTTTATCCACTACTGCTCAAAGTATTTCTTGAAAATTTTAATATTTGGCGACCTTGACAAGACCCTTTTATAACAAGCGTGGAAATAGTCAAGTTGACACATGAGAAATTTTAAGCGAACTTAATACATTTTTCAGGGTGTCCCAAAAATACCACGCGAAAGTGACACTGGAGATAGATTGGCATTAGGTCTTTTAGATAGCATCAACATGACCTCATTAAAAGTCCGCTGGTTTTCGAGATATCACCACTTTTGTGTATTTTTTAAAAATCTCCAATTTTCGGTCTTCAAACTCATGTTTTTTTTACCTATGCTATTCCGAATAGTTGCTTTAAACAATGAAGTAATAACTTCACCGAGAACTAGAACAAAATCCTTCAAAAAATGTCTAACTTGTTGTATTTTATGACGAAGTTAAAACGTTAACTTAAGTTTGACTGACTGATGTGAAAAAAATTATATCAGACTGAATTGACGAATAATCGTAAAAACTGGTCCATTTCCTGCACTTTTCAAAATGATACAACACTACCAATTTTTTTAAGTCAAAACCTTAGAAATTATAATTTTGTCGCGAGAGATGTGTTCAAGCCGAAATAATTAAAAATTAGGAAAAATGCACAAGTATCACCTGTTGCCAAATTACATGTTGCTTGATATTCTTTCCTCGATACCGTTTCAAACAACCACTATTTTTGCTCTTCTTTCTCTTTTATCTCACTTTCTCTTTCATTTTTTGTTTGCAAAAGTGGTGATATCTCGAAAACCAGCGGACTTTTACTGAGGTCATGTTGATGCTGTCTGATAGACCTAATGCCAATCTATCTCCAGTGTCACTTTCGCGTGGTATTTTTGGGACTCCTATATATTTTGTAATAAAAATTGCTAATTGATGTAATATTGTAATAATAATTGACTAGGTCGCCGATTGACAAGGTATACCCATACTTGTTAGTTGGAGTACTTCATAATACTGAAAAAATATCGATTTAAAGAATATAATTTAGAGCTGAATCTACGGAGCATCTGGAAGCATACTTATACTAACTCATTATTCACTTGTGATTAATGGGTATTATTATGGCCGAGCAAACAGACGTTTAATGGGTGGATTATACAATAATCGTGGATAAACGGAATTAGCATATTTTTCTTCAGATTTCGATAAAGTTTTCGATGCCATTTAAAAAGTTTTGTTTAAACCTTCTAACTTGTCTGTATTTTTTGTGTGGATGTTGTAGCAGTTTTGTAACGAACTGTTGGTAGAACATTAATATTTGCCTCGAACTACCAATATTTTTTGATGCGATATCTTTCAAAATTTGAATTACCTACTTTTTCGTTCTTTAGAAAAATATAGTGTTGAGATAGAATCTTATGCGTCAGGCATCATGATTGAATTATTAATGAATTCATTCGATAGTTCATAGCAAAGAATCGTTTGTACTGTAAGAAGCATTATTATAACTCCTAATGTCTGTTTATTCGTGAAGATATTGAAGCTTAACTGCTAAATGGATTATTATGATGCTTTAAATGTAAAGGGTTTTCCAATAAGAAATGTTATTTTGAATAGCCCGCTATTTCGATAGATGTCACGTTTGACGCTATCATTCTTTGACATTGGATAAGTAGAAACTACGCCATCAATGAAAATGGAATAATACATGCTTCAAGAACGCATTGAAATTATTAAAATTCACTATAAAAGTGGTGAAAATTTGGCAGAGACGGTTCGTAAAACTCGGACATTTTTGGGTGGTCGTGAAGCACCTTGTCGGACCGCAATAAAGAAATTGGTTGGAAAATTCGAGCTGTTGGGACAAGTAAGTGATGTGAAGAAAAAAAGTGCACGTCGCTCAAGAACAGCCGAGAATATTGCTGCTGTAGCCGAAAGTGTTGAAGAAAACCCAGGTTTGTCCATTCCTTGTCGTTCTTTGAAATTTGGCATTTCAGATTTGGGCCCTAAGGCTTATAAAGTTCAGTGCCGCACATGCAACGAAACCATTGATCTTTTGCGTATGTATTTCGTTTTTTCACTTGAATGCACAATTAATTTTTTCAGATAACTACAATAATGAAATTTCCACTGAAATCTCCATAAAACGAATTTTGGCACTTCCGCCATAATCAATCTGTTCTCGCATACGCTTGACCCAGTTGAAACGGAAAATCCCATCAGTTTCTACGACACGTTCGGACGATTCTTCAGAGGAAAATAATAAAGGAAATGAGGAGAAATAAAATGCTTACCAGCGTTTCCGTAGGGTGGCATCAATTCTCCTTGCAAACATATCAGGTAGACCAGACTTGAGGCGAATATAAATCCTGTTAGAAACATAACTGTCTTGAAGAGTCTGTAACCTGAAAGAAAAATTGAAATATTGCTTTAGTCTATTGGAAATCTGTGAAAAATCGGCGAATCGATTTTCGAACTTTTCCGGTGGGAAAAGCTTTTCATTTTCTGTCGGAAAAATACGATATTTATAGCCAGGATTGAAGAATTGAAATGAAAATATTTGAGGTTTGTTTTGCAGTTTCTGAATTTTAGTTTCAACTAGAATGAATTCTATACATCTTTTCGTGATGTCAAGGTTTCAAAACCAACTAGTTTTTCTTTCGTTTGATTTTCTTCACTCGATCGCTATGCAACGCGAAACACGCAATTTGAGCCAAGAAGAATGTGCTCAAGTGGTAGTTTTGCGAGAAGAAGAGTGGACATACACAAGAATTGCAGAAAGGTTTGGAGTTTCCCATACAAGTGTGTCCAGAATTTTGCAGCGATTCAGGGAGACAGGTATGAATGTCCGAAGACCAGGACAGGGTAGACCACGGGTAACAACTGCCATTCAAGAACGTTACTTAAGAGTTTCTTCGTTGAGACAACAGCTCGCCTCCTTCAAACTCAGCAAGAGCAAACTCATGAGGTACAAATTAGCACTCAGACAATAAGAAATCGCCTCAGAGAATATGATTTAAGGCATCGTGTCGCGGCAAGAGGCCCAGCTCTTACCCCAGCCCATCGAAGGGCGCTTTTGGATTTTGCGAGAGAGCATATCCATTGGGAAAAGGCTGATTGGGAAAGAGTTCTCTTCACAGATGAGTCTAGATTCTGCCTCTTTCATTGTGATCGACGTTTCCTTGTATACAGACGTCCACATGAAAGATATGCTCAGTTGTTCTGGGGGAGGATCGATTATGGTATGGGGTGGAACATCTTTGACTGCTCGCACAGACCTAGTGGTCGTTGATAATGGAGCGATAAATGCTGATAGGTATATAAGAAACATTCTTGAAGAGCATGTAGTGCCAGGAGTACCTTGAAGAGGTTGAAATATCTCGAATGGAATGGCCAGCAAGAAGTCCAGATCTCAATTCGATTGAGCATGTTTGGGACAACCTCAATAGAAGGCTGAGAAGTTCAAAAAATCATCCAGCTACTCTTAATGACTTAGGAATCCAACTCAGAGAAATCTGGGAAGGATTAGACCAGAACATTTTGAGTATGAACCGTCGTTGCCGAGCTGTAATTAACGCAAAGAGTGGAAATACCAAGTATTAAATCACTTATCAGCATTCCAGTAGTTTGAAAATTGTTTATTTCTCTTCTTTCACAGAAGATTCGGTGAAATCCTGAATTTTTCTTCCATTCAATGTGTCTTGTTTCGTTCAAAACCTTCCCGAGAGAACATAAAAAATAAGTTATAAAGTCAATGTAGAGTTAACTTTCATTAAAATTGAGATTTTCATAACGTGCGTTAATTTTTTTGAGCAGTGTATTTTACCACCTGCCGATAGTTCTCTTTGAAATTAATGTATTTGTAGTTTTAACTTCAATTTCTTAATCCGAAATATTAAGAACTTTATGGGTTGAAAATAACAGTTTCCCAACTGAAAAATTGAAATGTTTCTATTTCAATTACTGATTTAACATCAAGTGGCGAAACCTGGACCCTTGTATATTCTTGCTTTCAGAAGGAATCAGTATCCTCCTCTCAAAATAGAGATTGTTCCTTTCAGAAAGTTTCATTTCATCAAAAACATTAATTCATAAATTTCAAGACCGATTCAATGTTTCGAAAGAGCATTAGTCTGAGTTATTTAATAATCCATCTGCTTCATTCAAGATTACCATCGTTTTGGCCCTTCGTATCGCATAAAAGCCGTCGAGATGCCAACGTTACTTGAAAAGTTTTATTGTAGAAAGCAATGACACTTCATAGGATCGCGAATTTTTCAAGCAATAAAATCCGAATGCTTATTTTCAACGGTGAATTACCTACGGTTGATCTTATACGAAAGTATTGGCATTATCGACATGGCATTTCAACTGCCAATAAAACAGATGTTTATTGGTCAGAAGTCACAGGAACAAGGGGCAGTGACACTATCAGCACGCATTATTGCGTTCCATTTACAATGGCATTAACGATATAATGCAGCTGTTCTAAATTTTATGTAATTTTGTTTTTACTACGGAAGTAACGGAGATAAGGATTGACATGCACATGATTAGTTCATACGACATATAAAAATATGTAATAAAGGATTTTCCAATAAGAGGTGTTATTTTGATATTCACAAAAAAAGGTTATTTTTCAATATAAATGATCGGATGTTTTTTTCATTATAAAGTAGAAGCTATGCCGTTAATAGTGGAAAATAACATCAGGCAAATGACCACCACGACCACGCTCGCAAGGTGTTAAATCACAATATCTCGGTGGCCAATTGTGATCACCTTTTCGAGAGATAACAAGGTCCGAGAACTTTTCCCGCAAAAGATCAATGGTTTCCTTGCTTGTGTGGCACGTATTGTGTTAACTGAACTTTATAAGCCTTAAAACCTAAATTTTTATGCAAAATACGGTGTAATGACGTTTGCGGAATGCCATATTCCAAAGAACGACGAGGAATGGACAACCTGGGTTTTCTTCAACACTTTCGGCTGCAGCAGTAATATTCTCGGCTGTTCTTGAGCGACGTGCACGGGTTTTATTCTTCACATCACTAACTTGACCCAACAGCTCGAATTTTTCCACCAATTTCTTTCTTCATTGCGGTCCGACAAGCTGCTTCACGACGAACCAAAAATGTTCTAGTTTTACGAACCGTCTCTGCCAGATTTTCACCATTTTTATAGTGAATTTCAATGTATTCTTGAAGCGTGTATCGTTCCATTTTTATTAATGGCGTATTTATACTTGTCAAATGTCAATAAATGATAGCTGCAAACGTGACATCTGCCGAAATAGCGAGCTATTCAAAATTACACCTCTTATTGGAATTCCCTATATTATCGATTTGTCACTTCTAGTGTTCTTAAAAACATATTTTTGATGGAAATTCGACTTTATGTGTATTCAAAGTTCTGGAACAAGATGAAATTCATTTCCTCGAAACGCAAATATCCTTTCGTATACAGGGTTAGTTTTTATCTGAAACTTTGGCCCACAAAATCACCACGAGTCTAATTAATGAATTGAATATTCTTATTAATTTAACAGTTTAGTTTTTTAACCAACTATTAATGAACAGACATGAAATTTAATGGTTATCTGTTCAATTATTGTAGATTTGTTATTCGCAATTTTCTATCTATAATGAATCAATAGGCATATGATGATGAGAAATCGATTTGTATATTGTCAACGTAATGAACGTTATAGAAAATCGTCATGAAGAGTTTAATTCAATCGAACTATATCATCTTAATATAAAATTTTACCCGATTTGTAATTCCCTATCCTTAATGGGACTAGTGAGTTTGCGAAGTTAACGCATTTCTTTTCGTATGTGGTTCAAAAATTAAAAACTATGATTAGTTCTAAAAATATATAAATTATTCTCTTTAAATCGTGTCATTATAAGATCTTCGTGACATTTTAATTGCATTCATTGACGTATCACCAGTTTACACCTAAATACTGAATTTCAAATGGATCGGATGACTAGTTCAAGAAATATTTAGTGAGAAAATAAGAGATATATTCCATTGCCAAATCCAAATATGTCAACATGCAGCAGACCATAAATTAAGAAAAATTCCTAAAGGAAGGAGTTGAAAACTATTTAATGATTAGATTCAAGATTCGAATAGGAAAGTTGAATTCCAAAAAGTAAAGGAGGAAAACAATAGCATTCAGGATATTCAAAATAGAATTATTATTATTATATTGTTTATCGCGGGACAGAATTTTTGCGACTTCGAATTCTTCATCAGTGGCCCAGTGGTATTTTGGCTTCAAACTCAGACATTTGAGCAAAAAGCTGTGTACCTGAGGATAAAATGCAAATTTATAATAATTATTTAATCAACTAGTGAGCGTGAGCGGAGCGAACGCGTTAACAGTTCGAGACCATTAGTCGCACAATTAATAACCGTTGATTACAATATTTTCCCGACGATCTCAATATGAATTGTGCATGAATTCTTGATTGAAATACATTTTCATTTTGCACAAGACTTACATTTGATATAAGGTGATACCTACGTAAGAACACTTCCATGTGCGTATGTTCTAGTAGAGTTTTGTCATTTCCCGTAGTGCTTCTTAACACTTTGTGACCGGTTGCCATGAGGATTGCATATTAAAAAGCAGAAATTGAACATTAAAAAGGGACATTAATGATCAATTACTTACACATTGAAATCACCTTTTATTTCGAGGTCGGCGGAAATAATACTTAGTTAATCAACTACGTTATTAAAGACAGCGACTAATAGTCTCGAACATCTTAGCCATTAGTCGCTGTCTTAATAATAATAATGATAATAATAATAGCATTTATTTTCATAATCAACCAATACATTGAGAAGAAAATACGTCAAGATAACCCAGAGAAAAAAAAAATATTAAAACGCTCAGATTTGAATATTGGAACTTAAGTACTCCTGAATACTATAGGGTTCCATATCTATTAATAGTTTTTTGATTAAGTTCTTGAATAACCAAGTCGATTTCGATTAATAACCGAGTTGATTACAAGATTTTTCCGACGATCTCAATATGAATTGTGTATGAATTCTCGATTGAAACACATTATCATTTTGCACATTACTTACATTTGACATAATAACATTTCTATGTATCTATGTTCTAGTTGAATTTTGACGTTTCTAGTAGTGCTTCTGAATACTTTGTGAACGGTTGCCATGAGACTTGCACATCAAAATAGCAGACATTTCGTATACCTATAGTCCGTTCACGAAAGGTTGAGCACATAGTAGGCGTTTTTTTATTTATCTGAAGTTGGCAGTATTTGCTGTCATAACGTAAAATAAAGTCAACGTTGCCGAATGTAACCGGCCTCGTTCGACGAGATTGCGATTTATCAGACAACTCTATGCAATATTGACAACATTGCGTATCAATCTGACAAGAACATAACCTAAATTTTAATATACACAGTGGAATATGCCAAATTTCCATGGCCAACCGACGGCTCAACCTTTCGTGAACGGACTATACATTAAAATCGCCTTCATTTTGGGATCGACGAAAAAAATAAATTTACGGATTATCCAGTATTTCTTCAAAACCTTCTTCGTCTCACGTAAGTCCCTATATCTTTGTATCGACCGATGTAGATTAGATTCCGTAAATTCCTCGAACTACAAATTTCTTCCCTTCAGGGATTGAATGACTAATGGGACCACTCATCAACTCCGGAAATTCCTATGATGAAATGGAGATTTTCAGTTTGCGCAACCCAGTTTGTCCAATGAATGCGTTCAGTTAAAATCGATTTTGCTGAGGTAAAATGAATTTACGGTATACGCGATGAAATAATTCAAAAATACTTTCGTGCGCTGCCGAGATAGCAGCTTGTTCGATGGTTTTGCGTTATAGAAAATGGATACGGTTCTTTCGGCCTTGTTGTTCGGATGAAAATGGAATATAATTTAGTTAGGCCCATAACCTGTGGCCTTTTTTTCCCTGCTTTGTTGCTACACGGTATATACCAAATTATAATATACAGGGTGTTTCATCATAAACTGTACAAACATATATTTTCGTGTAGAGGACATCGGGAGAATCATTTTTGCCTTATAAAATATATTTCGTTTTCGAATCATAAGCGAGATACAGGGTGTCAAACGTCATTTTTGAGCAAGATTCTTATGAGTGTAGTTAGTTATGTATAACACTTAAAGTAACGGTTTTTGGTCAAATCTTAGTATTTTTGGGTCCTCTATTCAGAAAAATTGACGAACTCCGAAAAAAAATTTACAAAATGGCGGAAGACCTGCAATGTTCCAAATTTTTTTTGCGGTTGTCAAATTGACTTTTATTTTCTGAATGAACACAATTTTCTAAGAATTTCTGTGAAAAAATTTTTTCAAAAATCGAACACAATTTTTTTTTACATGTCTACAGCGATGAAAAAATTTCACTCGAAATGGATGAAATTTTGTACAATTGTACTTCTTGAATTATCAATCACGAATATGAAAACAGAATTGTAAAATATCGAACGGTTTCGTTACTACAGTCATTCAAATGTTTCGTTCAGACCTCTGAAATAATGAAAATAAATTTGTTTTGAGTTCTAGAGTCAAAATAATGAAATTATTGGCATTTCCAAACATTTTAGATGAATTTATACAAAAAAAATCAGTGAAACTCAGTTGGGACTCGAACCGACGTAGGTATCAAATAAAGAAATGTCACTGTTCTAAGGATATTAATATTCGTTGCCAGGCAACGGTAGTTCGTAGTTCATAGAGTTGGACTGGTATTTGAATTTTAGTGAATATAATCTACCCAGTAGTCAAACTCTATGAACTACGCACTACCGTTGCCTGGCAACGAATATCAATATCCTTAGAACAGTGCCATTTCCCTATTTAATACCTACGTCGGTTCGAGTCCCAACTGAGTTTCACTGATTTTTTTTGTATAAATTCATCTAGAACGTTTAGACATGCCAATAATTCAATTATTTTGACTCTAGAACTCAAAACAAATTTATTTTCATAACCTAGACTCGTTGAAGCCTTCACAGATACTGGATTCCATCAGATCTCTGGAACTGGAAGGCGAGCTGTGTCAGAACAGCTCTGTAAGGGGGCACAATAGACCTTGAAGTCGCAGTGAACTGTAACCCCTTTCTAAACAATAACTATGCTCTTGATTCAAAAATAAAATCATCCTTACCTATCTCAATATTCTGAATAAGGAATTACTTGAAAAAAATCAGAATCGGTTATGTAGAATCTCAAATAACCCAGTGGTTGATTACAGTAATGACGAGGAATTTCTCACAAATATGCTGATGAAAATCCAAATATTCTTAGAAAATTAAAGTCTTGAGACAGGAAGACCTATTTCTGTCAATAATGTCTACCATATTCATATAAAAGGAATCTTCATAAGCTCGCGCAAAAGCTGAAGTTTTTGAAATTATTTTATTTCAGGATGATTTAAGTACTCGAAAACATTCTCCCAAATAAGTTCCATCTGTATTTTTCCTATGTAGCAAAAAGTTACTGGCATTTGAAGAGAGTAAAAACCAAAGCCCCAGTGACGTCATCAAAACCAAAGCCTGAAAGAATTTGAGAAACAAATAGATAATTTTCGGTAAATAATGATTAGATCACAACTGATTGAAATAATGAAAAATACACCCCAGTCAGATAGTCACTAAAAATTGACAAATAGCCAAATGCAAAAGTTTCAAAACTGAAAAATCACCAGTTTTTCGAATCTGCAAAATACGACCTAATCGAAAAGAAATTAAACAGTTTGCTATCATCTAACAATGAAAATTTAGGTACAAAGTTTAATTACGATCGTAACATAAAAAATTACAATTATAAATGAACCGAGAAAGTTTAGCGAATTAATTATTTGTATGCTAGACCACTTCATTAAATTGATTCAACCTTCGAGAAATTTTTTTTTCGATGATAGACTTCTCAAGGATAATTCAGACCATCATTTTAGTCAGTTCTAAAAACGGTTATTTTCGCTTGTTCAAATCAATAAAATTCGTGACTCGATACAAAGAGCTGAACATCAATTCGAATCTGCAAAGAACGTTTTTTATCATATAACTATGAAAATGATAAAACAAAGTTTAATTGCGATCGTAGCATAAGAATTATAAGTATGAATGAACCGAGAAAGTTTAGCGAATTAAGTATTTGTATGCTAGACCACTTCATAAAATTGATTCAACCTTCGGGAAATTTTTTTTTCGATGATGGACTTTTCAAGGATAATTTAGACCATCATTTTAATCAGTTCTCAAAAAGGGTTGCTTTCGCTTGTTCAAATCAATAAAATTCGTGACTCGATACAAAGAGCTGAATATCAATTAGAATCTGCAAAATACGACATGATATCGAACAGAAATTAAACAGTTTATCACCATCTAACTATAAAAATGTAAGTACAAAGTTTAATTAGAATCGTAGCATAAAAAATTATAATCATAAATGAACCGAGAAAGTTTAGCGAATTAAGTATTTGTATGCTAGACCACTTCATAAAATTGATTCAACCTTCGAGAAATTTATTTTTCGATGATGGACTTTTCAAGGATAATTCAGACCATCATTTTAGAAACATAGATAAATTGAAAATAGTAATCATCGAAATGAATACAATCTTCAATTTATGGGCTCACAGAACCTTCATCGTGCGGACTGAGAAGATTTATTAAAGATGTTGTCAATGAGGGATGAGACAGACCGGTTTCGGCTTCATTAGGCCTCGTCAGTGTCCCATATCCCTCAGAGACAACATCCTATTGAAAAACTTCTACATTTAAGACTACTTGTAAGACTCTATCGAGTAGTATCTTACAGATGGTGACATCTAGTAGTGAGTAGTGTCAAATGAGAAGTTCAACCATCACAGATCGCATGCTGAAAGCACTGATTACTTCCTCTTCACTCTTTGAGATGTTAGCAGTGGTCCTACATCAGGGCCTTCATGCAAGTTTCTCCGAGTAATGGAAATACCCAATTTTTGGCGGCTGTGAAGCCAAGTGATTTTAAGATAATAACTTTCTCAAATGGTATAACTCAAAATAGTGCTTAAAAACTGGAAATTAAACAAATCTTTCTCGGACTCTGAAAGAACGTGACTGTTCTCTCTTTTATTTTTATTCTGACAACTCTCATCAAAGCATACTATAAATAAATCAATATAACTCGAAACGCAACACTCCCACCTTGCAATTTCAAATAAATTGCAATCAATCTTCACTATATAGGTACAATATTTGGTGGGTTTTTTAATACATCGTCCACTTCGAGTTTTGAGTGTACCTCTACTCGTTGCTGTGTCCTCAGAAACATCATTTTAGTCAGTTATAAAAATTCAAATCAATAAAATTCGTGACTCAATACAAAGATTCGAACTTCATATAGCCGGAAGCTTAACTCGCTTAGTGTTAACGGATTAATTCTTCAACTTCCTTTCGCCTTTTGATCTTCGTTTTCAGTCCACCTATAATAAACAGTTCCTGCTCACTTAAATATCATATCTCCATATAATTGAATAGGAATATTAATTGAGCATTGAACCTGCTCGAGTCGCGATATGATACGCATTATCCAACATCTGTGATGTTATCCAAGCTGAATGCAACATATACACATTTATAATCATAATACGGAGTTCCCACAAGGCGTTATTCACGACAGTGAACCACGCTTTCGTGAAATACACTTCTGTGTGAACGCGTAGTTTTTAAACTTGCTTTCGTGAGGAATGCGTTCACACAGAAGTGTATTTCACGAAAGCGTGGTTCACTGTCGTGAATAACGCCTTGTGGGAACGCCGCATAAAGGTTGACTGATATAACACTCATAGCAAGAAAGTAATTTGTATACACTGCGCAAGAAAATTAACGCACATTCTGAAAATCTCAATTTTAATGAAAGTTAACTCTACATTGACTATAAAGTCAATAAAAATAAGTTATAAAACTTATTTTTATGTTCTCTCGGGATTTTTGAATGAAACAAGAACATTAAATGAAAAAAAAAATCAGGATTTCACTGAATCTTATGCGAAAGAAGAGGAATATAACAATTTTCAAAATACTGGAATGCTGATAAGTGATTTAATACTTGGTATTTCCACCCCTTGCGTTTATTACAGCTCGGAAACGACGGTGCATACTCAAAATGAGTAATCTTAAAATGTTCTGATCTAATCCTTCCCAGATTTCTCTGAGTTGGATTCCTAAGTCATCAAGAGTAGCTGGATGATTTTCTGAACTTCTCAGCCTTCTATTAAAGTTGTCCCAAACCTGCTCAATCGGATTGGGATCTGGACTTCTTGCTGGCATTCCATTCGAGACTCGAGAGACTTCAACCTCTTCAAGGTACTCCTGAAAGATGCGCTCACGATGGGGTGTGGCATTATCGTCCATAAAAATGAAATTTTCACCAATGTATGGGACAAATGGCACTACATGCTCTTCAAGAATGTTCCTTATATACCTATCAGCATTTATAGCTCCAATATCATCGACTACTAGATCTGTGCGAGCAGTCAAAGATATTCCACCCCATACCATAATCGATCCTCCCCCGAAACCAGTAGTATTCAGGAAATTGCACTGAGCATATCTTTCATGTAGACGTCTGTATACAAGGGAACGTCTATCACCATGGTAGAGGCAGAATCTAGACTCTTCTGTGAAGAGAAATCTTTCCCAATCAGCCTCTTCCCAATGGATATGCTCTCTTGCAAAATCCAAACGCGCCCTTCGATGGGCTGGGGTAAGAGCTGGGCCTCTTGCCGCGACACGAGGCCTTAAATCATATTCTCTGAGGCGATTTCTTATTGTCTGAGTGCTAATTTGCACCCCATGAGTTTGCTCAATCTGATTTTGAAGGAGGCGAGCGGTTGCAAACGGTTGTCTCAACGAAGAAACTCTCAAGTAACGTTCTTGAATGGCAGTTGTTACCCGTGGTCTACCCTGTCCTGGTCTTCGGACATTCATACTTGTCTCCCGGAATCGCTGCAATATTTTGGACACATTTTTATGGGAAACTCCAAACCTTTCTGCATTTCTTGTGTATGTCCACCCTTCTTCTCGCAAAACTTCCGCTTGGGCACATTCCTCTTGGGTCAAATTGCGTGTTTCGTTGCATAGCGATCGAGTGTAAAAAATCAAACGAAAGGAAAACTATTGATCACTAGAATTGATCGGAGACAACTGATTTCAACATGGAGCCAATACATTCAAAATATGATAATCTCATCTTTTTTTATTCCTGCTGGGAAAGAACATCTGTATTGAAGAAAAACGTTGAAAGTGGATAACATATGCATGAATAATTTTGATAAACATAATTATCATTGAGAACACCTTCAGTTGTAGAATAAATTTGAGATTTCCATAATGTGCGTTAATTTTTTTGCGCAGTGTATAATCATAAAGGTTGACTGATACAATACTCAAGCAAGAAAGTCATTTGTATATTTTATAATTCACGTTTACGTAATCGCGCTGATAACGAATGTATTGAACTTCAGTATTATCTCGTGAACTTGTTACGATGACTGCTACATAAATATAAAAATAAATAATGAATGCATGCTCATTATGCATTGATCTATTTTTTCATTCCCATCAAGATAATAAATACGGAGTTATTTTTATCTTGTTACTATATTTATGGTTGATGAGGTTATTTACTGAGTTGCAACAAAGAAAGGAATTGTTTCACGAAGGATTCCTTTTACTTTTTTTTTAGTATATCATAAAAAAAATTTTAATAAATTGTTAAGTTTGTCAATAAGTATCTTCATGATGTTTAGAAGGGTGTTTCCTAAACATGCGGCAAAAATTCAGGGGATTGTTCCTTGGACTATTCTAAGAATATTTTGTCCCTTGATGATTTTTGAAAAACCTCTTTGTTTCGAAGATACAGGGGAAACAAAATTGTAGATAATAACATTTTATTATGAAAAATTACATGAAAATTTAACTTAACCTACAAAAACTGTTGAAAATGACCACCTCTAGCGAAAAAAAACCAATTCAAAGGAAACCGTGTTTAATCTGTATCCCTTTACCATCTGAACTTATCAATTTTAAGTAAAAAAACTGGCCGTTTTAGTAATTGGAATGTTGTTAAACAAATTTAAAAATAAATTGTACCTACTTAGTAAACACAGTGCGGTACGCATTTTTATTTAAACTACCTATTATTAATTTAAAAATATGAAAAATGTTGTTCGCCCTGCATCTTCGAAACAAAGAGGTTTTTCAAAAATCATCAAAGGACAAAACATGCTTAAAATAAGATAAAGAAAAAATGACAAACAAAAAATTCTTTGCCTTTAAGGAGGCTAACCTAACAAATTTTTGAAACAGATAAATTGATAATAGTAATCATCGAAATGAATACAATCTTCAATTTATAGGCTCACAGAACCTTCTTCATGCGGACTGGGATGATTTATTCAAGATGTTGTCAATGAGGGAAGAGACAGACCGGTTTCGGCCTTATTAGGCCTCGTCAGTGTCCCATATCCCTCAGAGACAACATCCTATTGAAAAACTTCTACATTTAAGCATGAAGAAGGTTCTGTGAGCCTATAAATTGAAGATTGTATTCATTTCGATGATTACTATTATCAATTTATCTATGTTTCAAAAATGCTTAAAATAGTCCAAGGAACAACCCCCTGAATTTTTGCCGCATGTTTAGGAAACACCCTGTATATTCGAGTAGAGGACACCGGGAATATCATTTTTCCATTATACAATATATCCCGTTTTCGAAGCATAAGCGAGATACAGGGTGTTAAAATTCGTTTTTGAGCAAAATTCTTATGAGTGTGGTCAGCTGCATAACACTATTAAAGAAACGGTTTTGGTCAACTCTCAGTATTTTTGGGTCCTCTATTTAGAAAAGTTGACAAACTCCGAAAAAAAAATTACAAAATGGCGGAAAACCTTCAATGTTCGTGATTTTTATTTTTGGTTGTCAAATTAAAATTAATTTTTTTGAATGAATACAATATCCTTAGATTTTCTGTGAAATTTTTTTCCAATAATCAAACACAAATATTTTTTACATGTGTATCTGCAGCGATAAGAGATTCTACCCGAAATGGATGAAATTTTGCACAATTGTTCTTCTTTTAATATCAATCACGAATATGAAAACAGAATCGTAAAATACCAAACGGTTTCGTTACTATAGTCCGTTCACGAAAGGTTGAGCCGTCGGTTGGCCATGATAATTTGACATATTCCACTGTGTATATTAGAATTTTAGGTTATGATGTTTATTTTATTGTCAGATTGATACGCAATGTTGTCAATATTGCATAGAGTTGTCTGATAACTCGAAAGCTCGTCGGACGAGGCTGGGTACATTCGGCAACATTGAATTTATTTTACGCTATGACAGCAAATACTGCCAACTTCAGATAAATAAAGAAACGCCTACTATATGCTCAACCTTTCGTGAACGGAGTATACCAATAATAAAAAAATCAGTTCGAGTTCTAGAGTCAAAATAATTAAATTATTGGTATGTCCAAATATTCATTGAAAGAAGAGGTGTTAATACCGACTATTGATTTTTGCCTCAGTTGTAAAATAGCTATAATTTTTCGAAAATGAGTAATCGATAAATTTGAATTTTTTCCTCATTGTTCCATTTTATCTCATCCTGCATAAACCGAAAAGTAACAAACGAAGATTTTCTATAAAATTCATTTCCAGAACATAGATTGTTTCTTTCTTAAGAAAACTATGGGAATCAAGACTCTTAATGATGTGTGTAATTAAAATGGATTCGTGCACAATTATCTCTTTCCATGTTCGTAAATCCTAGTCAGTTAATTAAACGAAGAGGTGGTTATAGTTATAATGGTTACAGTTCATTGCGACCACAAGGTCTATTGTGCCCCCTTACCACACCCTTTACAGCTCGCCTTCCAGTTCCAGAGATCTGATGAAATCCAATATCTGTGAAGGCATCAGTGAGGCTAGTTCCTCACTCTTACAAGTTTCTCTCAAGGCATTCTTTCCTTAGGCTCGCAATGGCAAATCATTCTGCGACTAGGTGAATAGGGGTTTCGTCCTCCTCCCCACAGAACCTACATTCGTCAGTGTCCGATAATCCCATCCTCAACAGGTGCTTCCTGAGGTGACAGTGCCCTGTAAGAAAGCCAGTGAGGAGGTGTAATTGTTTCTTACCAAGATCCAGATATTTTTGGATCTTGCTGTTTCAAAGTTCCGAAGGAACTTGGTGGAATGATCCATCCCTGGGAGATTCCGCCAGAACTTTTCCCTCTTGGCTTTCTCATTCTCCAGAAACTTCTTTTTATAGGTACATTTACCAATACCACAGAAGGGTTTTGGGACAGTGAGTGACATTCGTGCGCACTCTTTTGCAAGTGTTTCGGCCTCTTCGCTTTCTTTGATTCCCGAATGGCCGGGAACCCAGATTAAAAAGACCCTATTTTTCTTGCCGACCTCATTGAGTGTGTTCCGGCACTCTTAGATCATCTTTGAGTCGATGACGCAGGAGCTCAGTGCTTTAATAGCAGCTTGACTATCTGGGTTTCTTTCTATAGAAACTTATGGGAATCAAGACTCTTAACGATGTGTGTAAATAAAAAGAATTCGCGTGCGCAATTAGCCATCTCATTCCATGTTTGTAAAGGGTATTAGTCAGTTGATTGAAGGAAGAGGTGTTAAACCGACTAATGATTTTTGACTCAGTAGTGGAATAAATATAATTTTTCGAAAATAAATAATCGATAATTTTTGAAACATAGATAAATTGAAAATATTAATCATCGAAATGAATACAATCTTCAATTTTATAGGCTCACAGAACCTTCTTCATGCGGACTGGGATGATTTATTCAAGATGTTGTCAATGAGGGAAGAGACAGACCGGTTTCGGCCTCATTAGGCCTCGTCAGTGTCCCATATCCCTCAGAGACAACATCCTATTGAAAAACTTCTACATTTAAAACTACTTGTAAGACTCTATCGAGTAGTATCTTACAGATGGTGACATCTAGTAGTGAGTAGTGTCAAATGAGAAGTTCAATCATCACAGATCGCATGCTGAAAGCACTGATTACTTCCTCTTCACTCTTTGAGATGTTAGCAGTGGTCCTACATCAGGGCCTTCTTGCAAGTTTCTCCGAGTGATGGAAACACCAAATTTATCTATGTTTCAAAAATTTGTTAGGTTAGCCTCCTTAAAGGCAAAGAATTTTTTTGTTTGTCATTCTTTCTTTATCTTGAAATAATCGATAAGTTTGACATTTTTTCCATTTTATCTCATCCTGCATAAACCAAACAGTAACGAACGAAGATTTTCTATAAAATTCATCTCCAGAACATAGACTGTTTCCTTCTATAGAAACCTATGGAAATCAAGACTCTTAACGATGTGTTTGAATAAAATGAATTCGTGCGCAATTATCGGTAAAAAGAGCCATCTCTTTTCATGTTTGCAAACAATAGAACCGGAACATGGTGACGTATGTGCGCAAGGTCGTGGACATTGATCGCTTGCCCGCAGACTGCTGCGAACATCACATGGCCTGTTTTGGCGGTGGTGCTGTTCTGCCGCCTCCTGTTGGATGCTGTTCATCGAACGGGAGGCTCCCGAGTGGTTCAACAACCCAGACAAATTAGTTGAAGATCGGTCCAGACTAAAACAGATAACTAACTGTACGATAGGCCGATTGGTACCCCTTTTTCATCAGACAGTGGATTTATAAGTTTTTTGCTTTGGACTGGTCGGAAAATTGAAATCTATTGTCACTTGCCTGAATGGTATTGCTGGGGGAATAAAACTCGAGATAGCCGATGTAGAAAAGTAATTGATGCCTTTTTGAGCGGTCGTTCTACTTAAACGAGTATTTCGTTTTGCCCAAATGTCTGTAGTTTTCGAATTTTGAGCCGAAAATGGTATCAAACCTTAAGGTTCGACTACCTCATGACGAGTCCATGGTCGAATTCAATTCTGTTCGTGAGGCCGTCCGTCTGCCCGTTCTTCCGTTAGTACGGTAATTTTCGAAGGGACTTTCCTAAAGAGTGAAATTTTTAGAGTGAGTTCAGTTCCCAAATACCTACCTCGGTCAAGTGCGTACTGGGTCTTCCATACAATATGGCCATTCAAAAGTTTTGTGCCTCAATATCTCAAACAAAACGAAACCCATCGAAATGAACTTTTGCGGACAGATTCATGATGCTCATAATAAGCCTCAATAAAAATTTTGTGGCCAAAGTAATAACAGAACCATAGAAAATTCAACTGGAATATTAAAAAAAAAGAATCTATATATTTCCATATATCCGATTCGAGTATGAAGATTGATGTACTCAAGGGCGTAGCCAGGGGGGGAGGTTTTGGGAAGTTCTTTTTTGTTGCAAAAATAATCTTTCATTTTGCACTTGAACCAACTTATCTCTGAAAATCTAGTTAAAATTATCAATTCATATCAGCAATATGGATGATATTAAAGTTTCGTTCCATTTCTAGAACATACTATCCAACAATTAACTGGTAGATTTTCTAAACACCGAAAATTAATATCAGCCTTATCTGGTCTGCTACCCCAGAATTTTAACACAGAATATGAATCAGAATACGCATCATCGATTTATTCTTCAATACTACCAGAAAAAAAAAAATAAAAACGTAATTAAAGCAGAATTTTAAATATGGAAAATGTCAATGAACTCAATTTCAAAATCGGCATTAGATATTGATTCATCTCGTAAGTATTGTTTGGAAAATAAATATTGTTTTTTAAGTTTTTGTTTGAGTGAATAAAAATTAAATTCTGAAGCATATTTGAAAAATAGGTTTAGCTAACCTAACCAGGAATATCTATGTTGAATATTGTTTCCGAAGTAGGAAAAGGATTATTGAATTCTTAAAAACAACAAATACTTGCTGCAGAAAGCGACCCTCACAATTCCCGGCACCTACAAAGTCAATTGCCAAAATGTCAACACACCAACACCCCCCCCCCCCTCAGGCTCAGGGCATCTGAACTAAAATCTTATCTTCTTAGCTGATTTTCGATTCATTGTGTCATTTTGATTTTAAACTTGATTCTTGATTATTTTTGTTGAGACTTTTGCTCAGTTGCAGGACCGTCCATTAAAATTTAAAGGTCCATTAAACCCTTAATCCTCCATTAGTTCCTTGTAATAATGGAGGATTAAGAGTTTAATGGACCTTTAAATTTTAATGGACGTTCCTGCAACTGACACTTTATATGTTATTAATTTATCATGAATGTGTGGAATAATGCTTCATGTTAATATGAAGAATTCAACTTTTCGTTTAATATATGCTTTTGAAATTCAATTAAAAATGCACAATTGTTAATTCGATCCATGTTGATTAGATAAAGTTGCTGTTTTAGGCATAAAAAATCTCATTGTATTTAGTTGGGTTTTTGGTTTGCAAAGTATGAAGGGCATCTGTCCTTCCCAGTATTTTCATGGTGGGGCAACTATCCATACTTGTAGGCATCTATCCCCAAAGAAAGGGTTCCACAAAAATCAAATTTTCGTGAAATTTGGGATTGCTATGTCAGAGAAGCAAATCTCATCTGCTGACTTCCCCATACGGTACAAGTGATGTTTGTACAGATAGTGCCCTGTCAGTAGTCCCACCATCACCTGAAGCGCAGCTAGTGACAGCCTCAAGAGCTTTCTGCTATAGGTAGATGAAATAATTTTTTGGCCTGAGTAAGTCCAGGGGTATACAAAACTAACTCTTTCGCCAAAGGGGCGAAAATCGTTTTTTTTTAATATCCACATCTACCTCGTATCTAAATTTGCCACCCCTTTCCTTTCATTATTCTCAGGGTACTCAAATTTGAATAAAGTCATTTTACCGATATGAAAAAGCTTCTGAAACAGTCAGTTTTTTGGATATTTTATAAAAGAAAGCGCGAAAATACTCATAACCTCATCCAAAATAACCGTAATAAACAAAATGATTATACAAAAATTCAACGAAAAAGGTGCTCCTGATTATAATCTTATCTAAAGTTAAAAGTTAGCGTCATTAACTCAAGGACGTTCATTGCATCTGGCCTAGCCCAATTCCTGTCAATTAAATTTCACTTGAATTAATGAACCCCGGCGATGGAACGCGTTGAAAGGTATGCTTTAAATTGGACAGGCTATTTTTGGAAGCGTAGATAAACGAATTGATCATAATAATATCGGTAAATATAAGCGCAGTGAATTAGGGAATGAGAGTGTGTTGAAAAGCTTGAAAACAGTTTTAATTTAGGGGTTTGTACAAAAAGACAAGAAATTCACTGACGTTGGGTTGCCAACTTTTTCACGCTTGTTTATAAAACTGCGAATTTGAGGAACCTGAGGTAGATTTTTCCGAAGTTCTACTTACACTTACTCACAGAATATGCAAAATGTTTCATACTTCTTCCAAAGATTGTACTTTACATCTTTTGTAGAGAATTCAAAAACAAAAAAAATGAGAGGTGACACGTCTCAAGCGGATAATTAGTTTCCGAGAAAAGTCCAAAAAACTGGAAACAAACATCAATTTTTCGAAAATTCATAACTTGGTCGATTTCGGAGATGAAGCGTAGTTGCTCTGAATTTAAGTAGTTATTAACATATAGTTTATTGGTGCACAATTGCAAAGCTGTCGGATAAATAGTTTTTGCACAATCGCAGTTTTCCGAATTCGACGTACTTTTTTCAAGAAGGTCGTGATACTCGGCTACTTGTCGGATTTGAATTTTACAAAAAGCATTTTAAAGAAGAACTAAAATTCTTCAAATCGTTTATTCTCTCGATACCGACCGATAATGTTTAGTGGGTGAAAAACGGCGTCAAACAGGAGCAAAAAGGCTCGAATGCATCAAACTAGTCGCGGAGTGGGAGTCGCCCGGTACGCGATGCGCGAAAGATACAAGGTATACAGTTTTCCCCTCGCGTAGCGGGCGACTCCCACTCCGCGACTAGTTTGATGCATTCGAGCCTTTTTGCTCCTGTTTGACGCCGTTTTTCACCCACTAAACATTATCGGTCGGTATCGAGAGAATAAACGACTTTAAGAATTTTATTTCTTCTTTAAAATGCTTTTTGTAAAATTCAAATCCGACAAGTAGCCGAGTATCACGACCTTCTTGAAAAAATTACGTCGAATTCGGAAAACTGCGATTGTGCAAAAACTATTTATCCGACAGCTTTGCAATAGTGCACTAATACAGTATATGTTAATAACTACTTAAATTCAGAGCAACTACGCTTCATCTCAGAAATTGACCAAGTTATGAATTTTCGAAAAATTGATGTTTTTTTCCAGTTTTTTGGACATTTCTCGGAAACTAATTATCCGCTTGAGACGTGTCACCTCTCATTTTTTTTGTTTTTGAATTCTCTACAAAAAGTGCCTGAACAGCTTTTCGATCAGATCAATACTTCACGTTTTATAAGCGAAAAAGCAAAATTTTTGATTTTTTTGGCTATTTTTCTCTTCTCAAAAGAAACCTAAGACGATTCAGGAGTGGAATTCATCATGAAAAACATGTAGAAACTACCTATTGCATGACTGCACAGTCAGATTTCAGGTAGTATTTTTGTCACGTAAAAAACCTCTATTGCTTGGCCTATATCTACTGTTTTATACACTCCTGCATTCAATATCCAATTCAAACCAATCTCCGCGTCAAACCGCTATCCAAATGACAATCTGAATCCAATCAAAACATTCAATTCCATGACGAATGTACAACCTAACGCAGTTCCCGATAATATTGTGCCCCATTACTTACCCACAAAGGTATACAGGATGCCGAACATGATGTAACCGCAGCAAATTGCTGCTGCCGTGAGATCATAGTGGGTGTCGACATGGGCGCAGGGTTCCACTTTCGGTTCATCGCGAGGTAGACCTGGAATCGGGAACAGCGTCCCGTTCGGCCTGGGAGGCACCAGGAGGCCCGGTTGGGCGGCACTTTCCATTTTTGCTGAAAAATATTCAATTTTAAACGAATTGTCATTTTGGATTTAGTCCGGTCTATTTAGACCAAAAAATGAGAGTCCCAACAAGCTGAATTTCATTGAAATTGTTCAAAATATAATTATAAACAATGTCTAGAAGTTCCCCATCATTCCCCTGTAAGGAAAAAATTTAATTCAAGTTCAAAGGTCGAAAAAATAAGTTTTTCGCGATTTTCAGCAAAACGGTAGGTTTTATCATGAAAGTACCTCAGACAAAATTGTAGATCATAAAATTATCTATAAAAAATGTATCAATACTTTTTTTCTTACGAGCCACCGTTTCTGAGATATAACGAGTCAAAAAGTTATAAAAATCGTTATCGTCATAATATGCACACGTTTCCACGCCACTTACGAGGTAGTGTACTTAGCGCGTAGTTATAACTTTTTGAATCGTTATATATCAGAAACGGTGGCTCGGAAGAAAAAAAGTTTTGATACATTTTTTATAGATAATTTTATGATCTACAATTTTGTCTGAGGTACTTTCATGATAAAACCTACCGTTTTGCTGAAAATCGCGAAAAACTTATTTTTTCGACCTTTGACCTTGAATTAAATTTTTTCCCTACAGGGGAATGATGAGGAACTTTTAGACATTGTTTATAATTATGTTTTGAACAACTTCAGAGAAATTCAGCTTGTTGGGACTTTCTGTAACTTCGAATGTCTAAATAGACCGGACTATTAAACGAATTGTCCGTTTGGATAGTAGTCATTATTCTTGTGCTATTCCAGTGATGCAAAAAAATAATTTTCGAACCAATAGAACCTCAGGACCCTGTCCTTTCTCTTCAATAGTGTAAAATGATAGGACCGTCAAGCTTCTAGCGTATGTTCTAAACATAATTTTTGAAACCTCATACCGGTATGGAAATTCTTATCGGTAAGGGAACTTCTGACGCCTTCCAGTTGAACAGTAGGATATTCCAAAGATTTATGTGCCACGTTTATGACGAATAATTTATTCGCACTGGATCATTAATTTCGTCACAAACGTAAAACGTAAATTTTTCTAATATACCACTGTTCAACTGGACGCCGAAGTTTCTTTTCTGATTAATTGAATACAAAGGGTTTTCCAATAAGAGGTGTTATTTTGATAATCAATGAAAAATTTCATTTCTCAATATAAATGATCGGATGTTTATTTCATTTTTAAGAAGAAGCTATGCCGTTAATAGTGGAAAATAATATCAGGCAAATGACCACCACGATCACGCTTACAGGATCATATCCTTTCAATGAAATTATCCATAACGAAATCGCTAAGTGGCTGCCCTATGTCCTCGATAGCCTTACGAATTTCATCTTTGAGGTCTCGAATCGACGCTGGGCTATTGGCCCTTTCATGTGGCCCCAAAGGAAGAAGTCGCATGGTGTTAAATCACAAGATCTCGGTGGCCAATTGTGATCACCTCTTCGAGAGATAACACGGTCCGGAAATCCCGCAAAAGATCAATGGTTCCGTTGCTTGTGTGGCACATTACGCCGTCTTGTTGAAAGTTAACGTTGTCCAGATCAATATTATTCAATTAGGGCTATAAAAAATCAATAATCATCTCTCGATAGCGCATTCAATTCATCACCGTAACTGTTTACTTACATCAATTAATCAAATATTCCTTGGAATCTTCCAAACAGAAGAAAAATATTACATCAAATATGTATCGTGAAAAGCTCCTACGTGAAATTTCTCATTCAAAGTCATCCATTACTTCCTCAAATTTCGAATCATTAATTTTCAATATGATGAAAACGATTGCAATAATAACAGGTTGTAGAAACTTTTTGTACCTATCATATTTCATTTCAATTTAATGAGCAATTATAAATAAAATTTTTCCTTTAAGATTCCCGAGAAATAATTTCGTTTTTCGAAACAATAATCGCGTAACTTATTAAAAGTCGATTAACCGTGGATCACGAATCTCATACATTACGTCAGACTCTAGAATCGCATGAAAAAATTCTATTTGGAACGTTGGCATCACTTGAAGCCAGCAGGTGATTAATATTCAGCCATGCCATGCAAAATCGCATGATAATTAGTTATTATCGAATGAAATTGATACCGATTAGAGGAAATAAATAAAAAATTCGAGCGATTATCGTAACATTCTCCGAATTGCTAAAATATTCAATTCGTCAAGGTTGTATTTGGAGTGATTATTATGGAAACAAGAAAATGTTTCCGGTAGGAAAATGATTATTTTAAGTAACTACACAGTTTTAAATGGAATTGTTTTCAATTACTAGCTGCGTATCGTTTTACCTGAATATCTGTTTTTTTTCGAATTTATTTTGTACGTCAACATATCAATTTTATGCTGAAAATGACGGCCGACTGTGAGCATGATGAATTCCTAGAAGAAGAACTTCAAAACTTAATTTAAATGAACTTTAATTCATAATTCCATCACACATCTGCCTTAAAAGCTCAAAATTCTAAAGTTATAGACATTTGGGCAAAATGGTGGCACACTTTTATCCTAAGAACAATGACAAAAGTATTCGAGGAAATTATTTTGACAAAGTGAAAAATGAAATTTTTTGATTGATTTTTCTCATTTCAATACGTAATTGAATTAAATAAAACATGTTGGCAAGAATTACAAAAAAAAATAAGAAATGCCCTGAGCAGGAGCTCTTGAGCGCTCGTTCTTTGGTGGAGCAATAAGACCTTTACCTCGAAATTTTATATGGGACTTCAGATTGATACCAAATAGGTATATAAATGCAGAATCTCAGCACAATCGGAATTATGTTCTGAAATATATATTCAAAAATTGAATAATTGAAAAATATTGAATTCTTTGGTTCTAATGATGCGATCCTTTTTTAATTATGCATGTCATTCAGTATAAGTATCAGTCTACATTCACAAAATGAATTTCACTTGAATCGGATATACTGTTATGAAAATATAAAGATTTTTCTTTGCAGTATTCCAATTGGATTTTCTATGGTTCTGTTAACACTATGGTCACAAAATTTTGCATGAACATTCAGTATATCAATCTTCATACACAAAATAAGTTCCGTTCGAATCAGATATCTTCTTATGGAACAATAAAGTTTCTTATTTTGAATATTCCAATTGAATTTTCTATGGTTCTGTTTACAATATGACTACAAAATTTTACATGAGGCTTATTATGATCATCTTGCATGTGGCCACAACATTTCATTTCGATTGGTTTCGTTTTGTCTGAGATATTGAGGAACAAAAATTTTGAATGGCCATATTTTATGGAACACCCTGTATGATTTAGCTGACTAACGAACTTAATCGAGCCATTTGAGAGTCGAACTTACCTTACCCTGAAAATCTCAAGTCTCTAGGGCAATCCTTCGAAAGTTATCGTGCCAACGGACAGACGGCCCCACGGACAGAATTGATTTTTACCATTAATTCGTCATCAGAGAGTCGAACCTCCACGTATTAATGAGTCTACAATCAATCAATAAAACTAGAACTCACCCTCGAAATTTCAGAACCCTTACTTCATCCATTCGAGAGTTATCGTGTTCACGGTCCGAAAGAATCATTTTTGACCTCGGATTCCTCATCAGTGAGTCAAACCGAGTCATTTGATAGGCCGTAGCGAGAGGGGGGTCCGGACCCCATCGGAATCCCCCAACCCCCCGAAAGGGTATAGCCGGGTTTCAATGGTAAATCTGCCCCCGCGGCCTTTCCGATTCATATTGAGGGGATCGATTAGGCATTGAATTAAAATAATTCAGCCAACTTTTCAGCTTTTTATCTCTTGCCATTTTCGAGATTTCTGTGAAAAACACTTTTTTCGTTTTTATTTTTTTTCTCTTATGATATCCAAAATTTTTGAATGGGGATTTTTTCTATTGATTATTTGCTATTAAAGGAATAGACGTATAATTTTTTTATGAATTTCAGCTGAAAAACCTATTTTCAGAAGAAAAAATAAAGTTATTGTCATTTGTTTTTCGGAATTTTTTCACATTTTTAAAATTGGTGGAACATTTTGAAAAAAAAATTAAAACTGTTTGAATATTAGGATTCAACAGATATCCATCAAATTTTGGTGCCGTTGTATTCATATTGGCTCCCTGAACAATATTAGTGAAAAAAACAATTACCGATCTGTTTTAGTTTTAGATATGGGCCCCCAAAGTCCGAAAAATATTTCACCTAAAAGTCACTTTTCTCACTACAGAAACACTGAATTACCGCTTTATTAGGTTCAAAGCCTCTGTGAACATTTTAACATGAAGATTTGATTCATTTTGTTTCAGATATATTCAATAATTGTTGCAAAAACATCGAAAAAATTCCAGGGAAAGCCCTCCGTTTCTTATGGTAAGTTTGGCACTACCGCGAATTATTTCGCCCGAATATGACAGGATGCATACCGGTAAATCCCGCTATCATTTCCTAATGGCACTCGCTGATAAACGCGGTAGTGCCAAACTTATCATAAGAAACGGCGGGCTTTCCCTCGAATTTTTTCGATGTTTTTGCAACAATTATTGAATATATCTGAAACAAAATAAATCAAATCTTCATATTAAAATGTTCAGAGAAGCTTTAAATTTAATAAAGCGGTAATTCAGTGTTTCTGTAGTGTGAAAAGTGACTTTTAGGTGAAAAATTTTTCGGACTTTGGGGGCCCATATATCCCAAACTAAAACAGATTGGCAATTGTTTTTTTCACTAATATTGTTCAGGGAGAAAATATGAATACAACGGCACCAAGATTTGATGGATATCTGTTGAATCCTAATATTCAAACAGTTTTAATTTTTTTGCAAAATGTTCCACCAAATTTAAAAATGTGAAAAAATTCCAGGGTATAAGGGGCCAAAAAAGACAATTTATGTCAAAAAATGGCGGTGGACACTTTTTAAGAACACCGAAAAACAAATTACAATAACTTTATTTCTTCTTCTAAAAATAGATTTTTCAGCTGAAATTCATAAAAAATTATACGTCTATTCGTTTAATAGCAAAGAATCAATAGAAAAATTCCCATTCAAAAATTTTGGATATCACAAGAGAAAAAAAATAAAAACGAAAAAAGTGTTTTTCAAGGAAATCTCGAAAATGGCAAGAGATAAAAGCTGAAAAGTTGGCTAAATTATTTTCATTCAATGCCAAATCGATCCCCTCAATATGAATCGGAAAGGCCACTTTTCCGGAACTACAGGATTAGAACATTTTCCTTTAAAATTGCCATTCTGTCATTCGTTGGACCCCTCCGAATTTTTTTTCTTGCTACGGACTTGGTCGCTTGAGACCACTCCCGACCCAAAATTCGGAAATTACAGACATTTGGGTAAAACGATAACACGCTGTTTCCTTAGGACGAGCACACAAAAAGAAACTTTTCACTTACCACGATAAACAATTACAGAAAAAGCAGAATGATATTGATTGAAAAGCAATAAAAGTTCTAAAAGCTCACAAATTTCATTTATCAGAAATGAAGAAAACGGAACGTTGAATCATTTCCTCTGTTACAAACTACTCTTTTTACGTCTAAAACGCTATTAAGAAATGGACAGTTTGATTGAGTATCGAAACTGGTTTTTAATTGTAGCCTATAAGTAAACAACTAATTAACGAGAACTTCCATAAAAGCTTCTACTTTCCTACTAAAAGTACCTGCATTACTTCTATGTATTTAATTTCAAAAACGACCACGGTGAAACTACAGAATCAATACATTATGCGTTTTAATAAGTCTGCAATCAATCAATATTCCTAATATACCTTTTCATTCCCTAATGAATGGGTTGTTACGTCTTTCAACGAATTCATCAATTCATAAATAAATAAATGAATAAATGGAATATTTCCCATAAAGGTAACGATGACAGTCCATCATTGGCAAGTTGATTATAGATATAACAAGTTAAACTAGAACACATGATTGTGTTTCTTCAGAATAACGCCTGGTCAGTAACCTGGATTAACACTGATGGTATAATTGACATAAAATAAAACAGTTTATATTCAATATTTATTGCGTAGATAAATTATCAAGCCAGACTCCGGCAGGTTCTGGAAATTTTAACAATAATTCAAATAATTCGACATATTTCCTTTGTGGATCACACATTTAATATTCTCAAATTAATTACTTTGATCGTTTTGAAGTGATTACTGAATAATGACATTATGTTACAGACACTTAGTTACTATCTAGTATTGAATGTCCTGATATCTGGGCAGTTCATTATAACGCGAATAAAACACTTTTCCAGATAAAAAACTTAAGTGATGATGTTTCGAGCCATAAGAAGCTGATCCTCAGGAAGAAAAAAACACGAAAGTGAATCTAAAAAACAAAAAAACTCATGGAAACTCATGGAGAAAACGCAGCAAAGGCAAATATAAAACATCAAAAAAAAATACAAAAAAAAGTGACATAACAAATCGAAAAATTGAAAAAAGGCAGAATGTCACCAGAATAAACTTATACAGGAAATCTTCAAAACTAATTCACTGGATGTTTGCTACAGTCATGCAAATGATCTGAAAATGAGTTCTATCATAATATCACTCAAAAATTAATCAAAAAATTGAGGCTCATGGAAAACAAACGAAATTATTTTTTTATATTTTTATATTGATTGTTTTAACTTTTCCTTCTTTGTCTTCGTTTTTTTAAGGTTAGGTAATATTTTTAATTTAATTTTTGATGTTTTACTTTTGGCTTTGCTGCTTTGCTCCATGGGTTTTTTGTTTTTTAGATTCACTTTCGAATTTTTTCCTCCTGAAGATGAGCTTCTTATAGCTGGAAACATGTTGAGATATTAAAATCCCTTGAGTTTTTTTTATCTGGAAAAGTGTCAGTTGCAGGAACGTCCATTCAAATTTAAAGGTCCATTAAACTCTTAATCCTCCATTATTACAAGGAACTAATGAAGGATTAAGGGTTTAATGGACATTTAAATTTTAATGGACGTTCCTGCAACTGAGCATAAGTGTTTTATTCAACTTATAATACTAAGTTACTAGGCTGTGCTGTTGCCAATTTGTTTTGTTCCGATTTTATTTTCGGTGTCACTATGAGACACTCGGCAGTGGTCCATGAGAAGTCTCATTGACCAGATTTTTACAACCGAAGATTTCTTGTCAGATTATGTCCGAGATAGACCATTTCCTAAAAGTTATCAAACACTAACAGATAACAAAAATGTAGATAGAATCAAAAATAAAACCGAAATCAATAATGAGGGCTACGTTACCACCAGCCAAAATAAATATCATGAGTGATGTTGGTGATTTTTTAGTTCCTATGATCAACTTTTTCGGTTCCTATAGCTAATTACAGAAAAATACCTTCCTATTTTTGTTTTTTATTTGAATAATAATAATAAATGTATTTAAGGCCATCGACCTGAGTCCTTCAGTCAGTATTTGAATATTTATTTCTTTTTTTACATTTTGTTAAAAATGGACTTAAATTAATATGTCTCATTGTGGATTTTATGCGTCTCAGTGTGAAACATAAAATGTTTGAAAATCCCTTTTTCAAAAAAAAAATCTAAATTCGGAAAATTTTATCATGCAGTGCTTCAATAATAACAAGGTTAGTCGGAATATTGTAATGCCAGAAATCGTGGAAATGTCTCGCTTATTTTTTCAGTTATTCAAAAAAAAAATATGAAATTTGTCTACCCTACATAAAATATGTTGGCCCCGCTGTTAATTCAATTGCATCAACAGGGGGACAAATATTCATTGAGAATATTTTTTTGTTACGATGATAAACTTATATTGAAACGCAGTACGTGCCTATAACTAATTTCCTGTTTTTGTCGAGAGTAATTTATCAGAATTATTATGGAAATGACCATTTATAGATGTAAACTGGAACTAAACGGAATAACAGGAAAGTGTAATGATATCTATGATTAAGAATTACAATTATAAGGAACTCCCCATTATCAAATCGGAGGAAAGAACATTGTACAGTTCTTTCCTGTGATAAGAATTAAGTGCCTCGATTTCCTGTCAACTTCGATGAAGATAACAATGCGTAGAACGATAACGATTCACCCTGTTTTTTTAATGAAAAATGCGGTCAAACAAATTATTATTTTTTCGCAATTCCAATAATAATGCGTGGGCATTATACTATACATAATTTAAATTATGCAATTATGTCTTATGTTTCTTCTCTTCCACTATTACTGGTTGTCTGGTTCAGACCTTTCTTTATATTAAAAGTATATCTACGGTTTAGGTATAAATTCCTCAGCCTGTTCGCAAGAAAAATATTGTTTTCATTTAATATTATTCGGGCTATCTCCAAAATGTTCACTTCTTGTATTCAACGTTTCGTCCAGCATTCGCTAGCTGTCTTCAAGAAATAACTCAAAACATGCAACATTCGTCAATATTTGAAAATGTTTTTTTATATTTCCATAACAGAATACTTATCTGATTCTAGTGAAATTTTTTCTGTGAATAAAGATCGATAAACTGAATCTTCATGCAAAATTTTGTGGCTAAGGTGTTAACAGAACCATAGAAAATTCAATTAGGATATTGAAAGAAGAATCTTCATATTTCCATAACAGAATTTCAAGTGAAATTTATTATGAGAATGAAAACTACTATACTGAATGTTCATGCAAAATTTTTAGAGGATAGCATCATCAGAACCAAGTTAATTTCTGTAATTATTTAATATTTACATATTTAATTTCTTGAAATATTTTCGGGATAAAACGATCGTACTGAGATTCTGCATTTATATATTTGGTATTAATTACAAATCCCATAATCAATTTTGAGGTAATAGTCTTATTGTTCTACCAAAAAACGAGCGCTCAAAAGCTCCTGCTCAGGACTTTTCTCAATTTTTTTACTTGAAAGCGCTACATTTGATAAAAAACTAAAATGATCATTTTTGCAGTTCTTGATCTATATTTCTCAGGAAGTTATTTATAAACGAATTCAACTTTCACATTCAAATTTTCAAATTTGGAATTGAAATATGAGGGTTTTGGATTTGAATGTACATTGTACGAGTTAATTTCATAAACCAGTGTATATAAGGCAGGACCGGATCCAGGGGGAACTGGGGGAACGTTCCCCCAAATGGCCTCCGACCACCTAAAATTTTGCGAAGTAGGTACTAAGGGTAAAATAATTACGGGACGGGCAAAAATTTAATTTGACACGATTTCTGAATGGTGTTTTGATTGGGGGCTACTCAATTTAGTGAATTTAACATTGCTTAAAATACCAGTGCCTTTTGGTTTTTTAATATCTGAAAGTTGCAAAAAGGTTATTTTGAATAATCGTTTTCAATATAAACAAGCGACTAAATGCTTCTGACTTCTTCGTATCTTCCTTTTGCGATTAACATACATCATGCAACTGTGATTATTTCATTAGACTTTCTGACGGCATGGAAATAGTATGGCCCAGAGCGAATTAATAAATTTATCACGCATCGAAGATAACTGTCATGAATAGACGATACGTTTGTGGTTCATATTCGGAAATTTATTATTATTCGTAGGTAACTGTATAAACGGAAGTTGCATCTATCTGATACTAGTTCATCTCTGCCTCTTTATAACCGAATACAAAATGAATATATTCCATATACTTATAGTTTTATAGGTATATGATATGTTCCTACTAGATATACCTGACATAGAAAATAGTTATTTAATCAACTAGGTTATTAAAGACAGCGACTAATGGTCAAGATTATTTCAGTAGTTCGAGACCATTAGTCGCTCGATGAATAACCGAGTTGATTACAAGATTTTTCCGACAATCTCAATATGAATTGTGTATGAATTTATGATTGAAATACATTGTTATTTTGCACAAGACTTACATTTGACATAATAAAATTTCTATGTCTTTACGTTTCAGCAGAGTTTTGACATTTCTCGTAGTGCTTTTGAATACTTTGTGAACGGTAAAATAGCAGAAATCGAGCATTAAAATGGGTCATTAATGATCAATTTCGTACACATTGAAATAACCTTGTATTTTGAGATCGACAGAAAAAAGAATTTCCAGTGAGAAATTTTTGATGAAAAGTTTCTCAACTGTATGATAAAGCTCCTTATTTTTTGAAAACTGAAGGAAACTCTGAAGCGAAATCAGAATCTTTTGCTAGCTTGTTCATTAAGAAGAACGATCATCCGAATTTGAATATCCTGGGAGAATTTTTGTATTCTGAAAGGAAAAACTTCAAAACTTCGAATTATCGCTTTCTCAATATGAACGAGCGTGCAGAAGCCTTTGACTTGTTTATGCAACAAATTGATTTTGATATTCTCGAAAATTTGCCAACTGTGCTTGAAAAGTGATAGAGGAAGGGGGTGATATTTTGGTTTGGGATTCAATATTTTTTTCTGGGAGCATTGAAAATAATAATTTAAAATTCTGTAGTGATACTATTACAATTTTGTATTACCAGATCAACACACTCTTATACTAATAATATTATCGCCATAGAAAATTGTCATAGTGACTTTTAAATTATTAGAAGTTTAGATATGTGTTCTTGTTTTTTCAAAAATCGCGAAATTATTCCAGTTCCATCAAATGAAGCAGACATGAACACCTCACGAATTTGCATTTTAATTCTGAATTTCATATCGAAAGGATAAGCAGTTATTGATATAGGGAAAATATTCCAGTGCCAATAACTTCGAAACCACTGAACTGGGGATCTGGCCGGCTGTCCTGAATATTTGAACTTTCGAACTCTTTCCTTTTGGTGGTTATGTGCGTTTTATTCTATACCAGCAATACTAGAGAGAATTTTTATTTTTTCAAAATCTTTTGATGTTTCAATTCTGGCGAAATGTAGGCTCGTCGCTGACCTAGTTCATAAAAAGTTTGTGTGGCCACTTGTGATCACCTCTTCGAGAGATAACACTGTCTGGAAACTTTTCCGCAAAAGATCAATGGTTTCGTTGCTTGTATGGCACGTAGCGCCGTCTTGTTGAAAGTAAACGTTGTCAAGATCCATACAATCCAATTACAACCATAAGAAATGTGTGGAATGCCCAAGTCCAAAGAACGACGAGGAGTGGACAAACCTGGGTTTTCTTCAACACTTTCGGCTACAGCAGCAATATTCTCGGCTGTTCTTGAGCGACGTTCACGAGTTTTATTCTTCACATCACTAACCAATTTCTTATTGCTTCACTACGACCCAAAAATGTTCGAGTTTTACGAACCGTCTCTGCCAAATTTTCACCATTTTTATAGGGAATTTTAATAATTTCAATGCGTCCTTGAAGCGTGTTTCGTTTCATTTTTATTAATGGCGTAGTTTCTACTTGTCGAATGTCGAAAAATGACAGCTTTAAACGTGACATCTACCGAAATAGCGGGCTATCAAAATAACACCTCTTATTGGAAAACCCTTTATCAATATATTGGAGGCGGAATCTAGTAAAACCTGTTCATAAATTACACCAACGCATAATTACATATTCAGTTCTGACAACAACTGCCAAAAGGCAGTTGCAAATATTAAATTTCAGTTGAACAATTAGAGGAACAATAATATAATTCTATCTTTAGTGATTCTGCTGTGGTTTAATGTCAAAATATCAATACCCACATGCAGCCGGTTTCCGGTTTCCACTGCTTTGTTTATAATGTAACCCTTCCGAATAGGGGAGTATTACACAAATGAATCATACAATAATGGGCGGTTTACAACCTCATTTTTGCTGATGGGGAGTAGTTACAATCGCCAAACGAACATTTCCATAGCGACTGGAAATTCAGATATCCAGGGATAGTGAAAAATTGGAAAAAGCTCTGAGATGAAGTCAGAAGGTTTTGTGAACTTGTTAAAACGTTAAATTAATTTTGAATGTTGATTTCACTCACCGGCAGAATAATCGATCCACTGAAAATATCGATGAAGTTTGTTAATTCATAAATTGTATGTTATTTCAAGTCCGATTAGATTAATTTTGTTTTTCAATTATAGGTATGTTCATCCTTAATCAATCGTTAATTTTGAATTTCAAAAAAACTTGGCGTACATTATTTTATACAGGGTGAAACAAAGTCTGTTTTTTCACCCTAACTTTAGAACCACTCCTGGTGTGCTCCAGTTGTTCCACAGTTTGATTTCTTATTTCATCATCAAGACATATCTTCTCTTGACAATTTAATTCTTATAATTTATAACAATAGCTCATTTTTTGTTGAAGATAACGGGTTTTTAGGGCAACATTAAACTCCACAATTTCGCTATGGCTATGAAAGTACTCTCACAGATTTAACCTTATATCAAAACGTTATGAAAATAAACTGAAAACTAAATGAAAACTTTAAACAATAGAAGTTCCAGTTCCAGTCTCGTATGCACCGTTTATTGGAAACGATTTCGTGCTTACGCTTTATAAGGCGCGACCGCATCAACCGCATGCCAGAGAGTATTTAGCATAGGTTGATATCCAAGAATTCAACTGGCCAACTCTAAGCCCAGATTTGAACCCAATTGAGCATGTTTGGATGCTCTTAAGAGGACAATTTTTAAATCTTGAGTACAAACTCCTGAAAATTTGCAGCAGTTCAGTGATGCTCTGATTTAAAACCTTAATGAGGACATGTCAAGACGAATTGCACCTGCTATCCGCGTCTGGGCGGAAAACACGTTATGTTTTTGACTTAGTTATCAGTTTATTTTAATTAGGTCAGAGTTTTAGGTTGAATTTGTTAAAGTACTGTTGTAGCCTTAGTAAAATTTAATGTTTTACTGAAAACCCTGTATCTTTAACTAAAATTGAGCTATTGTTATAAATGAAGAATTAAATTAATAATAGAAGATTTTTCTTGAAGGTGAAATAAGAAATAACACTGTGGAACAACTGGAACACACCAGGGTTGAGGTGGCTCTCAAGTTAGGGTTTAAAAACAGATTTTGTTTCCCCTTGTATGAAATGACGCACACCGAGTTTTCTAGAAATTCAAAACTGGTGATTAGTTAAGGATGACCATACCTACAATTGAAAAAAATTGAATCAAATTGGATTGAAATAACATATTTATAAATTAACAAACTTCATCGATTTTTTGAGTGGATCAATTTCAACATTGAATTTCAACCGTGTCGTTTGAAGCCACTGCAATATCAAAACTATAGCACGCTGTCCTCCTAGGAACAAGCGCTCAACAATGAGAAATGACTAGTTCCCATTGATATGAACATTTATCGGTATAAAGTGCAATTATCGCATGGCTCATTTGCATTTTACAATGCAATTATTATCGCTGTAATTTTGCGACAATTGCACTTTATTCACATGGAATTCTTAAAAATTTTTTCAAGGCGGAGATTACTCGAGTACTGTTTCAATGGCGCCTCTTCTATCAGATATGTTTCTTTGTTATGAAATCAATATCAGTATATTTTATCACTAACATTATTTCACTGGAAAAAATGTATGTAATGTATGTAATCTTTGGAAATTTTCGTTATTTTGCAATAGTTTTACATTAAACAGGATCACAACTGACCCGTGGAGTAGGCCTACTGGGGAAACCACGTTAAAAAAACGCGCTAAGTACACTACCTCATAAGTGGCGTGGAAACATGTGCATATTATGAGGATAACGACTTTTATAACTTTTTGAATCGTTATATCTCAGAAACGGTGGCTCGTAAGAAAAAAAGTATTGATACATTTTTTATGTATAATTTTATGATCTACCAGGTCCGGCCTTTGAAGTGTCCGTCTCCATCTAACTGATATAAAATCCGAACCACTGAACCTAACGCAGCGAAAATTTGACAGGGCATTCTCTGACATGTTATTTGTCAACACTTAAAGTGATTTTGATGTGAGAGAAAAACATTCTGCAATTTAGACGATGGATTTGAAACGTAATGCGGTGATTGCTCTCCATTTGGAAGGAAAATCGAATATCGAAATTCGTCGAGCGCTGCCAAAACTACAATTGAATGAGAAATTTGTGCGTCGCACTATCCAACGATATGTTGAGACTGGTAGCATCAAGAAACGCTACGGTGGAGGACGACGCTGTACTGCAACAGCACCAGCAGTCGTCGAAAGGGTGCGTCATCGATTGGAAAGAAATCCGGAGCGCTCGCACAACAGCTCGCCCAGGACCTCAACGTGAGCGACCGCAGTGTTCGTCGCATATTGAAGAAGAAGCTTAAGGTCCAGCCTTATAAAAAACATAAGTCTCAGGAACTCACAGCTTTGCAATGTCGCAAGAGGTTGGATCGATCGAAGGAGCTGATTCGCCTGCTCGATTGTGGGATGCTTCCGAACATTGTCTTCTCTGACGAGAAAACTTTCTGCATTGAGCAATATTTGAACATACAAAACGATCGGGTTTGGTTGAAGAAACGTACCAGCAATCATTCGGATCGTTTACGGGTCACTCGACGACAAGGAGCCGACCAAATCATGGTCTGGGCGGCGATCTCTGAAAAAGGCCGTTCTTCACTCGTTTTCCTGCCAATGGGTCGCAACGAAGTCAAGATAAACGAACAAATCTACCGAGACAAGATCTTGAGACCTGAGTTAATACCGTGGGCACGCAAAACATTCGGTTCAGAGCATTGGACTTTCCAACAAGACTCGGCTCCTTCGCATAAAGCAAATGGCACGCAAAATTGGTTGAGATCGAACGTTCCAGTTTTGATAGACCGTGATATGTGGCCGCCGTCCTCACCAGATTTGAACCCGCTGGATTACTGTATTTGGAGCATCATACAGGCCCAAGCTTGTTCTAAAAAACACACTTCATTGGAATCGCTCAAGTTGTCGCTGACGCGAGAATGGACCGTTTAAGTGAGGACGTCATTCGAGCAGCGTGCACCTCATTCAGAAAGAGACTCAAGCTTGTTGTGAAGGCCAAAGCGGTCATATTCCTTCGGAATAGCACATGAAAAACTTTGAACTTTCTGCTTTCATATGCAAAAGAGTATGTGAATAAATATTGAAAATTACCAAAAATTTTGAATTTTTAGAGACGGACAGTTCAATCGCCGGACCCGGTACAATTTTTGTTTGAGGTATTTTTATGATAAAACTCACCGTTTTGTTGAAAATCGCGAAAAACTCATTTTTTTGACCTTTGACCTTGAATTAATTTTTTCCTTACAAGGGAATGATGGGGAACTTCTAGACATTGTTTATAATTATGTTTTGAACAACTTCACAGAAATTCAGCTTGTTGGGACTTTATGTAACTTCGAATGTCTAAATAGACTGGACTATCAGTCAAAGAAATAATTTTTAAAACTTCTTAATCTGCAGAAAAATTATTCTCTGTGGTTTTAAAATCTATTACTGAGTCAAGTAACAATTTATAAAAATATATAAACATTTCATGGACACATTCTAAACAAGATAAGTTGGCTTTGTGAAATAATCCATGATGAGAAATTCATGGAAATAATGTTTGGGCTATTTCCATCATTATTTCCTCTACTAGGTATCCAACGTTTCAGCTATATCACTCCTCAAAATTTATGCTTCATTTTGTGAGTGTCATTTTTTTAAAGGTAATCCAAATAGTCCCAATTACAGAGTGAGGCAACAATTTTTCAAAAATAAATTAATAACTTCTTTGAATGACCGTTCAAACTTTTTTTGAGGAAATAAGTAATTGAAGTTGGAAGTTCCAAGTTGAAGAAGAATTACTGACAAATAATTGAAAAGAAAACGATAGAAATAGCACAAATAAAATTTCAATAATTAATAAAGCCTGGACTCTCTGTTTATATTTAAACTATGCCAAATCTCATACCGCTTGAGCGCCATAAGCAGAGGTATAATAATAATACTACTCGCAATAGTCTTTATTATTGAATAGATTATATCATCATCATCTAGATAAAAATCTATTGTTATCCACTCAAGAGCGACACTAATCATATTCATCAAATAACGCACAAGTTCTTCATAGAAATTATTTAAAGAAAGAACGAAATAACTCGTATTCTGCAACCTTGCCTCAACAACTTCGACGATTGAGATAGATTTCTCAATGGCTGAAATTTATGTTGATGCCAGGTTCAAACATGTTATTCTATTTATCCGTATCATAAACATAATTCAGCGCATAAACGAATATAATGAATACAACCTTGTCGGTTATAAGAATTAAGTACGTGTTGAACAATGGTGTAAGGTTACAACGGTTATTTTTAATTGGCAATGCGCTAGGTACAGATATCCATCTATAATCAATTATAATTGCAATAAATCTGAACTGTATGCCTAGACTTTTATGCATGCGAACTATACGATCAGTGAAATGTACTAAGGAATGCAGTTTCACTAGAAACGAAATGTTTAATGATAGGTGGTAGGTACGCTATTTGAGCGCTGGTAATACTTAACCCTTTGAGCCCTGGTAGTTCCACCATGGAACCACACTTTTTAAAAATTTCTGGTTATGTCCTAGTTAGCGATAGTTGGTACCACATAGCATCTGAATATTCTATAGAGCCATCTCTTAGCCTAGGCAGTGACTACATTTTCAAATAAAATTAGGGTAAGTATCTGTAATCTCATTTCCATCAGCAGATTGACGATTTAGTACCTTATTTTGAGAGTTACTTCGGAATTTCGTTCTTTTGAATGATGTCAGGTAAGTGCTTATTATACAGGGTGTTCCTAAATTGAACGTACAAACAAAAAGGGAAGATTCCTTAAGTGAGTTCAAGAAAAAAAAGTCCCATAAACATGGGGTCGCAAAAGTTTCGTTTTCGAGATACAGAGTGTTGAAGTTTGAATTTTTTTCAAGTTTTTTTCTCATAGTATCTACACTTCACAAGATATTCAACTGAAATTTGGCATAAATATTACATTTGAGAGTTCTCACCACGTGACATGGCAATTTCGATAGAAAATCTACAGGGTGATATTTTTTCTGGAACACTGCCACCTGTTCTTCTGCAGAACTTTTTTTGTGAGCAACTGTTAATTTGAAAAAAATGTAAAAATAAGCTTTGTTCTTGTACTAAACTTTTCGGTCTCTTGTAGTTTTGTCGTATCTACCAACGATTTCGAGAAAAAAAATTTTGAACGATTCTCTCGAAATCCTCGTGAAAATCCAAATTATGATGGGAGGGCCACTGTAAGCTGTGGTGAATGAATTCAGTGTCAGTTTTTATGGAAATTTTCCTGATCTGTAGCGATGATTCATAAAGATTCGATAAACTCGTATAATCAACACATGTTTTTGATTAAAACTTTAACACCCAGTATCTCGAAAACGAAACGTTTGCGACCCCATGTTTATGGGACTTTTTTTTTCTTAAACTCACTTGAGGAATCCCTCTTTTTTGTTTGTACGTTCAATTTAGGAACACCCTGTATAATAGGTGGTTCGTTTTTTTAGCTCTCGTTCTGATATCGTTTCGCCTAAATGTCTGTAATTTTCGAATTTTGAGCCGAAAATGGTCTCAAACGATAGGGTTCGACTCTCTGATGACGAATCTGTGGTCAAATTCAATTCTGTCCGTGGGGAGGCTGTCCGTCCGTTAGCACGATAACTTTCGAAGGAATTGTCCTAGAGACTTGAGATTTTTAGGGCGATTTCGGTTCCCGAATGCCTCAGTTAAGTCCGTGAACCAGCCAAATCATAATATGGCCTTTCAAAATTTTCATTTCTAATTATCTCAGAAAAAACGAAGCATTTCGAAATGAAATGTTGCCGCCACATGCAAGATGCTCATAATAAGCCTCATGCAAAATTTGTGGCCATAGTGTACACAGAACCATAGAAAATTCAATTGGAATATTCAAAATAAGAAACTTCATATTTCCATAAATGCATATCCGATTCGAGTGAAATTAATTTTTTAAATGAAAATTAATATACTGAATGTTAATGCGAAATTTTGTGGTCATAATGTCAACAGAACCATAGAAAAATTAATTAGAAAATTGAAAAAAAAAATCTTTATACATATTTCCATAACAGAATATCCGATTCAAGTGAAATTTATTTTGTGAATGAAGACTGATACACTAAATGTTCATGTAAAATTTCAAGAGGATATCGCATCATCAGAGTTATTGATTTTTTATATTCATTTTCTGAATAATTTCCAGAATATAATTCTGATTGTGCTGATATTCTGCATTTATATATTTGGTATCAATCTCAAGTCCCATATAAAAATTTGAGGTGAAAGTCTTATTGCTCCACCGATGAACGAGCGCTTACAAGCTGCTGCTCAGGGTTTATGTTAAATTATTATGTATGCAAACTATTCAACCAGTGAAATGTTCCTATGGAATGCAGTTTCACCAGAAACGAAATGTGTATTAATAGGTGGTACGCTATTTTTCTGCATTATGCTTAGAATAATCTTTCCATTCTTTCCCATGAGTTTCAACTATTTTCAAACTATGGGGTCACATGAATGTTTACGCGATGTTTTGGTGAATTCCTGACCATCATTGAAAACAAATTTGAAACAGTCGGAGAGTGATCAGTTTTCTCCTAAAGTTGAACTACTCGATTTTTTTAACACTATTGTCAGACCAAACCTGTCTTTGGCATTATCAAGAGTTTCAGACATTTGACTAAGTAATATTTTTTATTATCAAAGCAGCAATTCACCTAGGGGAAACATGTGTACTGAAAACATTTAGTAAATAAAATTTATAATCTAGAAGCTTATCCTAAGATCATGATCTAAAATTTCTTGATTACGTAGTATTTATATGAAATCTGTATTTTCACAACGTAATCAACAAATTTTAAATCAAGATCTTATAGTCATTTTCAGTTATTTTTAATTGACTATTCATTAGGTGTAGATATCCATCTATAAATCAATTATAATTGCAATAAATCTGAACGCTTTGCATTCCTCATGCCTAGACTTTTAATGCAATATCCATGCAAACTATACGACCAGTGGTTCCAGTGAAATGTACTAAGGAATGCAGTTTCACTAAAAATTTATAATAGGTGGTATTGTTTCTGTATTTTGTTAAAAATAAATTTTCTCATACGTTTTAATTATTTTAATGTGTACGAAATTGAACATTAATGACCCATGTTAATGCTAATTAATGTTAATTTTTTGCTATTTTAATGAGCAATCCTCATGGCAACCGTGCACAAAGTATTCAGAAACACTACGAGAAATGTCAAAACTCTACTGGAACATAGAAACATAGAAATTGCATTGTGTCAAATGTATGCCTTGTGCAAAATGAGAATGTAATTCAATCAAGAATTTATACATAATTCATAATCAACTCGGTTATCAATCTAGCGACTAATGGTATCGAACTATTAACGCGTTAAAATATCTTGACCATTAATCGCTGTCTTAAATAACCTAGTTGATTAAATGACTATTTATCTGTGATTTATAGGGTCACATGAATGTTTATGTATTATTTTAGTCGATTTCTAATGAAAATTTCCACACATTGTTATTAACACATTTCACTCAGAGAGTGAAAATAGTCTGCTCCTGAGTAAATCACGTAATTTTCTTATTGGACTCGATTATAGCGTCCAATCTGTCTTTCGATGAGTAATATTTAATTATTATAGAGCAACAATTCACCTAGGGTGAAACATGTGTACTGTTAATTAAAAACATTCAGTAAATAAGTTTTGTAATGTCAAAACTGACCATAAATAAGATCCTGATCTGAAACTAGAGCACTAGAAAGATAGGTATGCCAGACAGGCTGACTGGGTCCAACCATAGACTCGAAAATTACAGATGGTAATGTCAATTTCTCAGTTATTGTGCTCTATTGTTAGTTGCGTGCTTTTTTTGAAGAATAGTTAATAGAAAGTATTGAATTTTTATTCAAAACAATAAAGTTGGAGACTAGACAGGTAAGCATAAGCATTTATTCGATTACAGATTTCATTTCATTCGAATTGTTCTGTAATTTTCGAGTTTGTGGTTGGACCCAGCATGGCTGTCTGGTATACTCCCCTTTTCAGAGCCTTACTGAAACCTATAGATTACTTAGGAGTATTTCTATAATAACCTCTGTATTTTTACAACGTTATCGATACAGCTTAGAACTTAGATCAAGATCTTATACTTAGTTTATTTTTAATTGGTAATACACTAAGTGCGCATGTCTATCTATAATCAATTATAATTGCAATAAATCTGAACTGTTCGCATTCTTCATGGCTAGACTTTTTATGCATGCAAATTATACGACCAGTGAAATGTACTTAGGAATGCAGTTTCACTAGAAACGAAATTTATGATAATAGTTGGGACGGTATTTTTTATGTATTCTTGTCTAGAATGAACTTTCTAATACGTTTAATTATTTTTGAGCTGTGAGATAAAGGCCGGGTTTCACAAAACTCCAATCAGTTTGATTATTGAAATGTCATCATTTCTGTGCAATTTTAATTTTTGACATAAACCATCGACTTAATTCAAAATCAACGATTAGATTGCCCAATCAAGCTTTGTGAAGCCTTCGGGGTGTCAATTCTCGGGATCACTCGCTCACGAACGTATACGTTCGTGAGTGAGTAAAATCAAAGAAATAGTTCGGAACAAGTTAATTCTTGAGCATATCGTCAACTTATTGTTCGGACGAAAGTGTACATCCATTTTGAACGGATAAAATCATTACAAATTCAAGAAATCTACTCTCAAAATGTCACGAACGTATCGTTCGTCGAACGAGTGATCCCAAGAATTGACACCCGGAAAGCGTCACACGAAGGGCAGTATTCATAGTTATCCCTCAAGTTGAGGCTGGCAAAAATCGCACTCCACTCACTGAGTACCCTTTACGAAACGGCCACAGCTACTCAAGGGCGATCTGACACTCACACTGACCCACAACTTGAGGGAAGACTATGAATACGGCCCTTTGTAGTGTTCTGGTTTTCTAATGACAATTTCCATTAGTAGAAACGAATTTCATCAAAAAGCCAGAGAATGAACAATCTTTCCTTGAAGCAGAGTATCACTTCCGCAATAATTTTTTTGATTAGGCTCGGGCGCATCACATACCTGTGCTGATATTTTCGACAGCTTTTCCGCATATGTTCAGTTATTTAACTGAATCTATTTTTTTGAATTAATAAAGAATATCAATTCAATTTCAATTTCTGCATGAACATTCAGTATATCAATCTTCATTCACACAATAAATTTCACTCGAATCGGATATCTTTTTATAGAAAATATACTACTTTTCAATATAACAATTCGATTTTCTATGGTTCTGTTAAGACTATGGCGACTAAATTTTGCATGAGGCTTATTATGAGCTTTCGCATGAGGCCGCATAATTTCTCTTAGATTGGTTTAGAATTTCAATGGCCATATTTTATGGAACATCCTGTACGATTAGGCTGGTTAACGAACTCAACCGCGGCATTCGGGAACCGAAATCACCCTAATAATTTCAAGTCTCTAGGACAATCCCTTCGAAAGTTACCGTGCTTACGGTCGGCCGGACGGCCACGGATTGAATTGAATTTGATCACGGATTCTCGTCATCAGTGAGCCGAACTCTATCTTTGGAGACAATTTTCTGCTTACAATTCGAAAATTACAGACATTTGGGCTATAAAAATCCAAAACACTAACATGATGCTGTCTACTCTTTGATCCGTTTGTCGAATTAACCGTTCGTGAGAGACCATCCGAAAACACCGGAACTTCCTCGATTTGTTAATTCGAGTTTAGTTGTATTTGATCAATTTTATTCAAACATAATCAACGTGTGGTAATGGGATCCAGTCGCCTGTCACGCTTAATGGATGAAATACATCAATTTCACACTCAACGCAACCTCCTTTTCGAATAATTAATCTATTAATCAGTTTCGAATGAGTTCTAGAGCTGTACGTTGTCGACATGTTCATCAAGTTCAACTTTTCTCCTTGTTAATGTCTTGAAGTTAACAACCTCGTAGAATGCAATGTGCGTATTCTCTGATGCGGAACATTTCGAACCACATTTTGTATAATAAAAATTGACATGGGAGATGAGCAGCGAAATGATGTATTTCCAAACGATTATGTAGAACACTGAATGTTCCGAATCTGTCATGTTCATTTTTCGTCACAAAATTATTTGAGAAGTTACAGAAAACCACTGGCTTGTGGTCGAGAGTGTTTGCGAGGTTGTTCATCAGGCCATTCACATTGAAAACCACCCATCTGAGAAATGATCTTGTCATACAGTGCTCAGCTTTATAATATCATTTTTTGAAAACTTTCGACGATCGATGTACTCGCATATATTTATTCTGAATTTTTAAACTATCTTGAATTAGAAATTTAGTTTTCTTTCCACCTCGAAATTTATAGCTTTTCTGATTGTTTATGTGCAATTGACGTGGCTACATACTTTTTATAAGTAAGGATAACTTCGTCGTATCCTTCAATGTGAGTTCAAACTCATCAATGAGTAGGTAAGAACAAGGCCGCTTTAGTCTTGGTTTTTGGTCACTCAGGAATCTGAAGAAGCCAAGAGGCTGATATACTAGCCAAAAAGGATGTACCACTGCCTATTTACTGTCGTAGTGTGATTTGGAGAAGGATAAAACTTGAAGAGAAGCACTCTAGCTAGAGGAATCCCCAGGGGATAGATCATTCGAAGTAACTTTTTGATCCTTTGAATTTTAAAGCTGCAAGGACCAAAAAGTAGTTGGATTTTAGCCTCCTCACTAGCTTCCTAGTAGAACTTTGTTGAGTCGGGAAGCATATGATGAAAATGGGCTCATCATAAACGACGAGTGTGATCTGTGGGGAGGAAGAAACTTCTATGGACTTGGCTACAGAATGCTTAACCATTACGAACCTGCGCAAAGAATGACTTGGACAGAAGAATTATAAAAGAAAGCGGCTGAACCTTTCTTGAAACCATTCCAGACTGGAAATCATTTACGATTTTAGTTATTTAGATTTCGCACATTTGAGAGTTCAATGATGCAAAACAGACATTTTTCTTTTGAATACCTACCTATTCCTTTGATCATCTCTTGCAGGATTTGTTTTTTCTCAATTTTGTATCACTAAATGTACTCTGATTGCTTCCATAAATTTGATTTAATTTAATATGCTTTTACTGTCGTAACCGAATTCCTAATGTCAGTGGAAAAACCCCTTTAAATGATTAATTTCGATGCCTGCAAATTGTTAGGCAGAAGCAAAACTGTTCAAATCAATAATGCAAAATTTTATGTCATTCATAATTCGAAGTTTATATTAAAATGTTTCTGGAATATTTTTTTTCTCCAAAAATTTTTCAGGCTTATATTCTATATATTGTCTTAGCAAAACATGAATCGAATGGAATTTGGCAATGAGTAATCGATTGAAAATTATTTAGTTAAATTGTGGAAAAAATTCTGATCAATTCAATAATACTATTATATATACACTATCTTTTACGCTTTTATTCAATAAGATTTATAAATAATTAGCTTTCTAATACAGTAGGTACTTAGTACTGATTGTGAGTATTTCGATTTTTCTTTCTTATTTCCATTATCTTCTATTTCACCTTGGGAAAACAAATAATAACGTTAAGATTACTGGGCATTAAATTATGTGATTTATTCCTTCAGTGCCATAGTGATAAATAAATATTATGTAATTACCATAATAATTATTTATCATGTAAGCGTAGAAGGATTGGAGCGTTCCATGATTTTAAATGTTGAATGAACAAGTGGAAGAATGAACCTACTGTACCAGTAGGTACCTACTTTGATAGGTACATTATTTTCAAATTCACTAAATTTTCATTGAAATTAATGAAATATTTCCATGAATCTCTTTTAGTAATTGTTGCAAGAAATGGCCTGTTGGCATCGTTGTAAACTGTGATTCAACATACATACAACCAATGAAATGAATGTTGACGTGTAGAACATTTACTGGCTGCAGCTTTGATGTCAACTTGAAAGAAATAAAAAAACTTTCGTTGTTATTGCTGTAATCAAAGTAGAGACCTCCTACATAAATTTAACAGAATAAATGAATGTAGACTCGAAAGAAACATTCTAATTCTACATTGCTGGAAAGGTGAGCTCTCGTCTTCACTTCCGTTATTAGAGACAAATTAGAGTGTGTAAATCACCAGGAGCTCTCTAACAACACTTCTTTGTATGAAGAATATACATGAGAGACAACTTTACAAAGCACAAAAAGATATTTTCATCTAATAAAGATTAAGATAAATAGTAGTTTTTCATTGAGAAAAGTTCAAATTCCTATTAATTTTCACCTGAGTGCAATCTGGGAACTTGAAATGCGTTTGTTTCGATGCATCACTACATTCCAGACTTGGATACCTATAGTCCGTTCACAAAAGTTTGAGCGCATAGTAGGCGTTTGTTTATTTATCTGAAGTTGGCAGTATTTGCTGTCATAACGTAAAATAAAGTCAACGTTGCCGAATGTATCCAGTCTCGTCCGACGAGCTTCCGAGTTATCAGATACCTTTATGCAATATTAACAACATTGCGTATAGATCTGACAAGAAAATAAAAAACATAACCTAAAATTTTAATATAGACAGTGGAATATGCCAATTTGCCATGGCCAACCGACGGCTCAAACTTTCGTGAACGGACTAAACTCAAAAAACCAGTTCAATTCGAATTGCTTACAACATTTTCATGGCTGCAGCTTTGATGTCAAGTTGAAAGAAATAAAAAAAAAACTTTCGTTGTTATTGCTGTAATCAAAGTAGAGACTTCCTACATGAAGTTAACAGAATTAATGGTTGGAGACTCAAAAGAAACATTCTACATCGCTGGAAAGGTGAGCTCTCGTCTTCACTTCCGTCATTAGAGACAAATTAGAGTGTGTAAAACACCGGGAGCTCTCTAACGGCACTTCTTTGTATGAAGAATATACATGCGAGAAATTAATTCGGTTTCCGTTAAAACGTATACCAATGTTAATGCAAGAAAGTTTAAGGCCCATTATTCCGAGGCGCCGATTTGACTTGGAAATTGGAAAAAAACTCGCATGAACTAGATTCGGAAGTCCGAATCATTGTTTGATTACTTTCACACTTATGTGTGAAAATGGAACGACACAATATTTCTTCTCAGATTTCATTTTATGATACTTTTCGTTGAATTTCCCATAATTTGTGCATTTTTGGGAATTATTTCACTGAATTTCTTAGAATATCAAACAATATAACATATACAGTGTGTCCCGGAAAATGTGAGAAATCTCTCGGATTCAGATAGAACATAAAAAATGAAAATGACAAGTTCCCATAGCGGCATCTCTACGAAGATACGACCTCCTAAATGATGCCACTGGAAATCCATTTTAGTGGAATAAGTTTCAAACTACTCCATATAATTAAATCAAAATTTGTTATGAATAATAGTACTAAGGACCTCTCAAATCACTCAAATTTTAATTAGCTTGTTCAGTTTACCAAGGGCGAACTGGGTTCTACATTTTAATGCTTACATTTTCAACACCCCATATGATAAGCTGCTGAAAAAACAAATTTGGATACCTTGAACATTGAGCTGAAGAAAAGGTACTCTTGTTCGATGAACCGTTTTCGAAAAAAAATAATGAAAAAAGTAAGTGATTGAAATTTATTCCACTAAAATGAATTTCCAGTGGCGTCATTTAGGAGGTCGTATCTTCGTAGGGAGGGCCACTAGGAAAAAAAATTATGGTAACTTGTCATCTTATTTTTTATAGTCTGAGTCCGAGAGATTTCACACATTTTCCGGGACACCCTGTATAATAGTATAAGGTGCACCAAATTGGTGATCCTTGAACTTACAAATTTTCAACCCTGAGATATGAAAATGCCATCTGCAACTGCAATTCTCTATCTAATTTGGTTTTAGAGTTATGAGCCAAAATTGATATTCAGTGAGTTCAAGCTTTGGCCATTATCTACACAACTGTTCCTCATAGAAACTTGAAATGAAAACTTTCCATGGACATTTTTTTCTACAGCTGTCCGGTTTTGTACTTGGATTGTTTCTAAGGTTTATATTTGCTCGGAATCAAATTTTGAGTTCATTATTACTTATACAAATAATGGTTTTCAAAGTCATTTCATGGGCAGCTGAAATTTGTTCTTTTCTTATAAATAAAATTATAAATTTTTCCTTTAAGAATGAATGTGTCACCACAGTTGGAGAAAAAAGCACAAAACATAGTGGAAATTTGGAAATCTCCATATAAGGTTTTTTAAGAATCATATAATTTCAGTAGAAATGCAGAATTTTTGATCGAAATTGGTCATTTGAAAATCACCATGTTCCCAAAAGTCACCATGTATTTTCTAAATCACCATGTTTTCGAAATATTTGAATTTTTCTTGCTACGGGTACTTATCAATCCAGCGTCGTGTATATATACAGGGTAATATTAATTTTATGGATGAAAATTCATAGTTCAATAACTAATCGACTGAATGATTTCAAATTTAGAAGATATAAAATAATATAAAAAAATCATTATGTTCTTAGAAAATAGAAAATTGTTTTCGTGCGGATCTTATTTATTCAATTTCAGAAATATTGAGAAGTGGCAATCGTAAAGGGTGACAAAACTTCCAAATTTGAAATCATTCGGTCGAATAGTTCACGAATTATTGAACTATGAAATTTCATCCATAAAATGAATATCATCGTGTATATAACAAACGAAGGCACTCAATCGATTAAAACCTCTTGATGTCCTCCTTTCCGTTTGTCGCATTCTTTCCGGGACACCCTGTATATGAATAATTCTGCTTAGTAAGGAAATACCTTAGACAATTTGGGAAGGTACTGGCAATAAATCTTCATGAATCATGATTTACTTTCGTCTACATAAAAAAAAATAAAAATTTAATTGCCACTCAGTAACGATACCCCTCAAAAATAATTCGAGCACGCCCTTCAATAGCGATCGGAAAAGTGGCTGTAGCATGTTTTCATTTCGATTTCCTAGAATAAACGAGAGCGGCGGAGATAATGGCCAAATTTGAAATTCACCGAATGCCTTCTTTATACATCAATAAACTCACCATCAAATTTCACGGTGCAGTAAACGAAATGGAATATGTTATCAAACGAAACACTTCTTTGGATGTTGTTTTGAATTCAGTCTCAAAGGTTCTACGAAAATCTTATTATGCAGAAATGATATGAAAATTCTAATTCTACATCTTCAGCTCTCAAAGAAACTCGAGCTGCTATCAAGGAAGTTGCAGGAAAACCTTTCATACATGTACCTCGCATAATTCCCCTCGAATAAGAATCTTGTGTTGTATTCCGCCACTTATTCCAATATTTGCAGGATTTTCCGCAGGATCGGAGGTGCGAGTACTGTTGCAAAAACAGTTACACAGAGTGTTTCAAAAAAAGGTGATCCCCTCTCTAGGATAAATAAAAAACTGAAAAGTATTGGGGTTTGTTCAGTAAAAAAAAATCGTAGCGCCATCCGTATTCAAGATAGAGGGCGCTATTTACAGGCTTCGTACCAACAAATATTGAACATAACTTTTCAAATATTAGATTTATTGAGCGAAATTTCAAGTGAACTTAAACTTTAATTTTACTCCAAAAGGGCACTCTTGAAAAAACTCGATAATGTGTATCATTTTTGAAATATTTCGTAGTAAATTATGTAAACAAAATATTTCGCAAACGGTACACATTATCTGGAAACTACGCCATCAATAAAAATGGAACGATACATGCTTCAGGAACGCATTGAAATTTTTAAAATTCATTATAAAAAAGGTAAAAACTTGGAAGAGACGGTTCGTACAACTCCAACATTTTTGGGTCGTCGTGAAGCACTTTGTCGGACCGCAATGAAGGAATTGGTGGAAAAATTCGAGCTGTTGGGACAAGTTAGTGATGTGAAGAATGAAAGCCGTGTACGTCGCTCAAGATCAGCCGAGAATATTGCTGCTGTAGCCTAAAGTGTTGAAGAAAACCCAGGTTTGTCCATTCCTCGTCGTTATTTGGAATTAGACATTCCACAAACGTCATTACACCGTATTTTGCATAAAGATTTGGGTATTAACGCTTATAAAGTTCAGTTAACACAGGAACCGCCACACAAGCAAGGAAAACATTGATCTTTTGCGGAAAAAGTTTCCGGAACATGTTATCTCTCGAAGATGTGATCACAATTGGCCACCGAGATCTTGTGATTTAACACCTTGCGACTTCTTCCTTTGGAGCCACGTGAAAGAGAAGGTCTACGCCAATAGCCCATCGTCGATTCAAGACCTCAAAGATGGAATTGGTGAAGCAATCGACGATATGGTCCTGTAAGCGTGGTCATGGTGGTTATTTTGAATATCAAAATAATACCCCTTATTGGAAAACCCTTTATATTCATCAATGGAGAAAGCTTAATGAAACAAAAGAAATCAACACAGATTGACATTCTCAACTAACAAAACATGGACAACCATCGAAATTTCTCATGCAGCTAAAAATTAGATCATTAAATTGAGTGGATAAGTAGGTGCATCCTAGTTTTTAAGAGGAAGTTGTTTTATCTGACCATCTTTATCTTTTACCTTATACCTTGTTGCCGACCAGAAAGCTCACTTATCACTGTCACTTAATTATATATTTCCTTTTTTCAGATATTTCTCGAATTCTTCTATGATAATTCGATTTCCGTTTCCTCGATAAACAAGTATATTAAATATTCTTCAGGATGCTTCACGATGGAAGCTGATGCCAGCTTTGATAGGAAAGCGGACACAAGACATATTTGGGATTTATCTAGGTACTAATCTCCCAAACCGGATTTCACACCGTGGTAGTCATTCATATCGGTGAGAAAAGTATTCATTATTAATTCACGAGATGCATGTAAAACCATAACTGCAATTTGAAACACTCGTTTAAAAATTTAAGAAGAGTCCTGAGGAAGAGCTTTTTTGCGCTCGTTCTTTGGTGGACCAATAAGACTATTACCTCAAAATTTTAAATGGAATTTGAGATTGATACCAAATATATAAATGCAGTGTCTCAGCACAATCGGAATTATATTCTGAAAATTATTCAAAAAATGAAATATGTAAAAAATGAATTATTACAAAAATTAAATTTCAGGGTTCTGATGATGCGATCTCCTTGAAATTTTGAATGAACATTCAGTATAGTAGTTCTCATCCTGAAAATAAATTTCACTCGAATCAGGTATTCTGTTATGGAGATATAAAGTTTCTTCTTTCAATATTCTAATTGAATTTTCTATGGTTCTGTTAACAATATGGCCACAAAATTTCTCATGAAGATTCAGTATATCAATCTTTATTCACAGAAGAAATTTCACGCCAATCGGATGTTATGGAAATATGAAGATTTTTCTTTTCAATATTCCAATAGAATTTTCCATGGTTTTGTTGAAACTATGGCGACGAAATTTGGGATGAACATTCAGAATATCGATCTCCATTCACAAAAACAATTTCACTTGAATCGGATATCTTTCTATGGAAATAGAATATTCCAATTGAATTTTTTATGGTTCTGTTCACACTATGGCCACAAAATTTTGCCTGAGGCTTTTTATCAGTATCTTGCATTTAGTCGTAACATTTCATTCCGATTGGTTTCGTATTTTGGAGCTATTGAGGAACAAAAATTTTGAATTACCATATTTTATGAAAGACCCTGTACGATTTGGCTGGTTAATGAACTTAACCGAGCCAATTGAGGACCCGAACTCCTCCTGAAAATATCAAGTCTCTAGGACAATCCTATCGAAAGTTATTGTGCTAACGGATGGCTGGACGGCCCCACGGACATAATTGAATTTGACCACGATTTTGGGCAAAACGATAAAGCACTCTTTCAAGAAGAACAAGCGCTCAAAAAATGAATTAATTAAAAAAAATAAGTGTAATTACATGTTTCTAGAATTAGGAGAGCTCTTTCGCTTGTTTGCAAGAACCTTTTATTTCGTTGCACATAGAGATAGAAAGAGAAGTCACAGAACTTATTTCTTTGCGTTTGTTTATAGATAAACAGCGTGCTATCGCTGTTGTATCTAATGTTTGTAATTTTCAAATTTTGAGCTTGAGGTGTTTTCGAAAGACTCAGTTGGAGGCAGTCATGATGAATCACAGGGCAAAATTCATTCCGTCCGGCCCAAAACACAACAACTCTCGAACTAATGAAAAAATTTGAGCCTTACGGTTGAGTTTGTTAACGCGCCACATCGGTCTTGTAGTTTTGAACTTCTTTTTCTAATAACCAGAAGTTTAAACCAGCTCTTGATTCTGGTCATTTGCGATTCAAATCAATGACGTCGAAAATATAATTCATGACGTCATTACTTTGAACCAAAAATAACCAAAGCCACTTGAATGAAATCGGTTAACCGAAATGATAATCGGTTAGACGCTTGAAATTGATTTAAGATGCATTGCGTTGTAATTCTATGAGTGTTTCTGTACTTTCAGGAAATGAATGAAGAAGGTTTGTCATTTACGAGAATGCAGCCTTAAAACAACTTTATGGGTTCAAAACCTGGTACGGGGCAAAAAAAACAGGGATGAACCGTAAACGACGTCCCATTACCGTTCAAGCTCGTAAATCTCGGGGACACGTTAGAACCTGCTCTATCGAGATGCTTGCAGATATTCGAAAGCTAGGAAAATTTTAGTGCCATGTCGGGTATGGGTTTATCCGCGAAATGCATGACGTGGCTAGACCGGCATTAAAATGTCGATGAACTTCGGTAGATCGATGTCAGTTCTACATAGAAATGTACCTGTTATCTCTAATGACTATTTGATATGCCATGGGAAAGTATTGTTTCCTTTATGCTTTGGGGAATTCTCTTCAATACGGTAAGTTAATATACTTTTACTTTGTGAATTTTCATGCAACGGGTCGAAAGTTGAGTCGTTATTTTATTCATAGGCAAGGGCGGAACTGGTTATACCGTCCTCATTAAATACGGGTGCTGCCTACTATATTTAGCGACAAGGGAAAATAACAATTGTTATGAATTATTACAGAAGGAATGCCTCAATACTTCAAGCTTCATGTAGTTGGAGGAGCTGATTCGTAATTCGTAATATCACCTACACAGTAAAAACTTTGACGGAGTAAATTTGCACAGACACAGAGTAGTTCAACAAATGGTGTTAACTCTGACACCATTGACAGTGGTGAATCTGAAAAACTTTGTTTTATTAGGCTCAACACCGGCTCAAATACATTGTCAATGCTTAACACCATTGAATCCGTAAGTGGTTGATTCAACACCGTATAACACCGTTTATAGCGTTTAAAAACTAAGACGCTAAACCAACCCTTGTCTCCGGTTCCGCCATTAGCTTGTCCAACCTATTCAAGCCCGAAATAAGTATAGTATACACTGTGTCCCAGAAAATGTGGGAAATCTCTCGGATAATTCAAAATCTCTGCTTGGCATGGTCATACAGGGTGATCAAGAAGTGAGCAAAAAACAAGTCTTGAATTATCAGACCGAATTATTTCAAATTTGAGATTTTTGTCACCCTTAACGATTGCCATCTCCCACTTTCAGAAATTGAAGAAATCAGATCCTGACTTGAAAAATTTTGGTTTTTTCTATTTTAATGAATATTGAAACACCCTGTAGATGAACACTATGTTTTTATTTTATTTTCGTAACCACAAAGAACCAATCAATGAGAAAAATTGCTTGGCACGGTCATACAGGGTGATCAAGAAGTGAGCAGAATGATTTCTCGAATTATGAAATTTAACTCATGTTCCTAGATCACTCTGTATGACAGCGCCAAGCTGAGATTTAACATTTTTCTCATTTTATGATTCTTTATAGTTACTGAAAGGAAAAAAACATAATGTTCACGTGCAGAGTGATACACTATCAACAAAAATTGATCTAGTCCGGATCTGATTTATTCAAATTCAGAAATATTGACAGATGGTAATCGTAAAGGGTGACAAAACATTCGAATAATTTAAGAGTTAATGAATGTTAATGTTTATTGCTCACTTCTTGATCACTCTGTATGACCGTGTCAAGCAGTGATTTTGAATTTTCTCATCAATTGATTTCTTGCGGTTACTAAAATGAAATGAAAACAAAGTCTTCAACTACAAGGTGTTCCAATATTCATGAGAATAGAAAAGGTCTAAAATTTTGCTAGTCCGGATCTGATTTATTCAATTTCTAAAATATTGAAAAATGGCAATCATAAAGACAAAAACTCCCAAATTTGAAATAATTTGGTCCAATAATTCAAGAGTTATTGAACTTTGAAATTTCACTCATGAGAGGTAATGTTTTTTGCTCACTTCTTGATCACCCTGTATGACCATGCCAAGCAGAGATTTTGAATTTTTATCAATAATGGATTCTTTGTGATTACGAAAATGTGATAAGAATATAATGTTCACGTACAGGGTTTTCCAATATTCATGAAAATAGAATAAGTCCAAAATTTTGCTAGTTCGGATCTGATTTATTCAATTTCTGAAATATTGAAAGATGGCAATCGTAGAGTGTGACAAAACTTGCAAATTTGAAGTAAATCGGTCCAATAGTTCAAAAGTTATTCAACTTTGAAATTTCATCCATCAAATGAATTTCACCCTGTATATTCCAAACGAAGGTCCTCAAACGATTAAAACCTCTTGATGAGAATCCTTCCTGATGTACTTGATTCATGATATCCTTTTGTCGCATTCTTCCCTGGACACACTGTATATTAGTTCATTTATACACAATTCTTAATTTTTGACATTTTTTATATAAGCTTATCTTTATTCATGTATTATATTTTGTTAGCTTTTGATTCAAAAAAATATAAATATATTATTCATGTTTCTGATTTTAATGTTTTAAACTACAAATTAATTCAGCTCCTTTAATTTCAACTTCCTTAATATTTCTTTATAACCTACCAGAGTGAAATTTTTTTGTTCGTTAGTTGTTAAAGAATAAATATTCATTTTTAATCACCATGTTTTTTATTGTGATGTCAAAATACCTTTGAATTCGTCCTATTTTCGGTGCGAAAAAAACCAATACATAATTTCAATACTCAATTTGGTGTAGAAATCTTCAATAGTTATTGGTGTTAAATCGACCATTGAAAAAGAGTTGTACTCTATCTGGGGTGAAAAGTTTATTTTTTTATTCGGACAAAGAGGACTTGAACAAAATGTGATATGCGGGGGTTTTGTATGCAGAACCCAAATACCTATCAGTTTTAGATTAGAGGGAGCCACATACAGAATTCTTTCACATTTAAATCTACTCTAACTGGACTAGAAAAAGCTATTCCTCTATCTTTTTTCTTTCAAAAAGGCATACTTTGTTAAAGTCGCTAGGACCAACAGTTTCCGGTAAAAAAGCATAGAAAAGTGATGATGCACGCAAATTGTCCTGAAGTGCCAAAGTAACCTACTTAAAATACCAAGGACAAAACAGTTCAATAATTAAATTTCAATAATAACAGCAAATGGCCGATTAATCAAGAAAAAACGTTAAGTATTTAGAAGATGTTCGAATTGCTGGCTTTGGGCTTGAATGCACTCTTTGCATCATTGGTTCACCTTGTATTTCTTGAAAGAATCAGTTTTGGACATATATTCATGGGACCTTTTTTCATATTGTATGGCCCTCTAACGCGTGGCACTATGCATGGTACTTTTTTCCTTGGCCTTCAGTAGATTTAACATAAGGAGTTCAACATAGCTGAGCCATGGCACCGATTATCAAACTTTCAATGTTTTCCTGTAAGTTCCTGGCTCAAAGTTGATACTTCTCCCAAGTCAATAATTTTCCTGTCCCTCAGCCTCATAAGTATACTCCCATTAACATCCATGATACATCAGCATATACCGCTTTTTCTAATGAAAAACGTGACTCGATTCCCCTGATAGATATTTCCGTGATGGAAGATTATTATTTCTTCTCACTGTCAGGTTGGTAGCAATGCACTGTGCACTGAATATTGCGTATATTGCGTAACCCGCAATTTTACCAGCATCCTGAGATCTTTCACGGTACGTTACATGCAGTAATTCCAGTTTTTCTTTTCCCATCCTTTGTATCATTTTATACGCGCAAGGATAAATAAATAGTGTTGTTCGCGGAGCGCTTTTTATTGGGTTTAACAACCGCAATGCTCGTCCTCCTAGATCTAGATGGTGCAGTTATGAGAGCAGTTCTGCGCCCATATGGGTGACAGTTGCAATTTATAGTTGAACATCTCTTTCTATTATCCTTTGTCCACCTGCAGGTTGCTATTCTTGTTTTCTTTCGTATACTACGCGAATGTTCAGCGTCTCGCCGTAAACCGTCATTGCTGTCATTTTTTGACATTTGATAAGTAGAAACTACGCCATTAATAAAAATGGAACGATACACGCTTCAAGAATGCATTGAAATTTTTAAAATTCACCATAAAAATGGTGAAAATTTGGCAGAGACGGTTCGTAAAACTCGAACATTTTTGGGTCGTCGTGAAGCACCTTGTCGGACAGCAATAAGGAAATTGGGGCTCGGAAAACCCAAGAGTTATTGTTGGAAAGCGTCTCCATCCTCAACGTGTGACTGTTTGGTGTGGTTTATGTTCCTGCGGAGTCATTGGACCTTATGGATATGGACCTGAATGGATTGCGCTATCGAGAGATGATTAATGATTTTTTATGGCTGAAATTGGATAGTATTGATCTGGACAACGTTTACTCTCAATAAGAAGCAACGAAACCTTTAATCTTTCGTGGAAAAAGTTTCCGGACCGTGTTATCTCTCGAGGAGATGATCACAATTGGCCAACGAGATCTTGTGATTTAACAACTTGCGACTTCTTCCTTTGGGGCGGCTTGGGGCCACGTGAAAGAGAAGGTCTACGCCAATAGCCCAGCGTCGATTCAAGACCTCAAATATGGAATTCGTGAGGCTATCGAGGACATAGGGCAGCCACTTTGCGATTTGGTTATGGAAAATTTCATTCATTGGATATGGTCCTGTAACCGTGATCGTGGTGGTCATTTGCCTGATGTTATTTTCCACTATTAACGGCATAGCTTCTTCTTTACAATGAAATAAACATCCGATCATTTATATTGAAAAATGGCATTTTTCTCTGAATATCAAAAACACTTTTTATTGGAAAAATCTTCACATCAAGTCATTTGGATGAAATCCACAATTTTGAGTTGCACCTTGGAAGTTAAAATATATCTGGTTTACAAATAAACATTGTTCTGTCAAATTCTACTGAGTTCATTTGAATTTATTTATATTTTTTTCATTTATATTCTTGGATCAGATTTTAAAATATGTGAATTAAAGGACTAATATGATTACTGTTGACAAAGTATTCAAGAAAATGCAAATAACTACAGAATTCATTGAAATATTTATTGTTCTATCACGATTAGTGAATCCTTGAACAAGTGATATAGCAATTATAGCATAGGTACAGTATGTACAGAAATAAGTGTTTGCGTTGAAAATGAGAATGATCTTGTATCAATAAACACTTTGGAAATAGGAATCCAAACATTCGATGAATGACCTCCAAAAGAACTGAAGAGTAAGTAAAGAATTTTTCATTTCGTGTCTCTTCTTGCGGAAGAACCTTTTTTCCGAACAATCGAGAAAGATTTGCTATTAATGAAGATTTCAGTAAGTACGAAAATGAAATTTGAGTTTTTGTTCATATAAGGAAATTGATCATTCAATATATTCAATATTCCGATTCGAAGTTTTCTGTTTCCCCCAATTTCCATGGTAAATTCGATTGAAAATTTTATTCAATTTCTCAAGAAATCCGTGATTGCTATCTTTTTCGTGTGGGTATGGGTTCCTTGAATACAGCGATCCGAAATTAAAAACAATACAGGCTGTAACTCCCTTTTAGACCAAAAACTCAAAACTGAATCGAAAATTAATCATCTCTCGATAGCGCAATCCATTCACCGTAACTGTTCTTCAAAACTTTCTGCAACAGCGGCAATATTCTCGGCTGTTCTTGAGCGACGTGCACAGGTTTTATTTTTCACATCACTAACTTGTCCCAGCAGCTCGAATTTTTCCACCAATCTCCTTATTGCGGTCCGACAAGGTGCTTCGCGACGATCCAAAAATGTTCGAGTTTTAAGAACCGTCCCTGCCAAATTTTCACCATTTTTATAGTGAATTTTAATGATTTCAATGCATTCTTGAAGCGTGTATCGTTCCATTATTGGGACTTTTCTATTTGACTGATTAACTGAAGAAATCACTTCACTTCGACCGAATGGACCAATAGGTTACTGCGTTACTGATTTTGTATCAGTTTGGAAGTGATGCAACGTCAAATAGAAAAGTCGGTTTATTAATGGCGTAGTTTCTACTTCTCCAATGTCAAAAAATGAAAGCTTCAAATGTGACATCTACCGAAAAAGCGAGCTATTCAAAAAAACACCTCTACTTGGAAAACACTTATTTGTACTAAATTAACTTTCAAGTGGTGGTGACGAAATAATTCTCGTTTGAAACGAAAATTGAGTTGCTGTGTGGGATTTTGACGTCACTAACAATAAAATAAAATATTTCCTCTCTCAAGCTTGATATACAGCGTTCCCAAACATCACGTTAGAAGGCAATTTTTCTATTTATTTTCAAGAAATCAATAAACCAACGAGCTGCCTCGTAAAATTCGGTCATTCTATTTTGCGCTCTGATTAATATTAATGTAGTAAATTCGAATTGGTGGTAAACAGATTGGGCAATCATGTCCCATTCTGAAGGAGTGAACCGTTAATGGTATGATTGTTACATATCTTTTATCAGGCAATTTAAATCAACACGTAGTAGGCGTTTGTATTAATGCCATTGTACAAATGGGAATGATTAATACTTGTCTGATTTAAACTGTTTGTTGATGCTGCTGGTAGAGCAGAAGCAGATTAGTAAGAAGACTGTTTTTGATATAGAGATTCTTTTTCTTATGTTTATTGAATTAATGCTCATAGTTGAAAAAAATGATCATCTTCCTTATCGTAGGAAGAAAAACAATAATCTAAGGTGACTTCAAATTATATTATTTATATTATACATTTCAGATAATATCATAATGTATTCTTTGAAGGAGCGTTATGACGTCATTTCAGAGCGGGTATCACTCTGGTGAAAGAATTATTTACTGAATTTTGCAAAAGCATCTACTCAATTTTGCCTAACCCTTTATCGCAAGAATTTTTGTTTTGCTATGAAAAAATTTATTCCCAAAGAATTTGATCCCAAAATTTTGAAATTTATTTCGAAAAAATTGGTTTTTGCCACATATGGAACATCATGCAACTAGAAAATATTAAGGCATATCCAAAAAATTTGTTAGCAGTTACTGTCTTTGTTAGACACAATGGTATTTGCCATTCGAAACAAATTATATGAGTTTTCCCTGAGCAGCCAGTGCGGTAAATCATCAAGACCATCCTTTCGCGCGTCTTTTTGGGGAATTTTCTTTGTTGATCCTTTTCTCGGCTTATTTTCATACATGTGTTGCACTTGGTCTTTTCCTGTTCGGTCTGGTTGGTTTTCCGGCTATACAAAGAGCATTTGATATGGCTATCTTTATAGTTATCTATAGAAGGGTGTATGGTCCATCAGACAGATACCGATGCGAGTATTACCTACTGCTGGATGTGTTTCATTCTCTTCTGATGAATTATATTCTTCATTGTCAAAATCAAGAATCCATACTACTTTCATTTTTCCATAAATTATAGTCCGTTCACGAAAGGTTGAGCACATAGTAGGCGTTTCTTTATTTATCTTAAGTTGGCAGTATTTGCTGTCATAACGTAAAATAAAGTTAACGTTGCCGAATGAACCCGCCTCGTCCTACGAGATTGCGAGTTATCAGAGAACTCTATGCAATATTGACAACATTGCTCATCAATCTGACAAGAAAATAAAGAATATAACCTAAAATTTTAATACACAGTGGAATATGCCAAATTATCATGGCCAACCGACGGCTCAACCTTTCGTGAACGGACTATAGCTTTGAATCCGTATCTAGGATAAATATGCTATGTAATTTCAGATTCTGACAATGCATGATGTTCCACAATTGGGACGAACTGTTTAGTTATTTTTTCTATAAATTCTTGGAGATCAAAATGATTGAAACATGCCTAAATAGGTTCTTGAAGTCACTAATAGAACCAAGATATTTTTTCGTCCGCAAAATACATTTTGATAAATTAACTTCAATATTGAATGTCATAGACCTGGAAATGTTATTGTCACTTTGACATCGATAAAAAAGGTGCATACTTTTTTATCGGATAAAAACTTCTTTTCCTCAATATGTCAATTAGTCTATCAGATTTTTTAATTTTGAACATATAGTGCTTTCATTTTGAATCGGTGTGGTATTTAACTTTGTTGATATAAGAACCCAAAAGATGAATTGTTTTGGTGAAGTTGTTCATCCATATATTCTGTCGTTAATTTATCCTGCCAAAAAACACTCGAGCTTTTCTTTTATCAGATAAATTTCTCTTCAACTCAAAGTTTTGCCAATCACTAAATTTGCTCGAAAAACTGACATCAGATAAAATCGCGACACCGAAGGTGGAGCGATTTTTCTCGTAAAATTAGTGATTGGCAAAACTGTTTCGTTGCAAAGAGAAATGTATCCGATAAAAAAAGCTCTTGTGTTTTTACTGTTGATAAAAAACGACCACAGATATCATCGAACTCTCGCCCAAACCAGATTCAGAAAGAATGGACAATTGAACGCCTATTGATGTAGACATTTTACTTAGTGCAGCGCCTCTGCCTCTTATGAATGTGTCAGATATGGGCTGTACTATGCAGTTAGGGAAAGATTTAGCTGAATTGAAAAACAAATTTTTTTTGGGCTTGTGCCATATATGGCACACGATGCGGTAAAGGGCTAAATACGTTGATGTGATGGTAGGAAAGTTTTCGATTTATCAAGTGACAAGGACGAAGGAAGAAGGATACAACAGGTTTTTCATTAATTATTATTTCTTGACATCCTGCTGTCAACATTTTGGACTGGGATTCCATTTCTAATATAAATGTTCATTATGTTGACTACTAGATATAACTATACAGGGTGTTTCCTAAACATGCGGCAAAAATTCAGGGGGTTGTTCCTTGGACTATTTTAAGCATGTTTTGTCCTTTGATGATTTTTTAAAAACCTCTTTGTTTCGAAGATACAGGGCGAACAACATTTTTCATATTTTTAAAATCAATAATAGTTTAAATAAAAATGCGCACCGCACTGTGTTTACTAAGTAGGTACAATTTGTTTTTAAATTTGTTTAACAACATTCCAATTACTAAAAACGGCCAGTTTTTTTACTTAAAATTCAGATTCAGTTCATATGGTAAAGGAATACAGATAAAACACGGTTTTCATTTGAATTCATTTTTTTGGCTAGAGGAGGTCATTTTCAACAGTTTTTGTAGGTTAAGTTAAATTTTCATGTAATTTTTCATAATAAAATGTTATTATCTAAAATTTTGTTTCCCCTGTATCTTCGAAACAAGAGGTTTTTAAAAAATCATCAAAGGACAAATATTCTTATAAATGTCCAAGGAACAATCCCCTGAATTTTTGCCGCGTCTTTAGGAAACACCCTGTATATTATATTCAAATCATACACCACGGCTGAAAATTCAAGTTTTTGATACCTTACAAATTTACATGTTCACGGTCAGCTTACGGTTTAATTATTTGTGTTTGTTTTATTTATGATGTACTCACCTCAAGAATCACATAATTTCCTCCTTTTGCTAGCAGATAAAAATCAACTCGGAAGCACTCACGTTTTAGTCATTGAGATCGAACTCTGAAACAAAATAATTCGAGAATGAATTTCTTTATTTATTCTTAAATTTGTTTTCAGATTTATGGGGAGGACGTGAAAGCAGTAATGAATTTCCATCAACATCTTTCGACAACTATAAAAAGGACGGAGAGTATAACTTCAATAGTCCGGGCAGATATCGTTACGGTACCTGCCCAGATTATTGAAGCGTCCGGATTACTGGAGTGATTTCAGTTTATGAAATAGAACAAATTATTATAAATTATCAAAATAAATTATTAACCAATAGGGGAAGGTGAGGTATAATGATCCCCTTAAGAGAAAATTTTAATTGTGGCTAAAGTTGAAGGCAAAACCGCAAGATTTCAATTGTTGAAGGTGGTGAATTTACTTAACTTTGTATCTGCCTACTTATTTTTCATTTCATCTATGTAGTTTTTTTGTATTAAATATTTCTTTTAAAGTTTAGTAAAGGATCATTTTATACACCCCCGTGGATAAAATGATCCCTGGGGTAGGGGCAAAATGATCCCAGGGATCATTTTGTACTATAAGTTAATAAATATCAAATAAAAATTACATAAAAAACTCTGCTGTTTATTTGAATGATAATATGTATTGTTCATAACAAGTTAAGTATGTAAGCAAGTTACACAAAACAAAAATATTCGATGGGTTGAAAAAAATATTTTTCTTGGGCGTTTCTCAAAGTCGAGAGAAATTCATCCACCATATTCTTATTGAAACCTCGCGCACGCATTGTAGGTAATGTCTGGATGTCTACGTCTAAATCCACGAAGCCATTCAAGTCCAGCTTTTCCTCTAGCTTCGGAAAATTAATGCGGTAAATTATTTCTTTCTGCCATTTTTGGTGAGCTGAGGTTAAGAAATCTTGAGTGGTCAGCCCGTATATTATTCTGGACTCCATGTCAACAAGTTCCAGTTCTTGTTCCAGGTTGAACACTGTTTGTTTGCTACCTAATTTTTCAGCTGAGCCTACAGCTATTTTATTTTTACCTTTGGCTCTTCTTTCTAATACCATCACAGGGACCTCAAATTCTCTTCTAGTGGTTTTGTAAGCCATACCATCTCTAATTCCTTTTGCATTATTGTTCTTCCGGCCTCTTTTGGCGATTAGTTTATAAATTCTCGGCATGATCTGTAAACAAAAACTATTAATGGGGTAAAATGATTCCAGGTATCATTTTAGACACACAGAAGGGATCATTTCACCCCAAATACCAAATTCTAAAATATCGATCAAAACAAAACTTTCACATACCGCGTGCGATGATCGAACATTGCTTCAATATTAGCTAACTGCTACTAATACCCGCAAATAAAACAACATTTCAGTAAACACTTACATGTAAAAAAACGAAAGTCCAAAAACATGCTTACCTTAGATCAGAGCCACACTTTTTGATTATTTTTTAATAAAATCACGCCAAGCACTCGCACCGCATTGATATTTTACAGGTAACTCGCAGGGGCGCAGGGGAACGTGTTTCATGTGTATTTGGATAGATGGTAAAAACTGTTTCTGATTTACGGCGGGGGATCATTTGACCCTAAGGGATCGTATTACCTCACTTTCCCCTAGTCCAGTTTTCTACTACTACAACAGTTTTTAAGTGAAATGCTGATAATAAAGGGTTTTCCAATAACAGGTATTATTTTGAAGCCCGCTATTTCGGTAGATTTCACGTTTGAAGCTGTCATTTTTTGACATTTGACAAGTAGAAACTACCCCATTAATAGAAATGGAACGATACACGCTTCAACGCATTGAAATTATTAAAATTCACTATAAAAATGGTAAAAATATGGCAGAGACGGTTCGTAAAACTCGAACATTTTTAGGTCGTCGTGAAGCACCTTGTCGGACCGCAATAAAGAAATTGGGGCTCGGAAAACCCAAGAGTTATTGTTGGAAAGCGTCTCCATCCTCAACGTGTGACTGTTTGGTGCGGTTTATATTCCTGCAGAGTCATTGGACCTTATGGATATGGACCTGAATGGATTGCGCTATCGAGTGATGATTAATGATTTTTTATGGCTGAAATTGGATAGTATTGATCTGGACAACGTTTACTTTCAATAAGAAGCAAGGAAACCTTTAATCTTTTGTGGAAAAATTGAAATTATTAAAATTCACTATAAAAATGGTGAAAATTTGGCAGAGACGGTTCGTAAAACTCGAACATTTTTGGGTCGTCGTTTAGCACCTTGTCGGACCGCAATAAAGTAAAAAGTGGGAAAATTCGAGCTATTGGGACAAGTTAGTGATGTGTAGAATAAAAACCCGTGCACGTCGCTCAAGAACAGCCAAGAATATTGCTGTTGTAGCCGAAAGTATTGAAGAAAACCCAGGTTTGTCCAGTCCTCGTCGTTCTTTGGAATTAGGCATTCCACAAACGTCATTACACCGTATTTTGCATAAAGATCTGGGTCTCAAGGCGCATATAAAGTTCAGTTAACACAAGAACTCAAGCCGGCCGATCATCAACAACGTCGTGTCTTTGCTGATAGGGTCGTTGAAATACATGAAAACGATCCGGAATTCCATCGAAAAATCATCTTGATTGATGAGGCCCATTTCCACCTCGGTGGTTTCGTCAAAAAGCAAAATTGTCGCATCTTGGGCTCCGAAAATCCAAGAGTTAATGTTCAAAAGCTTCTATATCCTCAACGTGTGACTGTTTGGTGCGGTTTATGGTCCGGCGGAGTCATTGGATCTTACTTTTTCGAAAATGAGGCTGGACCAACAGTAACGGTGATTTTTTATGGCCGAATGTGGATAGTATTGATCTGAACAACGTTTTCTTTCAACAAGACGGCGCTACGTGTTACAAAAGCAACGAAACCACGAGCGAAACCATTGATCTTTTGCGGAAAAAGTTTTCGGACCGTGTTATCTCTAGAAGAGGTGATCACAAATGGCCACCGAGATCTTGTGATTTAACACCTTCCGACTTCTTCCTTTGGGGCCACGTCAGCCACGTGAAAGGGAAGGTCTACGGCAATAGCCCAGCATCGATTCAAGACCTTAAAGATGGAATTTGTGAGTCTATCGAGGCATAGGGCAGCCACATTGCGATTTGGTTATGGAATCTTTCATTAAAAGGATATGGTCCTGTAAGCGTAGTCGTGGTGGTCATTTGCCTGATATTATTTTACTATTTACGGTATAGTTTCTTCTTTATAATGAAATAAACATCCGATCATTCATATTGAAAAATGGCATTTTTCTTTGAATATCAAAATAACACTTATTATTGGAAAATCCTTTATCATAAGAAGAATTTAAGTGAACTTCAACCTGTTACATGGTATTCATTAGGTGAATACATCTATGGAAGAAAGCTGTTCCTGACAAAAATTAAATGGATAGCCCAGTCAAATTAGGATTTCACCTCGGAATGAAAGATAATAAGCTGAAAATTGGTATGAACCTTTGTTTTGTCATTCTAAATGTTGTCTCAAAAGTCACAAACGCTATCGTGCCGGCGTCTTAAGATATTGAAGGTCAAAGGTCATAAAAATCGGTTTTTTGCGAATATCTGCCTTCCTATTGCTTAAATGAGATTTGCAGTTATTATAAAAGTTGTAGACTATAAAATTGTCTACAACTTTTGTTTGAACTTTTTTTTCATACGACCAACCGTTTTTGGGGTAGAGCGCGAAGAGTGCGCAGCGTACAGTCATATGACCTAATGCGGGGTCAAGCGTGAGTTACGGTTAGCAGTTCGTTGTATAAAGTCAATTATTCACTTAACAATTATAAATATTAAACAATGCCCATTATTTATGTTCTATTTGTTAATTTTTTTTTAATTTAACTTTTTTAAATAGCGCAGGTCGTGTCACAGCCACTAAATGCGTGTAAAAATAAAATGTGTTTTTTAGTACTAGGATATTGGTTAAAACTTTTAGAAGAGTATATTTGTGTTTTGACATTGCCTTTGCCAACTTTTTTGAGGAAAATTTCCTGTTGATGGGATTGAGTACGTCCAATTAAAATAACGAACAAATCAATATCTTCTCCTATGATGACAGCAGTTCTGTTAAGGCAATAGCTGTGTCAATGATAAGAACATCAGCATCATCTCTGGCTTGTTTTGTTGTGACATTATCAGTTTCAAATTTTTCAACAATTTTTTTTATTAGACCGATTTGATGAAAATTTTTCTTGACTGATTGGCACAATCATTGTTTCGTCAAAACAAACTTCATATGATTTTGAAAGTGCAGCAGTTCTTCTTTGTTGTTCCTTTGCTTTAATATTTTTACTATAGTCGGAATATCCGTCAAATACAATAATTTAATTACCTATTTTAATTAAATATAAATAATTAATAATTAGTACATGAATAATGGGCATTGTTTAATAATTATAATTGTTAAGTAAATAATTGACTTTATACAACGAACTGCTGACCGTAACTCACGCTTGACCCTGCATTAGGTCATATATGACTGTACGCTGCGCACTCTTCGCGCTCTACCCCAAAAACGGTTGGTCGTATGAAAAAAAAGTTCAAACAAAAGTTGTAGACAATTTTATAGTGTACAACTTTCATAATAACTGCAAATCTCATTTAAGCAATAGGAAGGCAGATATTCGCAAAGAACCGATTTTTATGACCTTTGACCTTCAATATCTTAAGACGCCGGCACGATAGCATTTGTGACTTTTGAGACAACATTTAGAATGACAAAACAAAGGTTCATACCAATTTTCAGCTTATTATCTTTCATTCCGAGGTTGGCCCCCTTTTTCATCTAATTTGACTGGGCTAGGATGCTAGGAAGGTTTTAGCCCTAATTAGTAGGTAGGTACTTAATTATGTTTAGTGTGTTCGAAACAGGGAAATGTTATATCCATTTCATGTATAAAATATACAAGCATTACATACAGGAGGATGGGAAGGTTCGTATTTATTTGGATACTACCTTCATAATTTGAATGCTACTTTTATGGAGGTTCTATTTATAATATGTATACAGGGTTGTCCCGAAAATGTGGGAAATCTCTCGGATTCAGATAGAACATAAGAGCTGAAGATGACAGGTTCCCATAATTTTTTTTCCTAGTGGCCCTCCCAACGAACATACGACCTCCTAAATAACGCCAATGGAAATTCTTTTTTAGTGGAATAAGTTTCAAACTACTCGATATAATTTAATGAAAATTTGATATGATTAAAAGTATTAAGACCTCTTAAATCATCGCACTCAAATTTCAATTAGCTTGTTCAGTTTACCAGGTGCGGACTGGGTTGTACATTTCAATGCTTACATTTTTAACACCCTGTATCATAAGGTGCTTAAAAACAAATTTGGATATCTTAAACATTGAGCTAAAGAAAAGTTACTCTTGTTCAGTGTCGATAAAATGACCTTTTTTGGAAAAAAAATAATGGAAGAAGTAAGTAATTGAAATTTACTACACTAAAATGAATTTCCAGTGGCGTCGTTTAGGAGGTCGTATCTTCGTAGGCAGGGCCGCTAGGAAAAAAAATATGAAATTGTCATCATATTTTTTTATGTTCTATCTGGAGATTTCTCACATTTTCCGGGACACCCTGTATATTATATACACAATATTTGCGTTCTATTTTATTGGGAAATAATTCAAAACCATATTTAATGCGTTGAATGCATCATAAGAATGATATTTCGTAGAATACCCATGTTGTATTTGATCTTTATGCTTAAATACCAATGCCCTTATGTTCACATTGTTTAAAATCAGCACATCTATCATACATCGAAGATTAAGTGAAGTGTCTTACCAGACACTGCGGAAAAATTGAATTTACCAGTACTTAAAAGATTTCAAAAATATTCTGTTGAGCCAAAAGCTCAGAGGAAGAAGGAAACTTACTTAATTCTTCCTCTGAGGCCAAAAGCCTCAACTTTTGAAGAAAAGAGTTATTTTTCCCATTTTTTGAATCATTTTGAATTTGTTATATATCTTGTCCTGTTATATATTTACAGGAATGAACATACATATATTGATAGCAATGTGACAATACAATCTTGAGATAAAATAGTGGTCGTTCTGTTTCCTTCTTTAGATGAACATTTCGAGAATTGATATGGTTCAAATTCAGCCACAAAGAATAGCTATTCAGTTTTCTGGAGACGATGAATTAGTGTGGCCCCATATGGTAGTCAAAACAATTCAGCGATGACTCAAATTCTCGAAATTCCTCTCCAGTGACCAGTTTATATCGCAACAGTTGAATTAGCCCTATTTTATCTCTTTATTCCACTGATGATATTCATGACTATTTTTGGATAAATTGTACCATATTGAAATTCAGATCCTCACCTTATATCAAAATATTTGCAGTGTAATTTTCATTCATAAATAGAGCACAAAATCACAAAACCATCATATCATTGATACACAAACAAAATTCAAAATTGGCACAATTTTTTCATCATGACAGAGCGCACCAAAAATCTCACGTTCTTCTGCAGATCACACCTGACCTGATTGTCCCGAATATGGCAAATTCCTTTTTACAAATCGGTGGTTTCCCGAGTACACTGGCACTTTTACGTAAAACTGACAGAAAACCAGCTGACCGAAATAGCGCTCTGCGGTATACAGCCACTTGCTGTCCGTACGGAATTCAACAATGTAAAATAAATAAAATTATCGGAGCTGCGATGCGATCCTCGGCCTGCATCACCATACCGCGCGACGTTGTCAGGTGTACTTCGCGAAATTCCCTTTTGAGCAGAGATGATAGATTATCTTATCATAATTATATTCTCTAGTTTAATTAAGTTTAAAAAGGGGTTACAGTCCACTGCGACCTCAATCACTACCTTACTAGAACACAAGGTCATGAAACAGAATGAGTGACGTCATAATAGTCCATTCCGTTTTTATTTACGCAATGTCATTTCCACCAAATTATTGATCAATTTAGATTTCTTTTTCCAAAAGAAAAAAAGTTATGTTTTTCTGAGTAGGTAGGATCATCGTTAACACAAATATGTACCAATTTCGTGGTTATTTTCGATATTTATTGAGGAAAAAGAAATATGATGGATAGTGAAAATAGTGTTTTTCCCAGTATAACTGGCTATATTAAGTCCACATCATCACATTCCAGTTTTTTTGCCTTAATATTATCAAAAAGTACAATAACGCTAAGTCTTCAGACACATACACTTTTATTTTAACAACTGGAATTTCTGATGACTAGTCCAAATAAACAAAACACAGGTTTTTTTCTCCTTTGGCTTTTATCCAGCCTTTTCGAGCAAACACTTTATTAAAAGCCTCAGCTGAAGTTGCAAATGACACGGCTGAATCATATTCTGAATAGGATTCGATGCAATGGCTTTCTCAATATCTCGACATTCCACTTTAGATCGCTTGGATTGAGGTATGAACATCTGATCTGCTTAGGTAGGAAGGACAGCATGGCAATTTCGTTGGTATCGCTCCTAAAACGAATGGTAAAAGATAAATAGAACGCCAGCTGATTAATAACATATTTTCAACCTAGTTTTAACCTAAGAAACTTCAATGGAATTTCGACTTTTTGACCTGTAACTTCATGTGTGTAACTTGTAGATCTTTCTATAAATTCTGTTTCGATATGTAGTCCGCAAACCTAGAAATGAGTAACTTCTTAATTTCAGGCAAAACAGTTAATTTGCAATAATTAATACCTTACTTACTGGGAACGAAATCTTCCCTTTCAATTGCGTTAAACCAAGTTCTTTTGAGTTGCTCGTCTTTGGGAAACCCAAAGACTGCTACTTATGGCACTCCTGTATAATTGCCGCTTGCACTTAGGAACTGAGCAATGAAATGGCATTTCACCTAGTAAACGTGAGAAATCAGGAAAATGGAGCAGTTCAGATTAGAAAACAAAATTCGAAATTCACAAGAAAGAATATAACGTTCAGAAGAAAATTATCGGGCTAATAAAGAAAGCTCTGACAGCAAACCAGAAGATAAAAGGAAACGTAGGGAGTAAGCATCGAGATCTCCAAGACGAAGGAGAAACAGTAGAGATCGCAGTCCTAGGAGAAAGAGAAGCGGTTCTAGAAAGAGATCTCTTAATAGAAGAAGGTCTTTGAGCAGAAAAAGAAGCAATTCGAGAAGACATAGCATTCCATTTGTGAGTCTGAATTTTCAAAGTGATAGACGCTTTGAGGAAAAGTTGTAATGCATTGCCTATAAACTCTTATCATTGTTAATAATAATAATGAGATTTCTTAAATCAGTGCTATATCGATCGTTTTACTCAAATACACTAGTGGAAAAAATTAAAGGATCAAAAAAAATCCAAATTTTTCGGCAATTTTCAACATGCCGTAACTTTGAGAGGAATGGTCGTACAAGGAATTTAAAATGAGGAAATTATAGCTCCAAGTGTCTAGTTTTTGGATTAGAACTTCAAAAATTTTAAGTTTCAGTGGTTTTCGAGTAATGATAGAAAAATCAGCAACAAAAAAATTCTCAAAATTTTACCACTTTTTTTTCTTGTCTACGAGCGTGGAAATTTTATTTTTGCATAATCGTTAAAATGATAGGATGCTCTGTTAATTCAGCTTTAATTTATTTTTTATTGACCTCAATACGTCCACTTCTCGCCGAGATATCGGTCTTCAAATGGAAAAAGATCCATTTGTCTTTGATTATCGATTTCTCAGCAGCCAATGATCGCACAGAAAATTGAAGGAGGGTTTCAAGACTTTAAATGAACTCCGATTAATGAATAACTATTGCTTATTCATAGAAAATTTTTTTTCTTCATGTCGCATCAATATAAAAATTTAACAAAAAAAGGGCTTTTGGTGGTTTCTTGGAAAATCTACCGCTGCATCGAAAATGTTGAGGAAACCAATAATGTTAAGTGTGACTTTCACAGTTCAATATGTTGATAAAAACCTTACGAAGAGCCAACTCAATCCAGCAAGCCGTTTTTTTGTTTGGCTCGATTGAATTTTTGAAAAAAATAAGGATCGCGTTTTTTGCTCTGAGAAGCTCATAATCTTCAAAAAAGGCAAAAAAGAATTTTCTCAAGCTTTTTCCACATTTTAATTGCAGATAGTACATAAATTTCAAAAAAAGAAAAATAAACTGAACTAACAAATAAAATTTTTATTAATTTAATAACGGATAAAAAATGGATCCTTTTCCATTTGAAAACCGATATTTCGGCGAAAGTGGACGTATTGAGGTCAATAAAAAAATAAATTAAAGCTGAATTAACAAAGTATCCTATCATTATAACGATTATGCAAAAATAAAATTTCCACGCTCGTAGACAAGAAAAAAAAGTGGTAAAATTTTGAGATTTTTTTTGTTGCTGATTTTTCTATCATATTTAGAAATTTCGGATTTTGAACCGAAAATGTTCTCAAACGATAGGGTTAGACTTCCTGATGACGAATTCGTGGTCGAATTAAATTCTGACCGTGAGGTCGTCCGCCCGATAGCATGATAATTCCGAAGAGATTGTACTACAGACTTGAGATTTTCAGGGTGACTTAGGTTTCCAAATGCCGCGGTTAAGATCGTTAAGCAGGCAAATCGTTCACGATGTTCCATAGAATATGGTCATACAAAATTTTAATTCCTCAATATCTCAGACAAAACGAAATCAGTCGAATTAAAATTTTGCGGCCACATGCGAGATGCTCATAATAAGGCTAAGGCGAAATTTTGTGGCCATAGTGTTAACAGAACCATAAAAAATTTAATTGGAATTAATATTATTCACAGCATTTCAATCTCATACGGATTAAATGAACTGAATAAAACAAGTTCAAGTAACATGGGATATTGAACTTACCGTTTTCTTGGAGACCTGAGAAAATTGTTGCAAGCTGGCAACACTGTTGCTCCAACCAGAGCTGATGGTAACGACGCGGTGTGCAAGTGAAAATTTCGCGCGCTACTTGAATGAGGAAATGCGTACAGTATATTTTTGCATCTTTCCAACATTTTTAGAAATACACTAGAACCCCGATTATCCGTGCCAGTCGGGACCAAGCCTTCGCCGGATAATCGAAAACACGGATAATCCAAAGACCTAGTTTTAATTTTCAACCATTTATTTAGACAGAGCTATGTGTCAAACAAACAAAAAAAACGTAATACTAGATACGAGTACATGCAACAAGAAATAACAGTTTTAATATTTAAACATAATGTCTAAACGTACATTGAACAGTGTCTATATGTCACATTGAAAAATCGCTTAAAAAAATCACCGATTTTTGTTTGTTTTTGGGCTTCGTAAATTCTACACTTTATAATCTCCCTCATTTTTCTAAGCTTCTAAGCTTGTCAGAATACCGCACGGAGAATCCGCCGCCCGGATAAAGCGCGCACGGATAATCGAGGTTCTACTGTATCTGGGATTCCTCGAATAATATTTGTTATTCGAAATATTTGAATATTGAAATAGCTCGATTCACCACAAATACATATTTTGAATCGTGGAATCGAACAGCGGAAGATTTCCTAACTTCCAATATTCTGATCTCGTGAATGAGGGGTTCGCATAGAATATGCTGTGAATATCGAACTCATTGGCGATTTTAGGAGGGTAATCGATTATGTACAGTAGAGACTCGATAATCCGGATCAATTAATGCAAGGGATGATCCGGATTAATGAGGAATCCGGAATACCGCGTCTTATAATTTAGTAAAAATGCAATTTTAAAAGACGGTTCAAATAAATATAGGCTTTATTATCGAAATCATAAAACAAATATATTATTTGGAATAATTAGATATTTTACGTTTTCTACTGTAAGGGAAAAAGAATGCTGAACAATAGCTTTCTCCTGTATATCTTTCAGAAGCTGAATATCAGTAATTGCCATGAGTTATGGAATAAACAGACTGCATCGAATTGATCTATGCTCTAAATGCATTTGCTAACATTATCCCCGTCTTCGAGGATCGAAAAATTATGTGCTGAAAGGCCTTTTCGGTATTTCAGTTTTGTTAATTTAATATCATTATGATCCATATGCTGTATCAAAGCTGTATGGTTTGGAGGTAGAAAAGAAACATTCCATTCCATTTCACTGATTAATTATTCTTGTCTGACTTTTTTTGTCACCATTGTGCACTATTATATACCAAAAGAACGCCCGATCGTCGTCATAGAAATTGAGTAACGACAAGTTAGAACTGTACCTAAACCACGTATGCAACGATCGGAAATTCGGAATATTGAGTCTTGCAATCCGGATTATAAGGACATAATACAATCTTGACGTCAGTCCGGTCTAGTAAATATCCGGATTATCGTTCTCCGGATTATCGAGTCTCTACTGTATTTAACACCATTCCCCTCCTCACATGATTTTTCTTATCCTTTTGATAGGTTGAGTACACATAAGAAATTATTTTCAATTTTCACCAGTGGTTTCCGTTCCAATGCTTTTATTCAAATTTAAAATTATTTTCGTAATCAACACATAATTCAAGATATATGATAATGTTAATTTGAGTTTTTCACTTGCGACGAAGTGGACTTTTCTGAGATAAAAATAAAATTCTATTTCATCTGTGACAATCACGAATCCAAATTCGGCTAGACACAAATGAGGACATTGATTGAAATATAATCTGGGAGGATTCTGCCTTTCTAAAACTCTTTATAGGTTTTCACTCCCAGTCTCTGAAAAAACACACAATTCCGAAGATTTTACAAGTTTTTCTGAAGAAGGTGTCTGATGATATAGACACCGAAACGTTACATTATCCTTTTCATATATTTCCGTTTTTAGTTTTACTGTTGGGCAACAATTTTTTTAGAACCAATTTGCTTTTGACAAATAAGTGCAAAGATTTTCGCAGGAGCACTTCATCTTAATGGAAAATTTTTTAATTATTACTGTTTCAGAGACTGGGAGCGAAAACTTATAAAGTTTTACCTACACAAATTAAGACGGCCCAGTCCCTTCATTTTCATTTTTTTTTGGCAGTGGGTAATCCACACAAGAGAAACTCACTAGTAGGACCAATTTTCTGTAAATGTTTGGATTGAAATAATTGGTGATTATTTGGTTGGACCTTTCTTCATACCCAGTATAGACCAAATAGAAAGTCATATTGCCTCTTTTCGGATGGAAGTTCGTGGATGTCCCCATTATGAAAAGAAACGAGATGAACATTTCTTTCTTAACCCTTTGAGCCCGAAATTTATATTCCTTTGAATACGGGGTTTTCTTTAAAAAATGTGACTCATTAGGTTTTCAAAAGATGCACCACATAGTTATTTCCAATATTTATTTGAAAAAATTCACAAAAATATGTGGGTCCATTTGGAACCACTAGGAATATAGCAACTTTTCATCTTATAAGTATTTAGATTTTAATTTTTTTGGAATTTCATACAAACAATTCGACTTTTCAGTCAAAAAAAAGCCCCACAGAGCAAGTAGAAAAAAGTCAAGGTGTTCTGTGGGGTTTCGCACATGTACGACTGCAATGAGTACATCTCACTTTGTTCCCGTGGATTGGCATATGTGCACATTTGTCCAGCTTTTTTTCTATTGGTACGTTGACTTTGAATCTGCTCACTGGCTGTTCGTCACTTTTTACGTACTGTCGGTCTTCGTTATTCAGATCGTCTATCAATTCATCACAAATTGGCGAGAAGTCATATTTATCGCCTATTTGGAATTTTCCAACGAAATTTTCTTCGAGTTCATTATCCGATATGGAGCTCCAGATGTGACATACTAGTTGTCAGAGAGGATTTCAGATGAATGGCCTCGTCTGACGTCAATTTTTTTTTATCAATAAAGCAGTTTTTCCTTTCCTCTGCGAAGAAATTAATTACAAAGATGAATTTTTGAAATTGTCTGCTTTCCTGGTGGTTCCAATTGGAACCTCCCACTTTCCTCGTACGAAATTGAATCTAAATTACACAAGATTATATCAGAGAATGTGTCTATATTATCTACATACGTAAGCCATCCGTATATATAAAAAGCACTTACCTGACATTATTCAAAAGAACAAAATGACATTGATTTCAAAGTAACTCTCAAAATAAGGTTATAAATCGTCAACCAGCTGACGAAAATGAGATTACAGATACTTATCCTAAGTTTATTTGGAATGCTGATCACTGCCTAGGCTAAGAGATGGCTCTATAGAATATTCAGATGCTATGTGGTCCCACTCCCAACAACAGAACATAAAATAACTATCGGTAACTAACTAGGACATTACCGGAAATTTTTCAAAAGTGTGGTTCCATGGTGGAACTACCAGGTCTCAAAGGGTTTTAAAGGAAGGCGCTGGGCCGCCTTATTCTATCTCTAGACGTTTTTGGAAACAATCAAAGATTTACGTAATTCTCTTAGATGAAAAACAGCATTTTATTTTTTTCTCAGAAAATATTCGTCGCAGATGAAATAATGAAGATACCATTTCACTGTGAATTATGTGGCGATTACGAAAATAACTTTAAATTTGAAAAAAAGCATTGGCATACCATTTTTTTCACCGAATTTTATTCGGTCAGAAGTCTGTACGGACACCACTGGTGAAAATTGAAAATAGATAATTTTTAATTGAAAAAATTGTGTTTTGATGCGTACTCATATCCTACCGAAATGCAAACAGAAATCGTGTTGGGAGTTTAAAATTTTTTCTAAAAAACAATGTTTTTTTCAAATTTCAACACTCTGCATCTCAGAAACGTCAGGGACCCATAGTTCATAGGAACTTTATGTCATGAAATCATCTAAGGATGAAAGATCTCGAATTCACGGCACCTTATTCTGAAACACCCTGTATATGTATAACTAGCAATACTCACCTTGAAGCTAAGTTGAATGTTTTCTGTCAGATTCCTTATCAATGAACGATAAATATAATTTTCCTCTATAATATAGACCTTCAGTAAAGCCAATAATAATTGCAGAGGATTTATCGGTTCTTCAATAAAACTTATGTTTATTCAACTAATTCAAATTTACCGCCAAAAGAGAAGATTCCCTGCTGTCAAGGCGACCTTGGGCGATTCCTCATTGCAGCTGTCAGTGTCATTCTCATGTGTTGACTTACGAAATATTTTCAAGAAAGTAACCTCGATAGGTCCATCAAAAACTTTTTATATCTGTTGACTTTTATTTTCAAATATTATTTAACAAATTCGTCAAGTATGTTATACGAATAAATCATTTAGTTCAAGTGGTTTCGAAGAGTACAAAAGATTTGATCAAAATAATATTTTAGGTTATGGCAACGGGTTCGACAAGAAGAATTTTAGTAGAAACAAAAAATTTATCCAAAGATCCACCTCCAGGAATAAGTGCAAATCCAGATGAAAGCAATTGTAGATATTTTCATGTTGTTATGGCTGGCCCAAGTGGATCACCCTATGAAGGTGGACTGTTCAAATTAGAATTATTCCTCCCAGAAATTATCCATTATCTCCTCCTAATGTACGATTTTTGACGAAAATCTACCATCCTAATATTGACAAACTAGGAAGAATATGCCTTGACATACTCAAAGATCAGTGGTCTCCAGCATTACAAATCAGAACAGTATTATTGTCGATTCAAGCACTTCTAAGTAGTCCAAATCCTGACGATCCCTTAGCAAATGATGTAGCCAATATGTGGAAAACTAGAGAGCAAGATGCCATACTCAAAGCCAAAGAATGGACCAGATTGTATGCAATGGAATGAATCACAGGTTCATTCTTCAATTTTATTATAAATTCTTGTGAGAAACTGCATTTCCTTATAAAAGACATCGATCGATCTATGAGAATTCATAATAAGTTTAGGAATTCAAGTTTTATTATGATCAAAAGAAAAAAGAGTTGTTTAGAGTCCTAAAACACAACTCTTTTTTGTGAACAGATTCATTTATTGCATGTTATTAAATCTGATATTTGTATTGTATGTGTCATTCCTTGTGTTATATTTATAGAAGAATGTTTTTTGAGCAATAATTTGCTTTATTGAATTCCAATAAGGTTACGAGGAAATATGTGATAGTAAGTGATAATGTTAAAAAACTGATTTGTTGATAGACTCTATCAGTTATTGTTCATATATCTTAAGATTTACACAATTTGACTCAAGTATTAGTTGAATCTATGATTAGACTTGATTGGAATTAAATCATTGAAATTTTATTTTGTATTTCCCACTAATGTTGAATCTGAGAAAGCGATGTGGACTTAATGCCAAAATATTCATTTTTTTATTTTCCAACAAGTAATTTTTTAACATGTATTTTTAAATAATGGTCTAGAGAGAATGGATTTTTATATTTCGATGTTTTACCAGATGGAAGTTTCTTCTGTTGATATCTGTAATCCTTTCATTCAAAAGTGCTTTGTATTTCGGTGTGAAATTCACTTAATAATATTTGTTGCTTTCTGCTACAAGTAATATGAGCTACCCCATAGTTGATTCACCTCACATTATGGCTGTTCATGTATGCTCTTAATAGAACGTTGATGGTATAGATAATTTATTATATGTATATAAAATTGTTCTTCAAGTGACAATAATTTGAACATTGTTTCAGGACATTGATTTAGTGCATTATGTTCGTCTGGAATAAAATGTACTTTTGTTACAATTTCGGAAATTTCATTTAAAGGTGAAAATGATTCGAGCTTACTCAATATTTAGGCATCGAAACATAAATTACTGAATCGTAGAAATATTTTAATGTCACCATATTAGGTGGGCATTGAATAATCATTATCTAATATTCTTTGTGCAATTTAATAGGATATTGAAATATTTTAAAGTAGGTACCTACGCTAAAAAGCACACATTTTCTCCAAAGACAATTGGCCCACAAAACTGTTCTATGAGAGGAGTAAGATGTTACGCGCAAGTTAATTAGTAAAGTTATGTGATGATAGGTCCAGCAGTTAGGATTAAACAAACAAAAATATCAAATTCAAACTGAAAATATCATTTTATTAGCTTAAATACATGTCCACAATAATACAGTAACCGCTACAGTAATGAAGTGAATAGATTGTAATAATAATTGTAAAAACAGTGTTAAATGGTTATGTTCAAAAGAATGAGATATATTTATTGGCAAATAAATATACTTCTCGTACCTCACCAGTTTTCACTTTCTAACCTCGCAACAATAACAATAGAAAAGTTTTCAGTTTGAGATTGGAGTCATTTTTATGTTTTGTTTTTATTGATGACTCAGAATCAGAAAAGAAAACAATAAACATGCGTTTATTTTATGGTTTTCTTTGGAATTCTATGATATTTGTATTTTATTGTTCTGTGATTTGTACTGTCAGTTTGACACATTTCTCACGCCTTGCTCAAAAGAAATGACCGAATGCCGGTTTTACCCTTGTTTGTCTTTAGTGAATGTTTTTTGAATTTATCCATTTAAATTTGATATTGTTAAGGTGACGAGATTTTTATATCTGATATGTTTTTTGCCCCATTGCAATAAAATATATCTGTTTATTATATTACAGGTGAAACTATGATTCTTACTTGAAATCTTATAGTTTACTGATACATATTCACGAAAAAATTAAGAATTCAATAGAAAATATACGAAAAAACAAAAATGAATTCCTCTCCACTTGTATTGAAATCAGATGAGCCCCAAATAATGTAAGTAGAAAATTGCATAAATTGTCTTCAACGAAATAAACTTCCTATTTGCCTTTCAGAAGTATGGTGGTGAGAGCGATTACACAGTACCTGTTGACTCAAAAGAACTCATTATTCGATGTAAAGCAGGTGGTCATGTTCAGGGTAGCTCTAAAGTGAAATTAATTAATAGAATCGATTACAATTGGGAGGTACGATTTTATCAGGGACAGTTGGTTGCTGTTCACATAGAAGGGAAAGTGTTGGCTTTTGCCATGAAAGGTAAACAAAACCTGCTTTGTGATATAAGGTGTGTTCTTTTATTCACCGATGGATTCACCCGGATGGAAACCAGATGAAATGTCAGATGGCTCATCAGATGTCGAATAAAAGAACGAGTTGATAGTTATCTGCTGTTTAGTTGAGTCGTGACAGATAACATTGACCCCCTCCACTTGACTCATCAGAATTTCATCACATTCACCGGCTCTGAAAGTCGATGGATCCGATGAGCCACCGATGGAAACATCGGTGAGTAAACGAACGAGTGACAGTTTCAACCGCTGAATAAACGAACGACTTGATGCAACCGTGGTGACAGCGGTGAATCCATCTGATGAATAAAAGAACACACCTTATGGTATTCGACACTAACAATATTCAACAAGGTGAAGGTGCAAATTACTTCTCATTTCATGTGAAAGATATGAGTTTATGCTGCATATAACAGAATTCTAGCAACTTATTTTATGTGATTTGAAAAAGTGATACTGGAAAGTATGATATAATTAATAATATGCATGATATCTCGATACAAATTTTTGGAAAACTGGTACCAAGTAAATTTGTAGAACATAATACAAGTGGATTTCAACGACCTTTGAGAATTGACATTTCTAACGTTACTTTTGCAGCTATGTTCCACACTTTCTCTTTGATTTGGTCAAATGGAAAGGAAATAGAAATAAGTTGACTAGGTGGATTAATTTATAACCGATTTAATTTTAAATTTACTAATCATTTTACACCTACCCTCATCGTCTTCGATGTTATTGTATTCAGTATCAGCTTGATTTTAAGTAATCAAGAAATTCCATAATAATAATAATAAATGATCTTTATTCTGGAGAACAATCTAAATACAAAGCACGTAGACTGTTAGACAGAATTGATGTCACAGAAGAAAAACATAAGCAATTGACTGCTCCGTAGTTACACATGTGTTCTCTCTAAGTATTCATCCACAGTGTATGGCTCCAAATCTATCAACAGTCTGTGGATTTCCTTTTTGAATTTGCCTATAACGCTCAATTTCTTTATTCTGTCAGGCAACCTGTTGAAAAGTCTTATACAAATGTACAAAGCAGTTTTCTCGTTCATTGTTAGGTGGTGGGTTGGGTTATTGTAATTAGTTGTTTGTGTCCCATAGATGTTTTGAGGTTTGTACTTCGAGAAAAACCCATCATAATATATGATTCACTATTTATATGTTTATTATTTGCAAGATATTATTTCAAAGGGTTGTTTTCAGTATTTAACAACCTGGCTCTTGTTTTTCTTACCTTACGATGACAATAAATATAAATTTCACCTCTGCGTCACAAACTAAAATGAAGTTCGATGAAGGATTACTATTAACTTTAGAAATCCCCCTTCATGCAATTACACAGCAAGAAAGGGGATCCCACCAATTTCATCAATAACTAACAATCCTACTAAAGTATGCACTTACAGTGCCATAACCTCAAAAACACTTGTTTTATTTCTATTATTTATTTGTATTTCGTGTGAAGAAGGGAAGTTAATTATGAATAATAAACAATTTCAACAATCGGATTACCGAAAATAAAGCAACTATGGCAATTTAGGACACAGAATATTCTGTGGATGATCGACATGTAAAAGAATTCTGATAACTTACCAAATCTTAGATTAATTTGGATTCATTATATATATGAACAATCAAGGCAGAGGGAAAGATAAGGTTACAGATTGTTAACCTCCACAATATAAATAATTTTTACTCGTTTGAATAATATTAATATTGTTGTAACCGTAGATCCAATTGTTACAATAATAATTCAACTGTTAAAAAATGTTTTGGTACTCTGAGAGATGATTTTACGGAAAATTTGGAAATCTGCAGACCCTTATTATTGTGTAATCATTCCCCTTATCTTTCAACTATTATATTTCACCCAAGAATCAAATTGAATTTGTTGATAAAAATAAAATCCTGACAGTTAATAATAATATAGGTGCAGGAAAATGGTTTATTGAATACCTTAATGGTACATAGCACCCCTTGGCAGATAAACTTAAAAACTCATATAAATATGAAATTATACAATGAAATACATTTAATATCCAATTATTTTTTAGGTAAAGATGGAGGCATGGTCAGAGTAGTTAACCAAGAAACAAATCAAAGAGCCTTGATCAAAAATCTAAAGACAGATGTTAGAGACGTGTCTTTTGCATTCTTGAAAGATGAAATAATTTTAGGATGTGTTGATGATGTAGCCAATATTTTCATTTACAAGATAGAAGATACGCCACATTTTATCAAGTATCCTTTTTTGATTTCTAAACATTTCGTTCAGACATTCAAAGGGAAAATTTTCCTATATCGAATATAGATACAAATTGTTACTTCATATTTATCACCCAGAGGCTTTAAACAACCCGCCATCTAACTATAGAATGGTATGGTGCCCTTACCTGCCAAGTGCTGAGGACGACCCGGAAGCTGGAGACGAAACTGCTAAGATGTTTGTATTTTTGAACGGATCTAAAGGTGAGAGGTGTTTTAAGACTTTCAAGACTTTTTATTGAGTATAATCTGTTAAATAGCTTGTATGATAGTATGACGAACCCTACAGGGTAATTGTTCCCGACAGAGACCTATGGTCTTCATCAAACAGGCTTCTTAGTCCAGAGGGTCCCACCTGGTTCACTGATGGCTCTGTCACAGCAACAGGGTCTGGTGCCGGAATCGTGGGTCCTCACTTCAATCAGGCTATCCCTCTGGGGAAGGACTGTTCCATTGTGCAGGCTGAGCTATTTGCGGTTCTTGCATGCGCACTAGAAAATATTCGCAGGGGATACTCTGGCCAGCACATTTACATATGTTGCGACAGCCAGGGAACTCTGAAATCTCTATCCGATGTTAGAGTTGATTCTCTTTTGGTAGAAGAATGCAGGAAAGTTCTGCGTGGGCTGGGCTCTGATAACTTTTTGAAAGTAATCTGGTGTCCGGCTCACGCGGATATACCTGGTAACGTTAAGGCAGATGAACTGGCTAGGCGGGGAGCCGGATTAGCATTTGTTGGTCCGGAGCCTTCGCTGCCAATCTGTCGCACATTTGTCAGAAGTTTCTTCAGGAACTGGCTGAACAGGGAATTTTCCTCGGAATGGAGCGCAGGGGTGGGCCTAAGGTGGTCGAGGATTCTCATTGAGAGACCGTCCTCGCGATCTGAGGTCAATAGGCTTCTGTTGCTGGAGAGGAAACAACTCGGTCTGGTGACTGGTGCATTGACTGGTCACCTGTTTAACAAGCATTTGAAGAGAATGGGATTGACGAGCTGCTCTCTATGCCGGTGGTGCAGGAGTACTGATGAAACGGTTGAGCATATTTTGTTCAACTGTGGGAACCTTAATAAGTTAAGGTCAACACACCTAGGAAATCCAACACCTTCTATCCCTATGGTGAGAGGGACCACTCCTGGCAGGCACGCGACATTTCTGTCTTCGTGTCTGAGGAGCTGAGTCTCTATAGAACGATGCGGGTGAACAATGGGCCACTAGGCCTCAGTTCGGCCGGAAAGGCACCGCACATAGAAGAAGAAGAGAAGAACTCGGGTAAAATACACTTTTCCAGAACCAATAACTATTTCAAGCATGTCGAAGCTGTAATTTCTCAACACGACTTTCTCGAACCTTTTAAATCGTATTACTGTTTTGGAACAAGTTTTAACATCATCTTCGTGGCGACAGACATTAGGCGTTTTCGGATACTTACTCGGGTTAACTCGATCCCTAACCTTCGCGTTCGTTTACCTAACCCGAACATCCAACCCGTGTTCGGAAAGTACGGTGCTCTAAACTCGATCACTGACTCAGGTTGTGTTGGACAATTCATTTGCAGCATTGTTTCCAAAGTTTATGTTCTATGAATAATATTGATTAGTTGTATGTAATGTCAGTGGTACATGTTGAAATAAAAAAGTCTTGTCAGACATCCGTGAACTGTTTCTTCATTTAGTCCTTGAACGAATCCTAGATCAACAGGTTGATCTATCGTAACCCTACACGAGAGCAGGGTCGTAAAGTCACCGAATGCGAGCTGCAGTTCAAATTTGTATTTGAAGAAGGCGGGAATAAGTCTTCTACTATTTTCCCAGTAATTTCATATATTCTATACTTAAAATTATGGAAAGAGAAGAGAATTTAACTCAGTGTAAGATGTGTGGTTTCATTAGACGAGAAAATAATAAATTATCTATTTCTTAAAAATAGGTACTCGAAAATAACATGGAAGAGCACACCAGAAATTATAAGGAATATTTTACAAAAGACAATAAATGCAAGCAAAGCTAGAGACAATCTGAAAATAAACTGAGACTAAAAATAAATCCATAAAATATTTGATTGTCATTGATACGACTGTCACTTCAAATCCTAAACCTGATGAGTTCGTAAACTCAGAACCTGGGTCCGTGATCCGAGTAGATCCGTAACGTGACCCAATGGATCTAGTTAGTAACCCTGAGTAAGTTTCCGAAAACGCCTATTACTAGTAGATCACCCAAGCTTTACGTAATGAGTCCGCCAAAGCTTCCCATACATTTCGAGTTAAGTTTCCTCAAACTAATCTAAATACAATTAGTTAACAGACGATGTTGCCAAATTGACAGAATTGTTTATAGCAGACTCTAGCTGTTAGTACCATAGTAGGGGAGCCGTAGAGCAATTATCCCAATACGGAATAAAGATACGGCACAAGTTCGCAACGCCGAAAATTGTTCGCGTTCATAAACAGATTCTAGTTGGCTGCGTCAACAAATGCATCTCTAGGTTTACTTTTTAGTCCGAGGTTACTTTCATTTCGAATTGGTGTGTAAATTAACTGTATCTATAGTCCGTTCACGAAAGTTTGAGCCGTCGGTTGGCCGCCCATGACAATTTGTAATATTCCACTACCTATATCAAAATTTAGGTTGTGTTGTTTATTTTCTTGTCAGATTGATACGCAAGGTTGTCATATTGCATAGAATTCTCTGATAACTCGCAAGCTCGTTAGACCAGACCGGGTACATTCGGCAACGTTTACTTTATTTTACGTTATGACAACAAATACTACCAACTTCAGATAAATAAACAAACGCCTACTATGCGCTCAAACTTTCGTGAACAGACTATAGTAATTGAGTGTTTTACTGTGTACCAACTTCCAATCATAAATTTGTTTACAACATACTGAAATCAATAAAAAAAACTCTGTTGAATATTTTCAATTTTCAACCAACGTGTTATGATTTTTTTGTTAACATAATCGAACATCTCGAATCAGTTTTACATCTACTATGCTCCTGATTTAATTTATTGCATGAAATTTAATCTTGATAATTGAAACATCAAAAAAGATATCTAATATTCAGTTCACTAAAAAGAATTTAAAAAAAATAATCTCCATTTTTCAGCCGAAGTATGGGATGTCTGTTCAATCTTATCGAAAATCCAGATGGTGCGATTAAACCTGACGAAAATCACGAGGGATATGTTGAAATCGTTCATTCCATGCATGTCGTAGACGTTTCATTCTCATCTGATGGGACAGCTATAGCGACAGCATGTCTTGATGGATACGTTAAATTTTATCAAGTCTACATGGGCGATAACGAGAAACAAAAATTGTTGCATGAATGGATTCCTCATGAAGGCAAACCACTTTCCTGTTTAATTTTCACTGATAATGTACTCGAGTACAGCTCTGAGTAAGTTAAGAAAAATTATTTTTCACGAAATTTTAGTACGAAATGGAAAACTGTGGTTCAACAATAGAATAAAGAATCTGAAGGAAGGAGCATTTGTATTATAGATGTACAGTAGAGACTCGATAATCCGGATCAATTAATGCAAGGGATGATCCGGATTAATGAGGAATCCGGAATATCGCGTCTTACAGTTTAGTAAAGATGCAATTTAAAAAAACGGTTGAAATAAATATAGGCTTTATTATCGAAATCATAAAACAAATATATTATTTGAAATAATTAGATATTTTACGTTTTCTACTGTAAGGGAAAAAGAATGCTGAACAAGAGCTTTCTCCTGTATATCTTTCAGAAGCTGAATATCAGTAATTGCCATGAGTTATGGAATAAACAGACTGCATCGTTTTGATCTATGCTCTAAATGCATTTGCTAACATTATCCCCGTCTTTGAGGATCGAAAAAATATGTGCTGAAAGGTCTTTTCGGTATTTCAGTTTTGTTAATTTAATATCATTATGATCCATATGCTGTATCAATGCTGTATGGTTTGGAGGTAGAAACATTCCATTCCATTTCAGTAATTAATTATTCTTCTCTGACTTTTTTTGTCTTATACCATTGTGCACTATTATTAAGGCATTGAAAAGGGGAGTATACCAGACAGCCATGCTGGGTCCAACCACAGACTCGAAAATTACAGAACAATTCGGATGAAATGAAATCTGTAATCGAATAAATGCTTATGCTTACCTGTCTAGTCTCCAACTTTATTGTTTTGAATAAAAATTCAATACTTTCTATTAACTATTCTTCAAAAAAAGCACGCAACTAACAATAGAGCACAATAACTGATAAATTGACATTACCATCTGTAATTTTCGAGTCTATGGTTGGACCCAGTCAGCCTGTCTGGCATACCTATCTTTCTAGTGCTCTACTATTATATACCAAAAGAACGCCCGATCGTCGTCATAGAAATTGAGTTACGACAAGTTAGAACCGTAAACCACGTATGCAACGATCGGAGATTCGGATTATTGAGTCTTGCAATCCGGATTATAAGGACATAATACAATCTTGATGTCAATCCGGACTAGTAAATATCCGGATTATCGTTCTCCGGATTATCGAGTCTCTACTGTATTATCACTTTTAACACTGCAAAAACTACTACTTCACCAACTCAAATTTGACAAATCTTGTCGAATTAATTGAAATTTGACCAAAGTTGGGTCTTCAAAATGGCCGATTTATCTCTAAACCGTTTACCTACTAAATTGACGATATGCTTCTTTCTTTATATTCTTTATTTTTTGGATTCCACCATGAATTTTATCGAAGAATCATCTCATTACAAGAATGCATTTTTTTTACAGTTCCAGCCTTTGGAAATTCGCCATAACTGGCGCAAACCAAAATTCCGAGTTGAAACTGTGGTCGTGCGAATCTTGGACATGCCTGCAATCCATTCACTTCAGGCTAGAACCTACTTCCATAATACCGAACTTATTTTTCAAGATCGGGATCGACTACTCAGGGCAATATGTCGTCATGTCGGATATAAACAACAGGATATTGTATGTACTCCAGATTCAGAGGAGCGACGCAGAGAAATTGGTGGCAGTAAAGAGCATTTCCCAATTTCTTTTACCTGCCACATTTTTGAGTTTTCACATTACCAAAGCCGAGACACATACTACACCGTTCATTTCAAATAGCGATGAAGATTTGTACGATGCTGAAGAATTCGATGAGGACGCAGAGTTCAACGGAGTTAATATTAATATGTTGGTGATACAACCAAAGAAATTTCAGGTTAGATAATTATTAAGGACTACACACCAATAGGGCACTCCAACAAAACAGCTGATTAGGTTTCTGGTGGGCACACAAAATGAACAAAAATGACATAAATTTATCTAAAATACACTACTGGAAAAAATTGAAGGATTAAAAAAAAATTCCAAATTTTTCGGCAATTTTCGACATGCCGTAACTTTGAGAGGAATGGTCATACAAGGAATTAAAAAAGGAAATTGTAGCTCCAAGTGTCTAGTTTTTGGATTAGAACTTCAAAAATTTCAGTGGTTTTCTAGTAATGATAGAAAAATCAGCAACAGAAAAATTCTCAAAATTTTACCACTATTTTTTTGTTGTCTACGAGCATGGAAATTTTATTTTTGCATAATCGTTATAATGATAGGATACTTTGTTAATTCAGCTTTAATTTATTTTTTTATTGACTTCAATACGTCCACTTCCCGCCGAGATATCGGTCTTCAAATGGAAAAGGATCCATGTTTTATCCGTAATTAAATTAATAAAAAAAATTTTTGTTAGTTTATTTTATTTTATTTTTTTGTACTATCTGCAATCAAAATGTGGAAAAAGCTCGAGAAAATTCTTTTTTGCCTCTTTTGAAGATTATGAGCTTCTCAGAGCAAAAAACGTGATCCTTATTTTTTTCGAAAATTCAATCGAGTCAAACAAAAAACGGCTCGCTGGATTGAGTAGACTCTTCTTAAGGATTTTATCAACATATTGAACTGTGAAAGTCACACTTAACATTATTGGTTTCCTCAACATTTTCGATCCAGCGGTAGATTTTCCAAGAAACCACCAAAAGCCCTTTTTTTGTTAAATTTTTATATTGATGCGACATGAAGAAAAAAATTTCTATGAATAAGCAATGGTTGCTCATTATTCGGAATTCATTTAAGATCTTGAAACCCTCCTTCCTTGCTGAGAAATCGATAATCAAAGACAAATGGATCCTTTTCCATTTGAAGACCGATATCTCGGCGAGAAGTGGACGTATTGAGGTCAATGAAAAAATAAATTGAAGCTGAATTAACAAAGTATCCCATCATTATAATGGTTATGCAAAAATTGAATTTCCACGCACGTAGACAAGAAAAAAAAAGTGGTAAGATTTCGAGAATTTTTTTGTTGCTGATTTTTCTATCATTATTGGAAAACCAATGAAACTTTAAATTTTGAAGTTCTAATCCAAAAACTAGACACTTGGAGCTACAATATCTTTTTTTTAAATTCCTTATATGACCATTCCTCTCAAAGTTACGGCATGTTGAAAATGGCCGAAAAATTGAAATTTTTTTTTTGATCCTTCAATTTTTTCCAGTAGTGTATAATTTTTTGAAAACATTCTGGAATTTTTTAGTTTGATTCAGGTCTTGTTGTCATTTAAGGATTTTAAGGCAATCCATGATAACCATTTAATACTGGATAATTAAAACAATCAGCAATAATGTCTGCTGTCCTACTGTCTCAATACATTATAACTGATGGCTGGCACAATATTTTTTTAGAAAAACAGTAAAAATTATGTAACCTCGATGTGCCCACCAAACACGGTCCGATGACAGTTCGTTGGACTGCCCTATCATCTTTATAACCGAACATTTTTCAGGAGTGCAATATTGTTTTCACACCAGAGACATATGTCACGAACTATTTGGATAACGCTCGTGAAAACTGTGATAATAACTTGACTTCCAATGAGGTAGAGACTGAAAAAGTACCAGAACTAGACGATTTGCAATCTTCGGTGACTCTTCTTATTCAGCAACAAACTAGCAAGTCGCAGTTGAATCTTATGACACCTGATGACTTCACACCTGGGGCGCTGTCTAGAGCTAGCAGTGTCAGGAATTCCATTGAGCCAACGCAAGGTAAATTTATGCTCAGTCGTTTTAGGCATGTATGTATAAGTAGGCGTCCACAACGGCGCACCTATCATAGCACCTCACCAAGCCTCGCCCCTCAAAAATAAATAAAGCATGTTTCCTTATACGAGTGTCCACAACGGAGCACTGACCTACGAACCTCACCTAGCACCGACCAGCGCACCAACGAGCGAAATTCATTTTGTATTTATTCAAGCACCGCACCACGCACCAAATATGACATAACCTCAAGATTTACGTGTGTTTATATTTTGTCAAACGATATATTCGTTGGTTGAAGGACAATCACTGTGCGAAAATTTCAATTTCCAATCATAATAAGGAAAGATTTCCAAAATCTTCAAATAAATTAACTATTTCCTAGGACTACGAATCAATGATATGGTTGTATAAAGTACACGAATGCTATTGGAACATTTTCTATCGAACGATTGTTCAATTTAATGATTATATTGGACATAACTAATTTTTACAGCTCTAATCAGAATCAACCTACTAACTGATGATTACTTGTATAGTTTTGGTTTTTTCATTAGAAAGTAAGTGGTAAAGAAATAACAATGAAATCTATATAATGTTTCCGTTCATGTTCAAATCAATGAAGAAGTCGAAACACCGGCCTCCTACAACTCCATAAAGATCACATATCAAATTAGTGTTTCAACATTCAAAACTCATTTTATCACATTTGAAGTAATATTGATTGATGTTGAGAACACGATGTATTCAACGAAAGAATTAGGCATTCATTTTGTTTACTTTATGATAAATGATTAAATCAAGTATATCCAACCATTCTTCTTCTATTACTATTGCTTTGCTTTTATGAATTATATCGCAGATTATAAAGTTTGTTGTTTGAATTAACTGAAACAGTCTTTCCAGATGCATTTTTAGGTTTTAGAAGATTTAAATCCTGATTTGAACAATAAAACAAAGATACATAACCTAGAAATAGGCGTGAGGGTCGGGGCTTCAATGTGGACAGTCCAGGGCTTGGTGCATGGGTCGGTGCTATGGGTGAGGGTCAGGGCTTTGGGCGAGGGTGCGATGGGCTAGGGTCGGTGCTCCGTTGTGGACGCGCACTAAGAACTTGTCACTGCTTGCAATTCAAATTAGCGTTTTAGAATTATATTTGATCTACTTTGATTGGAATTTTGGAACAAAAAATTCTGTAGATTAAGTTAGACTTCCAATTTGATGGCTTCTAAAGTTCTGAAATCGTTGAATTTCACAACGCCTTTTTTCTAAAAAACATGATTCAATATTTGTATATTCTTTATAAATCATTCCGACAATTGCCAAGATATCAGAGTCATATAAAGGTAGAATATCTTCTTTCAATTTTAATATGTAAGTTCTTGAAAATTTTCAATAGTATTCATTTGAGGAAATACAGGTGATCCAAGAAGAATGGTTGAGTAACCAGACGGCTGTGAAAAATCGAAATTAATTTGGTAATAGTAATTTTTTATCTGAGAAATTGAGGCTGGTGTTGTAAATAACACTGATAGCGAAAATATTCGAATTTTGACAATTTATTCTGTTTGGTTGATTGGCTTCATGGACCCATAATACTAACTGGACGGAGTTTTATGAAACCCGGCTTATATCTATGATTGGCTTTGATCGAACCATAGACATAGAGAATGGACTGAGCAATAACTGCCTGAAAGTATCACTAATCAAAGAAAGAGAGGATGCGATATCGCGGCCATTAGCTGTCTCTTTTTTGTGGATCTGTGGTGACATAGAAAAAGACAACTATTGGCCGCGAATTGGTTTGATCTCTTTCCCATTTTTCAGTCATATTTTCTACAGGGTCTCTCTAAATAATTATAACAGCGCAGTTGGCTTTGGATTATTCTCATTTTGTCGCTTCCTATGCAAACCAGAGGATTTTAGAATTATGTGATCATGCTATGATCTGATTGGTTAGAGATTGGTATTCTGTAGCGGCAAAGTAATCAAAAGCCAACTGCGCAGTTACAATCATTTATAAAGACCCTGTATAAAGCTGAATAGGGATGGGTCATGGCTCAGTACATTTCTTTCTGTCTATGAATCGAACATAATAATTTTATCAATTCTGAACATTAATCGATAAATAAGGAGAAAAGATTGTCGTGAGCTATTAAAAATGTCCACCATTGATGAGGAATTTTTCCAAATAAGCAGCATACATAAAAAAATCTGCAACTCAATACATTTCTAGAAAGATTACAATTTCAGATTTCTAGGTTATATTTTATATCTATGTAAAAACCACAGAAAATTTAATTCCTTTTTTGGAACCTGAAATAAAGCGGCGCCTAGACGTTCAGGTCCTACTTCATTGTCAACCATTCTTGGATGGTATTTAATATAAAAATTGTGATACTTTGAGGATAAAAATCCATCCGTTATATAAAATATAAATACAATATGTTTGGTCATGACTTAGCGATAATTTAAGGGCATCAAATATACCTAATTCTATCTACAAAAACACCCATATTGGGGAGTTTACCCCCTCAGTTTTGGAGAAGCTCGCTTTTTAAATTTACTTTTTTATTTCAGTTGACCCTTCCTAATAATATCGATATCTTTGGACATAAAGGTCCTACAGATGTGAAAAAAATGTTTTTTGAAAGATGATACTACCGCCTTTTATTGAAGTGGAACAATATGAAAACATATAACTTAAAAATATTAATAAAAATTCTTTAAAAAAATTTTAGTAAGGAAATGTACTGATTTTCTTAGTAAATTCGCAATAGTACAAGAACTAGCACATTGAAGTATATTTTTTTCTCAATGAGCTAACACGCAAGGATATTAGCTACAAAACGATACCAACATAATTTCTGAAGGTTTCATTTTTTTAGAAAGTAATTGCTGTTCGAACATGACCCTTATGAAAATTGATTAAATAAAAAAACCTCAGTACTGTACTTTCGATAATTTTTAATGATCAAACAAACAAATTAATCATAAAAATTCCTCAAAATGGCCGCCTCTGCTCTGTAGACAGGCAGTGGCTTTCATGACGACCTGTCTTTTGTCTTTTGCTCGCGTAGTGATCATGTTCGAGCAGCAATGACTCTCAAATTATGTAACTTACAGAAATGATGCACTTGTTGTTTTGTAGCTAGTATCCTTGCGCGTTAAATGATTAAAAAAATATACTTCAATGTGCTAGTTCTTGTACTATTGTGGATTTACTAAGAAAATCAGTACATATTTTTACTAAAACTTTTTTAGAGATTTTTTTTATAGCGTTTTCAAGTTAAACGTTTTTATATTTTTATACTTCAATGAAAGGTGGTAGTATCATCTTTAAAAAAACGTTTTTTTAACATCTGTAGGACCTTTATGTCCAAAGAAATCGATATTATTTGGAAGGGTCAACGAAAATAAAAAAGTGAATTTCAAATGGGGGCTACTCCAAAACTAAGGGGGTAAACTTCCAAATTTGGGTGTTTTTGTCGATAATATTAGGTATGTTTGATGCCCTTAAATTATCGCTAAGTCATGACCAAACACACTGTATATATTATAGAAAAAAGATATGAAAATGTAGACATATTGTACCTTTGAGGGAGGTAGTATGAGAAATCTTCACAGTGTATGGATACCTTTATTAACATCAGTGTTCTTATCATGTGTTGTTTCCTTTACCACAATTTTTTTGATTTTGTTTATATTTTGCTTTTGTGCTCATAACCAAACTTGTTATTTCAATAACAAGATGTAATCTCATTTTCTGCACCGTATTTTATTATTTAAAAGTTTATTTTTCAGTACAAAAATCAACCATGTTCACTCATTGTATAGAACCACTATGTCTTCATCCTATTCTTGAGCTAATTTTCCGGTTACTGTGTATGCTAATCAGAAAATGTAATTCTATCGCGGAAATTTCAGAGAAATCTCCTGTGCCGTCAGTAGAAAATTCTGGCGATTTTGACCGACCACAGAAAGGAAATTTTGCCAGTGGCGGATCCAGCCCAAGCCGGGAAGTTCAAGAAATTTTATCACTCAACAACTCCACGTACAGCAATCCAGAATATTTCGAGAACTTATCCAAGTTACAAGAAACAGAAGCGCCTACTAAAATATATAATCAGAAAGACGCCATCTTCCCAGAAGTGGTGAATAATAAGGAAATGATCTGGCCAAAAATACCTGTAGTTAAAGACAACGGAATAGAGGTTAATTCGACGGTAGATTTTAGTCTGATACAGGAGGAACCCAAGAGAGACGATGTTAATGGAACGCAGCTACAGGCTCTGAATTTCCGACTTGCCAGCATGGAGACAGCACTCAGAGAACAAACCATGTTGATTGAAAGTCTGAAAAAGGAGATTTTATCGAATAAGCTTAAGCAAAATAATGTAAATATCGAGCTACGCGAAGAAGTATCCAAAGAGTTGGAGGTGGCTATGTCCAAGCATCAACTCCAAATGGCCAAGTTCTTGGAAAGTTTCTTCAGTATGAACAAATTTCAGGATCGAGAAATGCATGATACTTTGTTGAACAGCATCTCTGAGGTGAGTTTTTGGACAATATTAATCAATTTGACTTTCAGCTTTAGTAATGACAGTAAGGCTTTTTCCTTGTAAATTACTGATTTTGAAAAGGACATGCAGAATGTAGAAATTACAAAATAAAACAACTCAAACTAGTTTGTGGGGTAAACAGCTTGTGCTGCATTTAAATTCTACAGATAGCTAGTGGCGGCTCTTTTGCCTACATTTTACGGTTCTATTTTTGTTTCTAGTTTTTTTCAAATTATCTGGCAGCTTGTTATAGTTTTTTTGGTATCATTCATCCTCGACAAACTAATAAATTATGAGAGTATGTAAATAAGAAATAGTTTTTCATATAATTGTACAGTTGGGTGTTAAAACAAAAATCTTCAATATGCGATTTTCACACGTGGACAATAGTTTGAAATTCACATAGACACTGACTAGAGCAAAAAACCATACAGTGAGATAATTAAACTCCTGTCTAATATTTCCCTTAGCTGAACAAATTTGAGAAAATATTATAATATATAATTTATTGTACTGCCATTGTAGTCAACCAAGCTCTAAAGTGAGATGGAAAACATTTTACTGCCGCACTGATTAGATTTCATTTCTACAATTCCTGAATATAATACAACATTTTCGTGTTTTTGCCATAGCTACAATTACGGAATACCTTTAAGCAACAATAAACTACCTTCAAATTAGTAAAATAATTCAGTTTATGAACGCCAAATCGAAATGAAAATGAAAACGCGACACATCGAGTAACCAAACACTAACATACGATGTTGCCAAACTGATAGACGCTAGCTAATGTTGGGATCACTCGAGGAGAAAATCACTCGAGTACTCGATTATTCAAATAATCGACACTGCTCGTCACTCGATAATCGAAATGAGTCATGTGTTCTTCAATTCGATTTCTCGAGTGACGGGTGATATCTTAATAATCGGGCTGTGCCGGTTATTTGAATGGTTGAGTACAAGCCCTATATTCGGTGTTTTCGCCCGGCATTAACCATAGATAATCGCGATCTTTGAGTGAATTCGCATCCGATAGTTCTTATTATCATTTTTACCAAACTTGCATCAATTTTTGCAATTTTTGTATCTGAAAGAACATTTCCAGAAGTAGACACGGAAAGTTTCAATTGTTTGGCTGGTCTTTTGAACGGTATAGCATTTCCGGAAGTTCCAGGATAAGCTAAATTTTGTGCATTTTCATTGCTACCTGAAGAAACAGTTTCACATGGTATTGTTTGTTGTTCTGTAAGTTTAATGTCGGATGAAGCTGGTTTAAATGCTGCTTTAAATTTGAAGTACTGTCATAATAAGCCAAAACTTTTCTACAAATAATATTGCAAGTCGCAAATTTCTGATCGTTATTTTTATGGAAATAATTCCATACAGCGGACTTCTGTTTTGATCCCATGATAATCATACAATACGACACACGCGAGCTTTATTTCGAGGGCAGTAGGTATAAACAAAGTCGCAAGTCAAAACGCAACGAACAGCGTACAGCGCTGAATGAGCGACAAGCGGTTGGCATGATCGCTTGCAACTCGGGCGATTACGAATATAACGGAGGATGGGGATCTGGGCCTGTATTCTCAACAAGTGATAAACGGAGCGTATGCGCATCGATGCGAATGGTTTCAGAACGAGTACTTTCTCGAAGTGGTATTCTTGACGACCGCTCGTTTCTAGAAACGTATGCGATGTAATAAACGAGTGGAAAACATCTGGCAACGCTGTCAGACGTTTCAGGAACGAACGGTGATTGGTGGATTGATGCACGTGATTCAGTGTATTCGAATTTCGCGAAACAATTGACATTCGTGTTGTATTAGAATTAATAATATATTGTTTGATGTATTTGAATTAATATAATGAAGTTTCATTCGCGAAATCAAGCGTAAATATTATAATTAGCCAGAATAATGACAAATAAAATAATTCAAACGACTGAAAGTCAGAAAAAAGTACTGATTTAGTTCTTGCAAGCAAATCAAGAGCTTCAATCAGGAAAATTTTCGAATACTTTTTCACACCAAGAATCAAAAAAAATGGTCGGACGAATAGTGTAGAAGCGGTCAATGATTTTAAAACTGGCATGATGGCAAAATTAGCCATAAAAGAAAGATAATGTAGGAGGAAATTGCAATTGCAAAAGAAAAGAAGGCAGAAGCCTTGGAAAAAAATTGCGTGGATACAGGAAAGGATAGCCAGTGCCCTCGAAATCTTGGTGTACCAAGAGTAATATTTTTGTTTAGGTTTATTTGTTGTTACAGTTTTGTTCAACCCATTCTGAATAAATCTTCTAAGGAACCTAAGCTGAGTTTTTTATTAAGACAAACAAGATCTTGAATGAAGTCACAAATTTTATTCACAACATGTTTTTTTTAAATTACATCATTAAAACAAACATAAACATTTCATCATTAGAAAGCACATTATTTGTTTGTATCAAAAACCTTATCAACTTTAAAAATGAAAAGACTAGTGTAAGTCAGATTTGCAAAATAAGTTTGAAATAAAATTGTCAATCAAAACAGTTTATTATAAACTCCTACCTAAACAATGGGTGATAAATTATTCAGCTCCAGAGAAAAGATGTATACTTTTATAAACTAAAAGCACCTAAATTTGATAGGATATAAGAAAATAGCTTTTGTAACGCATGAAAAAATACATCATTTGTGCTACCAGGAAATAAAGCATTTACACTCAATATTTGCAGATTATGATCACAAATCAACTGGACATCAATGAAATGATAATTCTTCCGATTGACATAAATGTTCTCTGGGCGTTCTTCATCATGTATTTTTGGGGATAGATAGCTATATGAGTACAATCGATACAACCAATTATTCCAGGGAAATTTTATCTTTTGAAGAACCTGTAATACAAACAATAATTACTCACTTGACTACAGTTTTCTTCTCTGAAACACTTACTCTAATCTTAACTGATTAAGTTGGTCATAATTCCCAGGAAACTCGACGAATCTTTGGAATATTTCATCCCCATTTGATATCCTATAATTTCGTGTACACATCTCGAAACAGAAGGCTGGGATATGAAAAAATTGAAATTGCATCCTATATCCATTTGGTAGCTTCAACTAGCAAAGAACCGTAAGGCAACCAAACTCTACAATGGAAACAATCATTATGTATACTTAAATAAGGCAAGAACATTAAGAAATTTCACTCTGAAAATGTCACAATGGAAAGATACTTACTTTTAGTGGAAATATCTAAATCTTGTGCACGTTTTGCAGGTTTTATGTACTCTGAGGGCATATCAATGAGAAATTCCACCAATTCTTTCGAGAGACGAAACATTTTGATGAATTGTTTGTCACTCAAATCACCAAATGGATTACAACGCTGCTTATATTTCCTTTTATCACTTTGTTCAACAGTTTCCAGCACTTCAATCAACATTAACTGCACCAATTCATCCATTTGGATTATATTTCTCAAGTTGAAAATGTAAACAAACTGTCAATCATGTCACACGTTTCTACGGAACGAGCGATACAAAGCGCTCGCTGTAATCACTCGGTTTGAAAACGCATGCGTTCCCAAGTACGTGCGTCAAGAATACCAAACCGTTCGTTTTCGAACGAAAGCGTGTTCGTTTTCGATTATCACTTGTCGAGAATACGGGCCCAGGGCCTGTATTCTCAACAAGTGATAAACGGAGCGTATGCGCATCGATGCGAATGGTTTCAGAACGAGTACTTTCTCGAAGTGGTATTCTTGACGACCGCTCGTTTCTAGAAACGTATGCGATGTAATAAACGAGTGGAAAACATCTGGCAACGCTGTCAGACGTTTCAGGAACGAAGGGTGATTGGTGGATTGATGCACGTGATTCAGTGTATTCGAATTTCGCGAAACAATTGACATTCGTGTTGTATTAGAATTAATAATATATTGTTTGATGTATTTGAATTAAGATAATGAAGTTTCATTTGCGAAATCAAGCGTAAATATTACAATTAGCCAGAATAATGACAAATAAAATAATTCAAACGGCTGAAAGTCAGAAAAAAGTACTGATTTAGTTCATGCAAGCAAATCAAGAGCTTCAATCAGGAAATTTTTCGAATACTTTTTCACACCAAGAATTAAAAAAAAATGGTCGGACGAATAGTGTAGATGCGGTCAATGATTTTAAAACTGGCATGATGGCAAAATTAGCCAAAAAAGAAAGATACTATAGGAGGAAATTGCAATTGCAAAAGAAAAGAAGGCAGAAGCCTTGGAAAAAAATTGCGTGGATACAGGAAAGGATAGCCAGTGCCCTCGAAATCTTGGTGTACCAAGAGTAATATTTTTGCTTAGGTTTATTTGTTGTTACAGTTTTGTTCAACCCATTCTGAATAAATCTTCTAAGGAACCTAAGCTGAGTTTTTTATTAAGACAAACAAAATCTTGAATGAAGTCACAAATTTTATTCACAACATGTTTTTTTTAAATTACATCATTAAAACAAACATAAACATTTCATCATTAGAAAGCACATTATTTGTTCGTATCAAAAACCTTATCAACTTTAAAAATGAAAAGACTAGTGTAAGTCAGATTTGCAAAATAAGTTTGAAATAAAATTGTCAATCAAAACAGTTTATTATAAACTCCTACCTAAACAATGGGTGATAAATTATTCAGCTCCAGAGAAAAGATGTATACTTTTATAAACTAAAAGCACCTAAATTTACTAGGATATAAGAAAATAGCTCTGGTACTGCATGAAACAATACCTGTTATAACATTTATACAGTAAACATACAATTTTTTATGAAGTACAGTACTTAATTCTAAGTATTTTTTTATAATGTAAACTATGTAGATAATTTTTATTAGAATAATAATATATACGTTGAGAAAAGCTGAACTTCACTATGAAATTATTCAAAAATAAATTAATCTGTTTCGCATGACAGCAACAAATTGAACAGTAGGTTATTAGAAATTAATGGAAGGAGGAATTTTGCTATGCTCTTAGACTATTTATAATTGAGGATCGTAGTCTTCTATCAGCAGCCAATTCGGGATTCATCCTCGCTATGTGTACCTCAGCATTGCTTCTATCGATGGAAGGTACGTCTAACCCTAAATCAAGCTCTGCTATATCATCATCGGTTTCATCAGATTCTGGTATATTATTCGATACATAAATTATGTAATACAACACAGGCATTGATGATCTTGGTGGCTGTCTTGGGGTCATAATGAAGCACTCTGTGTTTGAGCAGGCAACGAAATCTCATTTTAAGAACTCCCTTACATCTTTCTATTAAACTCCTTATGGTTTTATGTTTAATATTGTATAGATATTCTGAAGTACCTTCCATTGGTTCATCCTCTAAAGGAGTCATCAACCATGTTCTAAGTGGATACCCAGAATCTCCTGCCAAATGATTTCAATGAATTTCTTTCGATACATAATGAAATCGAATAAACAAACAGTTATTATTATAATGAAATAAGATTCCTGTACCTAACAGATAATAATTAGTATTTCCAGCTTCAAGTAACCTCCTCAGCATTGCTTGAACATTGGACTTGCCCCAGATGAAAGCATCATTTGTGCTACCAAGAAATAAAGCATTCACATTCAATATTTGCAGATTATAATCACAAATCAACTGGACATTGATGAAATGATAATTCTTCCGATTGACATAAATGTTCTCTGGGCGTTCTTCATCATGTATTTTTGGGGGGATAGATATGTAGCTATATGAGTACAATCGATACAACCAATTATTCCAGGGAAATTATATCTTTTGAAGAACCTGTAATACAAACAATAATTACTCACTTGACTACAGTTTTCTTCTCTGAAACACTTACTCTAATCTTAACTGATTAAGTTGGTCATAATTCCCAGGAAACTTGACGAATCTTTGGAATATTTCATCCCTATTTAATATCCTATAATTTCGTGTACACATCTCGAAACAGAAGTTGGGATATGGAAAAATTGAAATTGCATCCTTTATCCATTTGGTAGCTTAAACTAGTAAAGAACCGTAAGGCAACCAAAATCTACAATGGAAACAATCATTATGTATAAATAAGGCAAGAACATTAAGACATTTCGCACTGAAAACATCACAATGGAAAGATACTCACTTTTAGTGGAAATATTTAAATCTTGAGCACGTTTTGCAGGTTTTATGTACTCTGAGGGCATATCAATGAGAAATTTCACAAATTCTTTCGAGAGACGAAACATTTTGATGAATTGTTTGTCACTCAAATCACCAAATGGATTACAACGCTGCCTATATTTCCTTTTATCACTTTGTTCCACAGTTTCCAGCACTTCAATCAACATTAACTGCACCAATTCATCCATTTCGATTATATTTCTCAAGTTGAAAATATAAACAAACTGTCAATCACGCCACACGTTTCTACGGAACGAGCGATACAAAGCGCTCGCTGTAATCACTCGGTTTGAAAACGCATGCGTTCCCAAGTACGTGCGTCAAGAATACCAAACCGTTCGTTTTCGGACGAAAGCGTGTTCGTTTTCGATTATCACTTGTCGAGAATACGGGCCCAGGCGAAAAATCGCTCGATTATCACTCGGTTATTTAGATCGCTCGATCATCGAATACTCGGTTATTGAAAGTACTCGATTATTCCCAACACTAATCTCTAGGTTTACTTTATTACTCTGATCTTTTCAGACTTAAGATATAGAATAAAGCGCGAGTTCTTTCCGTTTAAAATTTTTATTTAGAATTATTTCCAAGTATTTGACCTGTCTATTTTAATTAATTTTCACACAACTGAGTTTACCCATTCACAACCATTTTCTATCTTCCAGGTTATTATTGAGGTATTTGTAGAGAAAACCCCAGTAGTATTCGCACATGAGATGAAACATACCATAGTACCAACTGTTATGAAAATGATGGAAACTTTGAAACATCAATTAGATAATCAGTTTACTCAAAAAGCAAGTCAGGCAGACTTGTTCCTAAAGGACAGCATAACTGGAATCGTAGCAAACGAGGTATGTATCAAATGTTTACAACCAAGCCACTCTGTGAATTCCACTAAAGGAATCCGTTCGTTTTTAGACCCTGACAGATACAATCAGTCACTCTGTAGCCAATACAGTTAGCCCCTTGTTAGAAAAATGTTATCAAGACATGATTAAAACTAATTTGGTTCCGGCTTGTGAGAGAGTATGCGGTAACATGTTCCAGCAGATTAATGACACTTTTTCAAAAGGGACGAAAGAATGTGAGTACAAAACTATAAGTTTCATCTAAATTATCATATATGACACTGTGACACCGACTAAAGAAAAACAGGGGACAAACATGTCAATAACATTTTCGAGGGGGACATCGTTCTACCCTAGCCAATTTCTTTATGCTCAATGTTTGGTCTGCATGAAATTGTCCAGAGAGTACAACTTCAGCTGTGTCTCTTTGGAAATCACCATCTGAGTCTTATTTGTTGACTTAAGATTTATGCACTTGAATGTATTTTCTTGCAACAAGTTTATTCCATTATGTTTCACTGAACATATGCGTTGTATGGTTACCGTACTTGTTGTTTAAAAAAATGTTCTTATTTCATCTTAGTATACACCATTATTGAGAAAAGATATTCAAAGATCAGTTTGTCACTGATACAAGATTCTTTTAATATTAAATGTAACTGGGGTCGTTATGGCTAGCCTTCCGCGAACTGCGATCATGTAGATCTTTTTTACTCTACCCTACTCATTCATTGAATCCGAAGGATGTCGTCGTTGGCGTCGATGGAACCTATAACCTCCTTAGGAGCCTTCGTTATTACTTAAGTGTCCAGGACCAGTTTCCCTATATGAATTGTTCTTAGGCCAGCCAGCCCTGGACACTGGCAATCCACGTGTTCAGCTGTTTCTGCTTCTGACCTACAAAACCTGCAAATTTCATCTGTTGACTTTTGCAGGCTTTGTGGATCATTGAAGGGATGCTTGTGCACCATAATCTTTAGTCTACTTCAGCAGAGTATGAAGTGAAAGAAAACTTAGCCCCCCCTATCGCTACGACCTCTATATCGTGAATGCTGCAGAGTAGGCATCTATCTCTCTTTACTTGTCCAATAAACGTCCATCACGTTCCGGTCGCGTGCGAATATAAACGACAACTAACAGTAGGTTCCACTTAGCGATCACAACGCCCAAAACGCCTCATGTTTACATTCCGCTGAACGACCGCAACGCTCACGCGAGTGTTTGTGACGTCGTCAATTTCGCCCGCAAAGGCCCACGGAGACCCACGTCAGGACGGTGGTCGACGTGAGCGTTTAGGGAGAACTGTCATTCGTTCCTCTTTAGAGGTTAACAAAATCAAAACACATGCAAACCGTCAAAAACGTCCGCGGACTTGTGACAAGCTAGTGGAACGGGAACGAGCGTGAGCGTGAGCGTGGTCGTTGTGATCGCTTAGTGGAACCTACTCTATGGAATCTTCAATGAAGAAGGTGGGGCTAAAACTCCACTCATTTCATACTTAGGTGAAATATAGTAGCTGTCATTGAGGCGGTGAGCTATAAATAATAGCCATTTATTATATGAGCGTTAAAAGTGACGTTTTATTTTGTGAGTGAAATAGTTTGTGAAATGAGCGGAGCGAATTGAACAATTTCACGATCAAAATGAAATCACTTTCAACACACATACCATACAATGTTTTTGGTACAACTGCCCTATTTTGATAATGATATGGGCGAATTTGCAATGACAATAAACTTCAAAATGATATGAGTGTTGAAAGTGACGTGTTAAAAATATTTTTAACAAGCTTCCATGTAAACAACCAATTTTAACATTGTTTGCTGTCATTAAAAGTGTCACTTTTAATGGCAGTTGTACAAAAACATGTTTATAGCTCAGCGAAAATCCAGTTAGCGTGTCCCTTCGCTTTCCATGTTATTCGATTTCGACCTACAGAGCCGCTGTAGTGATTACAGTTGCATCAATTCTCGTGGATTGAGTCTGTTTTGATGCTGCCCAAACTGTCAAATATTTTAGCACTTGCTACTAAGATGTTTTACTAAGTTTTGCACTTGTCGATAATAGGCCCTTTCTATTTGAAGCCGCATCACTTCCAACCTGATGTGAAATCAGTTGATGCGCGTTCTATTTGACAATGTTGTGAATTAAACTGATGCGCATCACTTCCAACTGATGTTGCTTTCTGGCAAAATCAGTTTAATTTAACAATTTTTAATTTTAATAACAATAACATAACCTAACATTTTGGTGAAAGTTTACAATTCACTTCTAAACATAACAGAAAGTGAATTATCATCCTCGGTTTTCATTCCTAGTAATGAATAATTCATATTACTTTTAGAATTTCTTTCCGAACTATCGTCGATGGTACTTTGACTTCAAACCTTATCGTTTTGTTGATTGTCATCCGAAAAAGGCATGTTCTATTTGTCAAAATCACTTCACTTCCAACTGAAGTGATTTCGGAAATTATTCAGGCAAATAGAAAGCTAGGATTGAATCAACTTGTAATTTATTGTCGCGAATCAAAGCTTCCTTACAAGAAAAATTTAGGTTAAGTTCAGTCAATATTTCTCGTTTGTTTCAGATGCATCTTGGGTAGAAGCATATTTAGAGCGTCAGCGGAAATCTCAGGAAAGAGGTAAAGATCTAGTGACACAAATAAATATGGCGACAGAAAATTTGAAGTTGACTTCCGAGCAGTTGCTCAGTACTGTAAATATGGAAATACAGAAAAACATGAATGCTGGCTTCAAAAGGTAGGAACAACTAGTGCATTTCTACATACTTTATAAGATCGACACAACAATAATTCATCATCGTACAAATAGGTATTCAATGAATTAGCATCTACATGTTCTCAACATTTAATCAATGTTTCTTGTTTTGTTATGCATTCAGATTTGTTTTAAAAACATTCTTCAGGACTTAACTTTCATTTGTTCAATATATAGTGTTTTCCAATAAGGTTGTAGAACTTTGTAAGGTTTTGGCGGCCATATTTGTTTATCAATTTTGACGTTCGAAGTGTCATTTTATTCAGAAAGGTTCAAAGTTTTACCATGAAAAGTTTCACGCTCACACAACGTTTGGAAATCGTCCAAATTTATTACGCAAATTCGCGTTCGCCGGTGGCCACGCGAAGAGAGTTTCTGATGAGGCTCATTTCTGGCTGAACGGCTTCGTTAACAAGCAGAATTGCCGATATTGGAGCGATTCTAATCCACAAGTGGTGCAAGAAAGACCTTTGCATCCACAAAAGATCACAGTTTGGTGTGGATTGTGGAGTGGTGGCATCATCGGGCCGTATTTTTTCCGAAATTACGCCGGACAAGCCGTTAATGTGAACGGCCAGCGCTATAGCGACTTGCTGCGTGAATTTCTCTTCCCGAAATTTGATGAAATTGGTGACGACGATCTTTATTTCCAACAGGACGGCGCCCCCCCCACATTTCGAACGACAACATGACTTTATTGCGCGATAAGTTCGGCGACTCATTAATTTCGAGAAACGGCCCCATCGCCTGGCCGCCAAGATCGTGTGATTTAACGCCCTTGGACTTTTTTTTTATGGGGATATGTGAAATCACAAGTGTACAGCAGCTCTCCAGCGACAATTCAAGACCTTGAGGAGAACATTACGAGGTGTATCGAGGCCATACCACAGGAAATGCTAGGCCGAGTCATGGAAAATTGGGTCAAACGAATTAAGATCTGCAAACGAGCTCGTGGAGGCCATTTGAACGATATCTTATTTAAATCATAAACTTATACACCATATCTTTCGAATAAATGTTTGAGAACCAAAATCGGTTAATTTGTTGTTGTTTTATTCAATTTCAAAGTTCTATCAAGCTTATTGGGAGACACTGTACATACGATTTTTAAAGAAGTTGTTTATACTTATTCATGTTACTTACTTTTTTAGTATGCAAGACAAATTGATGGACAGCATTAGAGATAAGATAAGTGAAGAAGTTAAAAAAGGATTCAAATCCCAAGCGTCTGTGATAGAAGATAGTGTAATGAATGCGGTACGATCCAGATCGGTGACACCAGCACCCCATATGGTCGATTCTCACGTACGTTATTATCATAATAGAAAGTATAGATATTTGAGTTATTACCCAAGAGCTTAGAATTTTTGAATTTCCATTCGAATTTTTTTCAGTAGTTGATATTGAGTTAATTTTAAAACAGAATTATAGAATGTATATAATTTGTTGAATTTTGAAATTCTGCTGGGTAGAAAATTTTGCATGTTTTAAATAAATAATTGGTTCATTTGAAACGCTTTTTTTTGCAGCATGCTTTCCTTGTCGTATATGCTAAGTGGTTTTGCTTTTAAAACACGCATCATTCTAAATCATTACTAAACAATAGTAGAGCTGTAGCAAATATATCCGACAAAGCGAATACATTTAATAGTTCACTGCTATCATTGGTGTAAAGGATTGTTAAAAAAAAGAGGTTATGGTGGTAGCAATATAGCTTTATTTGAATTTTGGAGATGCTTTCTTAGATTAATATTTGCTTGCGTGCTATCTACTATACATGTGATAAATTTTGTATTATATTATTTATCTCCAAGGCTTTAAGTATTGTCATTGTTCTGACTATTCAAAACGAATGGCGCAACAACATCAGACAACCAGAATTATATTCAAATTGCTGAAATATTTCGTTAATGCTAGATCGCAAAATTATTAACCCTATGAAGTTGAAATACTGAGCATGTGGTAATTCAAGCATTTAATAATACAGTAGATTTTGAAGCATTTAGAAATACTTAGCTCTCCAACTGACACAAATGTAAATTTTAATTGATAATTGAATTCTCATCAAAAGGTTCATGTCTCAATATGGATAAATTGTTTTGTCTCAAAGAAAATTTTAGTGTCATTTCAATCTACATTCCAGTCCGATAACAATTAATTCTGTCATTGATTGCACTAGTTTTTTGTTTATTACTTAATTCCATAATATAATTATTTTTTTGTTTTATTATAGTATATTCTTTGTTTGAAACTATGAGACTGATAATACAATTCAGTAATTAATTCCTTGGTTTGCCTTGTTACAGTAGAAGTATCCGCTCATTTAGAATTGATTGCTTTTATATAAAAATATTCCCCTCCCCTATATGAATAATGTTTTTCCAATACAGGTAAAATTCAGCAAAATCCGACAGCACTTGTCAAGTGGAGAAATAGAGGAAGCATTGAAATTAGCGCTGTCTGCAGAAAATTTGCAATACGTTGTTTATGTTTGTGAAAAAGTTGATGTAAATACTGTGTTTGGAGGAAGTATGAATTTACCGCAAAGCTGTCTGCTTGCCCTGATACAACAACTTAGTATGGATCTGACTTGTAACACTGAAGTGAAACTCAGGTACTACACTTTTTTTAAATGAATTTTGAATATCCTCAATCATTTAGGGCCGTATTCATAGTCATCCCTCAAGGTGAGGGTGAGTGTAGGATCTCCCTTGTATAGCTGTAGCTGTTTCATAAAGCATACTCAGTGAGTGGAGTGCGATTTTTGCCAGCCTGGACTTGAGGGAAGGCGCTAGCACCCATGAAATGAGTATGTTTATAAAAAAGCTACAACTACTCAAGGGCGATATGACACTCACACTCACCCCCACCTTGAGGGAAGAGTATGAATACGATCCTTAGTTATTTCGTGCATAGTATAGTAATTATTTTGCCTAAAGCTCAAGTAATTATAAAGATGAATTTGGACTCCTAGGTTTTCGAACTCAACTTTATGTTGAATATAAAATAGGAGTTGAATGTGTTGTGACAGTAATAACTTCATTTTGTGTCTCATCATCTAGTTTCCAAGATACTACGGGGTCTTTATAAATGATTGTAACATCGCAGGGTGCTTTGAAACTTTTTCATCTTGTCGTTTGTCATGCAAAGTCTACAAATTTATAATTCCAGTCACATTATTCAATTTCCATCGGAAAGACCAACTTTAACTCACAATATCGTTTGTTTAAATTACAGTTTACACCAGAATATAAATATTTATAATAGTCCAACGCCAACTGCGTTGTTATAATCATTTATAGAGACCCTGTATAATAATCTTCATTTCCCATAATCGTACAATAAGTGAAAAGAAATCAACCTGAAGGAGCTTAACCAAGTTCATTCAAGAGCTTGCTTTCTTATAATAATAAATTATAATTCTTATAACGGAATTTACATGAATACGTTGACTAATATTGTAGACAGACACCTAGCAAATCCTATTTTAACAAAGTTATTGTTTTACAAACGTTTGGAGAATCTAATGATTATGTATTTGTAACTGCTGCCTTCAGTGGTTTGAGAATATCAATAGATTCTCAGATATGACACCGTTACTCGCAGCAACTAACTCTACCATACAATGGAATATACATTCATCAAATAAACATATAGTCCGTTCACGAAAGGTTAAGCACATAGTAGGCGTTTCTTCATTTATCTGAAGTTGGCAGTATTTGCTGTCATAACGTAAAATAAATTCAATGTTGCCGAATGTACCCGGCCTCGTCCGCCAGCTTGCGAGTTATCTGACAACTCTATGCAATATTGACAACATTGCGTATCAATTTGACAAGAAAATAAACATCATAACCTAAAATTTTAATATACACAGAGGAATATGTCAAATTATCATGGCCAACCGACGGCTCAACCTTTCGTGAACGGACTATAGTTGTTAAGTGCAAGGGATTCATTTTGGCTTGAAGTTATCGACCTAGGGTATCAACACAGACTAACTAGATACAACACTGAAAATTCATGAATGCATTGGAGGGACGTCTTTTGGAAGCTAAAGTTGTCGGCAGGGCGTTCATAAACTACTTGGGAGTGCGTTGGGGTGCAGCTCTAAAATGACACCATTTATCCCCCTTTTCTTCTTTTGAAATTACGGGATAAACTGGAAAGTTAGGTTCTGTACATCAGTTCCACTATGCTTTTGTGTAGAAGTGAAATCGGAATGGAAAATTCGAGTATACGCATGCGTGATACATTGAGTTTGACAGGATTAATAAACTAGGTGATGTCTTTTTCTAGTCCTTTTCGTTAGGCTGCCAGATTTGCAAAGCAGTGTTTCACATTAATCAACTCGAAATTTAATTTTGCTGGTGTCACTGTCATGTCATGTATAAAAATTCATTCATTTTACTCACATAGGGTTAGCTTACATTTTGATCATGGATCTTCTCAAATAATTTTTTTTTCCATTAACTATTCTTACAGTGTCGGCTCAGGTGGAAAGTCATAAGCTATTAAATGATTTGAAAGGACTTGATACACGTACCGGGTTTTTCACTATAATTTGACCCTCCTTTCAACTTTGTTACTGAAGGAGATACAAAAAAATGTTTCATACAAAAGTTTCACGAAATCAACTGAGATTTTTTGATATAAGTCGAGAAACTGAAATATATACAGGGTGGCCAATATATTGATGGCAATTTCATTTTTTCAAATGGAACACCCTGTATATATTTCCATATTTGGTTAGCTCTTTTTCCCCTGATTTCGAATATGTAACATATGTTGGTCTATCTTTGTTATTCTGAGCACCACAGAGTTTCAAATTTCAATATCCATCTGGCATAGCGTTTTGGAAGTTCGTGAATATTTAAGTGGCTCTTTGGATTGGTAATGGCGCACCCATTTTATGAACACGTTTTTATAGCCGTTCCTGAAGGAAAAAATTTACTTCAGCAATAATGACAATCAATGAAAGCGACGAATAATTTTGATATAAAATCAACCAATATTAGACCCATAATTCGGAGCTAATCCCGTCAGCGCACAAAGAATAGTGATAATATTGTAATGATTAGAAACAAATTGTGAAGCTTCAATTTCTGACTTGAATCAGAGCCATAATAATGCTATCAAAAATAGTCTAAACAACTTGAGATAACTATATGAACTATGTGTATTGAATGAAGGTGGTCATTTTTATCAATTTCTTCAGTTGATGTTATTCTTACCATACTACCATAGTTTATCATTTTTCATTGGTTAGGTAATTGTTAAGTATTCATTTTAAAATAAAACTTTTAAGTTGATTGTTTGGATATAAAGAATTTCGTAGGTATTTCACATATTTTTTATTCGGTGTCATCATTTCAAAACTTTGAAACTCTGAAAATTGAAGAGACAGTGTCCCATTTGCCAAACTATAGTTGCATTCAATGTTGTTCACCCTGTATGTCTTCCCATTGACGTTATTATAACTCCAAAAATGAGCATTTTCACTAAACGCACTCTGCCACTTGTAAAATGATTACAGATCTTGGCAGGTAGTTCTTGAAATTCAAAACTCTGTGGTTCTCATAATAAAAGAGATAGACCAACATATGTTACATATTCGAAATCAGGGGAAAAAGAGCTAACCAAATATGGAAAAATATACAGGGTGTTCCATTTGAAAAAATGAAGTTGCCATCAATATGTTGGCCACCCTGTATATATTTCAGTTTCTGGACTCATATCAAACAACTTCAGTTGATTTCGTGAAACTTGTATACGAAACTTTTTTTGTATCTCCTTCAGTAACAAAGTTAAAGGGGGGTCAAATTATAGTGAAAAACCCGGTACTTCTGGAATCATGCTTTCAATTGATCTTGGTTGTCTTTCATATAAATCTGTTTTAAAACTGTTCCCAATACGGAATAAACATACGGCACGATTTCGCAACACCGGAAGTTTGCGTATAAACAGATTCTACTTGGCGGCATTACAAATGCGTGAAGGCAACTCTAGGTTTACTTTTTACTCTGAAGTTGTGAACGACGTTTCAAAATAAGTTAAAAAGTTTAAAACAGGTATGAAAAATCACTTCACAAACATTCGATATTCAATGCAGTCCAGTTGAGCAGTGGAATATTCAGAAGATTCAACGCTCTACGATTACCAAGAAATAAATAGTCAACTACAAATATTGTTGATAATAATGATCTACCAGACGCAGATTTTCGTTATTTTGTGAACGCTAAAATTCGTAATTTGCTTGAGTAACGCATTGATACTCCCCTAGTAGGCAAAAATTTCGATATAATGACGAATTTTAAATCCAATTGATTGTTTTTTAGCTTGGAACCGTACTGAGTGTCTGCCGATGGTAACTTCCCATATTTTTACAAAGAAATGGGTCAATATTTTTTATCGCTATCACCTCTCAACCTGTAAAGCTAGGACGACCCTAGTTTAATATTTGATAATAGTTCTCACTTCTCAGCATTTTTGGTTATTGCTCAGTTGCAGGAACGTCCATTAAAATTTAAAGGTCCATTAAACCCTTAATCCTCCATTAGTTCCTTGTAATAATGGAGGATTAAGAGTTTAATGGACCTTTAAATTTTAATAGACGTTCCTGCAACTGACACTATGTATAGAAAAACCCAGCTTTTATAAAATAAAGAAGGTTTACTACTCCAACTGCTAGCATCTATCACAGACAATTCTGTCAGTATGGCAACATCATCTGTTAGTGTTTAGTTACTCGATGCGTCGCGTTTAAATTTCATTTCGATATGACTTTGATAAACTGAATTATTCTACTGATTCGGTGGCAGTTTAATGTTGCTTCAGGGTATTCCGGTAATTATAGCTATGCCAAAATTACCAAAATGTTGTATTATATTCTGAAATTGTAGAAATGAAAATCTAACCTATTGTTTACTTCACCCCGTTGCGGCAGTGAAATGCTTTCCATCTCACTCTAGAGCAATGCAGTATTATTCCTGCGTAGGGGCATATCTAATTTTACTTCTTACTCTGAGGACTACAGCCTTCTGATTGATTTCATAACTGTGAGTGGAGTACACATAAAATAGTTATTTTTGTATCTAGTGCGCGAAATGCTACTTTGGTGATCGAGAACTGATTTTTTCAACGAGTCGCAGCCGAGTTAAAAAATATAGTCGAGATCACCAAAGTATTTCGCGCATGAGATGCAAACAAAATTTTTTCTACAAACGCTTAGCTTAATATGAAAAAAAATATTGAACTGGTTTGAACTGTTTTTCCAAATCAAGTAATTAGGTATTATAACTATGGGCAATATATTCTATGTTGAAAGCAACACTCAATGTTAAAGAAAACGTGGATTTCAAGAAATTTACCAAGTTAAAATATAAAAATCCCATATAGTTTACATGCAGTGTGCGAAGTAAGTATTTCGCACACTACTTCGCGCACGGTGTCATAGTAACAAAGGAAATGAAAAAAAGAGTCACTTCGCATATTCTTGCCAATGCGCGAACCTTGTCATTTTTTGACGTTTGTAGAAAAATAATATTTAATTCTTACTTTCCAGCTACATTCACGCAGCTATTCTAGGACTAAATAGGAACGATCCTGATACTAAACGGTTTGTGAACAAAATTTTAAAAGATTTAGCCATACAACTCAACAGTTTTATTAGTTCCAATCCACCGTACAAATTCAAGAGCACAGCGAGTATATTACTTATGGCTATAGACAATGTAGGTTCAAATATGTTTAATATGAGTATTTAATTTTAATATGACGAAATTTTTAAAATTTTATTGCTTTGATTATACTTCTGTAAAGACTGTAATTGAATGTAGTATTATCAATTTTGTAATGTCAGTTTATAAAGAGTAGATATTTACAATAAAACATTTTTCATTATACATTTCATTTATTTTACTATGATTTCTGTGTTGAAGACAAGAATGGTATCAACTTTTTCCGAAATAGACTACAGGTAGGTTGAGTTTTGATATCTGAGATAAGCAGGTTATAAAGTGTTATCAAATTCAAACAATTATTTACAATTATTGTAAATGATGTCTTTTATGCAGTAAAGGTTTTCCAATAAGAGGTGTTATTTTGAATAGCCCGCTATTTCGGTAGATGTCACGTTTGAAGCTGTCATTTTTTGACATTTGACAACAAGAAACTACGCCATTAATAGAAATGGAACAATTCACTATAAAAATGGTCAAAATTTGGCAGAGACTCTTCCTAAACTCGAACATTTTTAAGTCGTCGCGAAGCACCTTGTCGGAACGCAATAAAGAAATTGGTGGAAAAATTCGAGCTGTTGGGACAGTTAGTGATGTGAAGAATAAAACCCGTGCACGTCGCTCAAGAACAGCCGAGAATATTGCTGCTGTAGCCGAAAGTGTTGAAAAAATAGATTGTGCTATCGAGAGCTTATTAATGATTTTTTTTATGGCCGAAATTATATAGTATTGATCTAGCAACGTTTACTTTCAACAAGACGGTGCTACGTGCCACACAAGCAACGGAAGCATTTATCTTGCGGTAAAAGTGTCCGGACCGTGTTATCTCTCGAAGATGTGATCACAATTGGCCACCGAGATCTTGTGATTTAACACCTCTTGACTTCTTTTGGTGCCACGTGAAAGAGAAGGTTTACGCCAATAGCCAAGCGTCTATTCAAGACCTCAAGATGGAATTCGTGAGGCTATCGAGGACATAGGGCAGCAACTTTGCGATTTGGTTTTGGAAAATTTCACTGAAAGGATTTGGTCCTGTGAGCGTGGTCGTGGTGGTCATTTGCCTGATGCTATTTCCCACCATTAACGGCAAAGCTTCTTCTTTATAATGAACTAGTTTTTACCCGCGACTTCGTCCGCATAAGTTTTTTGTTTTCTCCCGGCTTTAAGTTCGTATAAATGTCTATCTAATTACCTCCTCAAGTTAAAAGCGTAGCTAGTTATGTAGTACTATATTAATTCTGTGGTGTAGGTAATTAGATTTTATCTGTATGTAATGTAACAGTCAGTTGAATAAAAATCGTATACAAATCAGATCAATAGTTTTGGCGTAATGTGATTCTAGACAGAGTTTTAATGTTGTAGATAGGTAGCTGTGTATAAGTTCCTGTGGGAATGAGATATTTTCCCGAAGTAAAAAGTAGTCTGAATTTTGGTACCTTCCTACCCTATAAGTTAAGTAGTGTGATGGAATGTCGATCCAAGTAAAACTGTTAAATAAAGACAGTTGCATCATAATTTTATCATAAATTCCCTAAATTAAGGCGCCTACCGACCCTCTTATTTAAAAAAGTGATCAAATACTAACTTGAAACGATTTAAAATCACTAACTTAATTAGTTTTCTGCCTACTGCCTACGCCTTGAGTACGATAGCATGAATATTGATAGCCCATATCCTTCTCTAGGTCACTATCTATCACCTAACTAAATTTCATCAAAATCCGTTCAGCCGTTTAGGCATGATTGAGCAAAACTCCCAGCAAAAACCATGAAAAAATCACTAACTCAATTCAGTTTTCTGCCTACTTCCTACCCCCTAAGTACGATGACGTGATCATTTTGATCTTATATCCGTTTTTAGGTAACCATCTATTACCTTACCAAATTTCATCAAAATCTGTTCAGCCGTTTAGACGTAAAAGAGCAAAATTCCCAACAAAAACGACTAAAAATCACCAACTCAATTTAGTTATCTGCCTACTGCCTACCCCCTAAGAACGATGGCGTGATTATTTATAGCCTATGACCATTTCTAGGTTATCATCTATCACCATACCAAATTTCATCAAAATCCGTTCATCCGTTTAGGCGTGAAAGAGTAACAGACAGACAGACAGAGTTACTTTCGCATTTATAATATTAGTATGGATAAACATCCGATCATTTATATTGAAAAAAGGCATTTTTCAATATCAAAATAACATCTCTTATTGGAAAAGCCTTTATATTGAAGAAAGGAGAATTCATAAGAAAATATTCATTTAGAATCAGTTTTTTCTAATCAAACAGGTAATGACTTCAATGATTCGACGATATAATCCATTTGTCATTCAAGATAGTCAGCTGTTTGAATGACTGACCTAGTTTTTTGCGTTGATCACAGAATAAATCATACATTTAAATCTTGTGGTTTATACTAACCAGCTGTTAATATTAATTGACTTCTAACAAGAGAAATTTCGAATATAAAAATCTTTCTGATTAATTGACCTGCCATATCATTTTGGCAAGTTTGAATGTTTTCATTTCATTCTTCGCAATTAATTCGTTTGGTATAAGATACTGGATGGGCCACGTTGATGTTTTGTTCTGATGTCTTATGCGCTTCTTCGTAAGGGAACTGTTTGGGCCCTTCGTCCTTTTCAGTTCGATGGTCAACTTTCTGTTTGGATTGCTGAAAGAAAAAAAGGAAATCAATAGAAACGTTGATTCATTATCACTAAACCAATTAATGAATTAGCTGATATAGTGTTAAAGCCACCCAGAAAACCCAAAGTTTCAGGTAAAAGTTTATTTCGATCTAAACTATATCACAAAAACACTAACTTGAAGCTTTTGGGGGCCTAATTTCCAACTCAAGCCCTTTAAAGGAAACTTTGGACCAATATACTTCTGGGTGTTATGTTTACGAAAGGTCTGAAAAATTTGACGTTAGTGATTTTTCAGAATTTCGCAACTACATATTTTTGGTTCGAGTCCTCTTGGTCCCCCTCTATATACGTCACTGATTCGTACAATATCGTAGGTACATCTGCTTTCATTGATATCTTTAGATACCCTCCGAGTTTTGAAAATGAACGTTTACTACTTTCAGCGATGATGTAGATGTATGACATTCTTCGAAAATACAGGGTGTCCTGAAAACAATGAATAAGCCTGCAACTATAGATAGACACTGTCGTGGTCTAACTTATTCCAAATTTTGACCTTAATAAAAATTCCACGGTTTCCGAGATATTCATGGTAATAGTATTAAAGTTCTTTGAAAGATTCATACTTTTGCTATTGAACAATAACCATAAGGTTAAACAAATCAGAATAGCTAGGTATAATCATACATTCACATTAACACATGAGCTCAGAATAACGATTACAACAAAAACAGTTTTTCGAAATTTTTCGACTATTTGGTAATCAAGTAGTTACGAGAATGGAAAACTACAGAATGCCTAGGCTTCTGATACCTTTTTGGAATCTGCAATAACTGAGCAAGTTTTTAAGATGATGTCTACCAGGGGCGTCCTACAATTTTTTTACACTGTAGCTCACCAAACTTGAAGGAAAATTCATTTAGTTTTCAATTTTTCTTTGTAATTCACGAGTTTCTAACTTTTTACACTAGTTTGATGAATTTAAGTCTTTGTTCCGATAGCTGAACTATCTCATGTGAAATTAAAAAAAACCATATCGAAATACCTCTCTATTTGTAGAAATGGCACTAGAAACACTAATCGCACTTGGAAATTTTCTAAAAATACGAAAACCATGAATATCTCCGAAACCGTGGAATTTTCACTAAGGCCAAAATTTGGTATAAGTTAGATCACGACAGTGTCTATCTATAGTTGCAGGCTTATCCATTATTTTCGGGACACCCTGTATAATAATATTCATTCTAAAAGGATCTTCGCAAAACAAAAAAAAAGTTTTTGTGCTTTATATTCCATGAACATTAAGTAGAGTAGTTTTCATTCTTAAAATAAATTTCACTCGAATCGAATATTCTGTTATGGAAATATAAAGATTCTTCCTTCAATATTCCAATTGAATTTTCTAAGGTTCTGTTATAGTATGGCCAAGAAATTTTGGATGAACATTCAGAATATCGACCATTCACAAAAAAATTCACTCGAATCGGATATCTTTTATATGGTCATATGAAGTTTTTTTTCAATATTCCTATTGAATTTTCTATGGTTCTGTTCACACTATGGCCACAAAATTTTGCACGAGGCTTGCTATCAGCATCTTGCATTTGGCCGTAACATTTCATTCCGATGGGTTTCGCATTTTCTGAGATATTCAGGAACAAAACTGTCTAAAATACGATCTATAATGTCCACTAGAAGTTTGGCGGTCTAATTACGGGACCGAGGACCGGGGTATTTGTGTTATACAGGTTTGGAAATTCACATCTGAAATACAGGTTTGGAAATTCACATCTGAAATATACGATATACAATGCATCAGACAGAGAATTCTTCCCTCCAGTTGCACAGATGAATAGTCGAGACAATCACTTGCTGTAACATACTGAATTCAGTTGTCTTACTTCATTATTCTAGTCTTGTCTCTCTCTTATCGTTTAGAGGAGCGTAATTCTTTAGTATGGTAGGCAACAGTAAATACCTGAATCGAGTATTACCTGACAAATTAAAAGTTCTATTTGTGTAGTGCGGGTTCCCTACCATACTGCGATAAGAGAGAGACAAGACTAGATTATTGCAGTAAGACAGTTGAATTAATTCAGTTATCGCACTTGATTATCTCGCCTATTCATCTGTGCAACTGGAGGGAAGCATTCTCTGTCTGATGCCTTGTATATCGTATGTTTTCGATGTGAATTTCCAAATCGGTATACGATATACAATGCATCAGACAGAGAATTCTTCCCTCCAGTGGCACAGATGAATAGTCGAGACAATCACTTGCTGTAACACACTGAATTCAGTTGTCTTACTTCATTATTCTACTCTTGTCTCTCTCTTATCGTTTAGAAGAGCGTAGTTCTTTAGTATGGTAGGCAACAATAAATACTTGAATCGAGTATTACGGGCAGCCTGACAAATTAAAAATTCTAAACGTTGTGTGCGGGTTCCCTACAATACTGCGATAAGAGAGAGACAAGACTAGATTTTTGCAGTAGGACATTCAGTTATCGCACTTGATTATCTCGCCTATTCATCTGTGCAACTGGACGGAAGAATTCTCTGTCTGATGCCTTGTATATCGTATGTTTTCGATGTGAATTTCCAAATATGAACAAAGTTATTCACGCAGGCTGATGTACTTCGGTCGATGGCCTTTTGAGAAAATAAAGTACCTAGGTACAGTGTTATGATCACCTTTTCCTGACTTGGACTTTTGGTCGTTTTGGGGAATTTTGCAGTTTGTTTTCATTCCATTTAGTTCTGGTTTTCCTTGGCAATAAGTCGTAGTGCCTACCTTAGGTGTTCCCGGAAACTTACTCAGGGTTACTAACTGGATCTGCATACAAAGTTATGAAGAAGTTGGTTCACATTATTTTCTCGGCTCATGGAACCACACATTTTACGCTGAATCAAATTCTCTTCTCTTGCCATAATTTTCAGGAATAGAAAATATGAAATTACTAAGAAAAGAGTAGAAGACTTATTCCAGTCCAGCCTTCTTCGAATATAAAATTGAACTGCACTGCGCGTGCGGTGACTCTACAACCCTGCTCTCGTGTAGGGTTACGATAGATTAACCTGAGTCAGTGATCAAGTAAATAGCAGCGTACTTTCCGAACACGGGTTGGATGTTCGGGTTAGGTAAACGAACGCGAAGGTTAGGAATCGAGTTAACCCGAGTGAATATCCGAAAACGCCAATTGTTAGGATCATTAATTCCTATTTCAACAGGTGTACCTTTGTGACGTTTTTACTAAGAAACAATACCTGAAGCCGGGTAGACATAAAGGAAGAATATTTCACCATCCAGTCGTTCTAAATAGATTGTTTGTACAATTTAACTGAAGACTGCTTCTTGGAAAGAATTACCATACCATCATCATATCTATATAGCTAAGTTGAAGGTCAGTCAAAATTGTACCCCAGCAAAAGCTTCAGCTGGAATGAAACTGAATGAAAATGTGGATTTTGTGATTATTGAGTTATTTCCTTGTAAGTAATTGCAAAGAAATTCTGAATAAAGTCTATGAACACTATCTGGATAGTTCTAATAATATCGAAGAGAAATCTAGAAGAAACGCGCAAAAAATCGAAAATCAATTTCCAAACCATTTCACTTCTTCAAGTCCAATACAAGCATCAGTTGAAACTCCGTACCTAAGCCAAAAGCCAATCAATCATGAGGCAAGAAACGGACCCTCGATTTAGCCAAATACTGTCTTCAAAGTTCATTAATATGCGTCAATAATTCCCATCCTGTTGCAGTTATAAATAGCCCGAGAAGGTGTCGATGGATCTGCCTGATGAAGGCGGTCGCCTTTTAACCCTCCCGGTCGGATTGGACGCCCCACGGCTACGATAATTAAAAATTATGTCCCATCACCCAGGCGATATCAGAAAACTACTCTTTTTTTACGCCGCTATCCGCGTCTATCTTATTTCGAACCGGCGAAATGAATTTTTAATTATATCATTACAATTATCTTTTCAATTTGTGCTGCGATGGAATTCGGGCGAAAAATGTTATCAGTTAATTAGTATTGTTAATGGAGTATTGGAATTTTTGCTCTTATCATAGAAAGTTGGATAATTGTTAAAATTTCAGATCAGTATACTTGTAGCACACATATGTTGGGTTTTATGGATTCGGTGAAGTTGCACCATTTGAAAAGAAGTTTTATTTTTTGTTATTTGATTAATGAATCGTTTAAACAATATGTTTCAATCGATATCCAAATGTAAATCTTCTTGCGTTTCGCGACAAATATGTTCGATATGTGCAAGATCATTATACTTAGTCCCACGCAATTGTTATTCTTTTATGGATATCAAGTAATGGTGGCAATAGGTAATAATATAAATATATACAAGTAGCCTATTCGTTTTGAAGAGTTTCGTGCTCCTGAGTAACTCAAAGTTCGAAATACGGGTTGCCATTGGTTGCGCACGAGTACTAGAACAGCTCAGGAGCACGAAACTCTTATATACAGGGTGTCCCATTACTCGACGTCAACCCGGAACCGGTGAAAAGGCAAGTAATGCTGGTTGTCAGAAAAATATAAAAAAAATCTAAGTTGCATGATTTTAAAATAATGGGCATTTAGAAAAATACGCAAAATTCCATACCCTGTGAAAGTCTTTTCGCTCCTGTTGACACAAGTATCAACTTTTTCCAACTTTTTTTTTTGCTGTGTAACCTTGAATAATGCTTGTCTAAACTGTAATCAAAATTTCGATACCAGCTGCTCTAGGTTCCATAAAAATAGGGCATGCTTCTCAGAAAAAAATTCAAAATAAACAATTGTCTAGTTTCAACTGACTGTATTGAAAAAAAATGTACTATGCAAGTTTGCATGTTTTGTTAAAAGTTGCGCATTTAGTAAGGATTCCAAAATGGTATAATACTTGTTAAACTGTAGCTGCCTTAGTTCAAATTTATTTTCGATTGCCTTTGAATACACTTTTTCTTAAATTGCTTCCCAGTAAAGTAGTCCAATGGATTCATGTCCGGTGAACAGGCCGGCCACCAGATTGGACCAGAAAGTCCGATCCATCATCGGGAAAGAATGTTACCAGAAAAAAAAATTTCCAGAGAAAATAATTTCTCCATAAAAATTTTTCCGGAGAAATTTCTCTGGAAATTTTTTTTTCTGGTAACATTTTTTTCCGGAAGATGGATCGGACGTTCTGGTCCAATCTCGAGGCCGGCCCGTTCACCGGACTTGAATCCATTGGACTTTTTTACTGGGAAGCAGTTTAAGAAAAAGTGCAAAGGTAATCGAAAATAAATTTGAACTACGGCAGCTACAGTTCAACAAGTATTATACCATTTTGGAATCCTTACTAAATGCGCCAACTTTTGACAAAACATGCCAAACTCGCGTAGTACATTTTTTTTTCAATACAGTCAGTTGAAACTAGGCAATTGTTGATTCTGAATTCTTTTTCTGAGAAACAAGCCCTTTTTTATGAAACCTAGAACAGCTGGTATCGAAATTTTGATTACAATTTAGACAAGCATTATTCAAGGTTACAAACCAAAAAAAAAATTGGAAAAAGTTGATATTTGTGTCAACAGGAGCGAAAAGACTGTCACAGGGTGTGGATTTTTGCGTGTTTTTTAAATGCTTATTATTTTAAAATCATGCAACTTAAATTTTTTTTATATTTTTCTGACAACCAGCATTACTTGCCTTTTCACCCGGTTCCGGGTTGACGTCGAGTAATGGGACACCCTGTATATATAATACTGTTCTTATATAGCCACCGTTTCTGAGATATAACGATTAAAAAAGTTATAAAAGTCGTTATCGTCATAATATGCACACGTTTCCACGCCACCTATGAGGTAGTGTACTTAGCGCGTAGTTATAACTTTTGAATCGTTATATCTCAGAAACGGTGGCTCGTAAGAAAAAAGTATTGATACATTCTTTATTGATAATTTTATGATCTACAATTTTTGTCTGAGGTACTTTAAGATAAAACTTACCGTTTTGCTGAAAATCGTGAAAACTCATTTTTTTGACCTTTGACCTTGAATTAAATTTTTTCTTACAGGGAATGATGGTGAACTTTTAGACATTGTTTATTTATGTTTTGAACAACTTCACAGAAATTCAGCTTGTTGGGACTTTATGTAACTTCACTCTCATTTTTGGTCTAAATAGACCGACTAGATGCATTGTATATCGTATGTTTTCGATGTGAATTTCCAAATCTGTATATGCTATCCAATCAATCTCGCGCTGTATGAAGAATGAATACTTTTTCAACATAAACTTATAACCTTACACCCCATAGAAGCACAATAAATCCTCATAGGCCCATAACCTGAGACAATAATCATACCGAAAAGTTGCGTGCGTGTTGTCGGCCTCACGTAAGGAAGTGGTCCAGTCCTTTGTCGGACTGTTCAGACCGCAACAGGAGTTAATTTGGGCCTAAACGTAGGAAAAAATCTAAAAATTGAATTTAGCGTGTAATTTCTGCGTTCGTCGGGGCTTCATTAAAAACGACCCGTTTTGCTTGCACAATAGGAAGCGAGAGCGTGGGGGTTTTATTAATTTCCAATTTGGGGATGTTGGATCACTGTGTTTATGCCGAGTTTTCAATAAGCGCCTCCGGTCTATTTTTGTTGGACGTTTTTCGTCTTGCGTTTCGGTTGTTCCTTGAAAAATATGAACTGTATTATTGGGCGTCGATATACTGTGAGCCTGACAATGAAACAAACGATTTTAGTCGAAAATACTATTTTTAAGTATCAGGATTTTCGTCATGTTATAATATAAAACAATTTCCTTGTAACGTTGAAAAGTTGATCACACAGTTTAAAATTAAAAAGATTATTGCTCAGTTGCAGGAACGTCCATTAAAATTTAAAGGTCCATTAAACCCTTAATCCTCCATTAGTTCCTTGTAAAATGAGGATTAGAGTTAAAGTTTATGGACCTTTAAATTTTAATGGGCGTTCCTGCAACTGACACAAAGAAAATTAAAACAGAGGTTTAATGCGTACATCGCCATGAATATTGAAAAACAATAAAGTGAAAGCAGAGAATAATATTAATCGATATAAATCAACCAATATTAAACTCATACTTCGGAGCTAACTTCGTCCTTGTTCGAGACAAAATGCAAGGAAGTGGTATCAATCAGAGCACCTATGGAGCCATCAGGCCCGCTGTAAGCGGGCGTGCAAGGCGTGCCCGGCACAAGGCGGCACGTCCAGGGGGGGGCGGCAAATCCAGTGAAAATGAAATTTTTTTGGAGAGGAAAACAACGTGGTAAGCAGCAGGGGGGGAGAAAAAGTTTTCCAACTCCAACTGTTTTAAAATTTTGCAAACTGTCATAGAAACATAAAATATTTGCCATATGCGATCGAAACTTTGTCAACTGCTTTGAAATTTCCCAACTCCGTTCAACATTAGAAGCGGCAAGGTCTCCCCATCCCATAAACAGACTTTTCTCTGAAGGATCGAAAGGGAAGGACAGGCGGCCGACATCGATAATTTCAGTATATCCACGAAATTCAGTGAATTCACTGCAGTGTTTCTTTCAGGTATATTTCTGGGGGGGCACTGCCGCCCCCCGAATTTCCGCAGGTGTTCCCCCCCCCCTCGGCGAAATACTGAGAACGCCTAGATCCCGTTATGCCGTAAAACTTCAAGATCAAAAAAATTCACATAATCCGAAAATTGCCCTCCCGGAACTTCTAATGGCGCCCTCGGGAAAAATTTTCTGAAAGAAACATCGATTCGGAAAGTTCCTACGGCATTTCTGTTTGGTTGAATATTCTACGAGAAAAATTGCAGATGTTCTTTTTCCCAAATTACAACCAAGTAGTAGTAGTAGTTGAATATTTTCAGTGTGCCGTATCGTTTATGCCAATTATCAAGGCCGTAGCCAGAAAAAATTTCAGGGGGGGTCCGGACCCCCCCTCCCTCGAATCTTGGATAGTGAAGACCTTTCTTTTTTATGTCCCACCGAATGGCGAATGCTAAAACGCAAAAATACCGTACTACCGAAACCACCCCTCGCTACGGCCTTGCCAATTATTGCATGTCATAAAAAAAACATTGTTACCAAATTGCGCCCTTTCTACAGACGAGTTTAGGTAGGTACGAGATTTTGAAGAGAGAATTATGAAAATCAAGATAAAACAGAATGAAGGTCATTGTCGGAATCGGAATATACCCCTAGGATCCAGTTGCATTTTTGAAGACTCAGCATATTTAGCGCAGGCGAGTATTTACGGGGGGGGGGTGT